>CM038146.1:243030716-243465856 GCA_021437245.1 Aegilops speltoides
TATTGTTTGAGTTGTGGTTGTGTTCCTGGTTTCGCTACTTAGGACCGTGGTGCTTACAACTCTTACACCGTATAGCCCATCATCCCACTTCCACATTGCCTTGTGTAACACCACCACCGCTTCCGCTACCACCATTTGTCATTTGAGATTTTGAGTTTGTTTTTCCGCTTCCTAAGTTTTCGCCACTTAGGACGAAGTCTCCATCATCTTGGTTCTACACCAAGAACACCGCCACTCATCATCGCAAAGGACGGTAACCTCGACGTACAATTTTGTATATCCCTTGCAAATTGCATTGTTAACCTTTAGCCCATTTTAAGGCCACTTACCTATCGAGACTAGCCATTTGAGTATTGCAGGCAACGCTATTTGTGCACATTAGTGGTCCATACCTTCCATAGCATACATACCATATCATATTGGTATCATATCATCCATTGTGCCTCAAGTTTGTCCCAAGATATACACAATTGCTATCTTGGTTTGTGCATTGTACAAAAGTGACCATAGGAAAAAAAAAAAAGAGAAAAAGCTTTTAAAAAAAGAGAGCAAAGAGCTCGTGGAGCAAGTGCCATAGCATCATACCCATTGCACATAAGATTGTCAAATCTACATCATATGATCCCATGCTTGAGAGAAACACCGAACCATACATACATAGCATACTTGGGATAGAAAGAATATCCATTTTGCATCTTATAGGTTGTGCACAAGTGTCGATCCGCTTATTGAGCAATCGTGTTGAAGCGCCTCTTGAGTTGTGCAACACGAGCGCTTTTGGTGGATTCCACATTTTGAGCTCATTCCTTGGTTGCACTAACCTCATTTATCTATCCGTGTGTGTGTTTCCGTACCTCTCATTGCTATTGGTCTACTTGTTTCGCTTGGTAAATTTGTGAATCTTCTTTCAACATTATTGACTCTTGCTAACATTTTGCATTAAATTTTTGTGCCACTATCCTCACCGAGCTCCACTATAAGCTTTACTTGTGTAGGTGTGAGAACCGACAAGGATTGGTACCAATAGTGCTATTTCATTGTCCACATTTGAGTGAACTTGATTCATCTTCAACTTTGGTCAAAGGTACATTGGTATACGCTTCTCTTTCTCCCACTCATATTTGCTCGAGTCTTGTGATGGATAGGCAAGGCATTCCTCTCCGGTCTATTTACAACAACGACGGCGTGAACAACTACATCTCCAAAGCGCCCATCTTCGATCTTCAACGATAAATACAAGGCGACAATCAAGATTGCGAGAGCAAGATCGAGAACATCTCCATCGATATTCGCCACCCGGCAAGCAAGAAAAGGGACTACATCGACAAGAAGCTTGCCGCATATAAAGAGGAGCAAGATGCAAGGATGGAGGAGATTAGAGCCTTGATCAAGTCTTCTTCCCTTCATCATCCTCAAGACGCATTACGGTCAAGCCACAAGTCTCGGAGCGCAAACAAGATGCAAGCGCAAGTCGCCCAAGTCAACATCTACATGGCGACCACCATCACATTCGTGATCCACATCGCCATGAAGGGCAAGTCACCTCCAGCAACATGTGCACGATTTACCATTTAACGCCACGAGCTCAAGCACGCAACAACATCATCATCATGAAGATGCTCCACAAGCAAAATGCACAAGTCCCAACACGCCAAGTCCAAGCTTCAAGAGCACAAAAGAAGACCGCGAGACGACAACCACCAAGACGGCGCTTACGGCCACATCAACCACTTCGCATCTTCAAGTGTTCTCAAGGCATCTTCGCTTTTGGACGACGGCATCTTCGCCACTTCCCACTTAGCACGCTTACATCGACTTCATCAAGTCCAAGGCGACTCACTACTAGAGAGGGTGACACTTCCATCTTCGAAGCCCCTCAAGGAAGATGGCTGAGCATGGGAAACTCCCTTCGTCATGGAGACGAGATATGAGGTGCCACATCATATGGGCCTCCAACAACAAGACGATTTACCACGAGAAGGTCGAGCAAGGGCCATCCCTTCACCATGGCTAGAAGTTGAGCATGGAGACATTTGCACCTACACCTCCGACACCCACATATGTCGAGATGCCCAAAGTGCCATGTGAGGAGAGCCACCACCCCATGAGAGAGATGAGTGACTCCACCATATGTGACATTGAGAGCATTTTGAGAGGATGAGTGTGACCACCACTAGCCCACACATGAGAGCATGCCACACATCCTATGTGAGGTTGAGCGCCATTTGAGTGACTCCAACAAATATATGAGTGAGAGCATCCTTGAGGGAGTGAGTGAGCCACAACACTTAGAGAGTGAGGTAGGTTGACACGCACGTGAGAGACCACTATGATTTCTAACCACTTAACCTCTACTCCTAGTGTGTTTTCTCCTTGGTGCTAGGTCTCCTACATGACGACATGCCTATCCGCCTGATTGAGTCCATCCTCTAATGGAGATGACGATGGCCCATGATGGACATGATACACCCCCCACATGGTTCCATCAAGATGAAGATGACAACGAGACGATCTTCAACACCTCACCTACAACACATGAGCGACGCCCAAAGGTAAATATAGGTGATGGTGCTTCTTGTCCCACTAGTGGACTCCCTTGACATTGATTGCTCCCATGATGTTGACCCACCTATGCCCATGCTTCATGCTAGTGAAACTTCTTCATGCCTTGACTCACCTATTTATGATGAATATGATGATGAGCATGTTGAGTTGCCTAGTTGTGGTGTGCTATGCTCCATAGGATATCATGTGAAAATTCTATTGGTCACATCATGTTTGACAATCCCTTGCACTTGTCATATGCTATGAGTGAGATCTCCCATATTGCCTCATTTCAATCTCAACATAGTAACTATGCATGCCCCATTAAAATAAATCCCATTTGCACCTATGGCATAGATGACGAGATGATGGTCATTTGGTTTTGCTTTCTTGTGATGATATTGCCATGCTTCCTTTACATGATATACGCAATTCATCCACTATGCCATGCCATGATCACATTGTTTCAATATGCATTGTTTTGGATGTTGTCAATATTCTCCACGTGATGTTTCTACTCTTGCTCATGAGGAGACCCCCTAGTTTCCTCATACATATTAGGAGATCTTGATGCATTTCATACTTTGCATGATTCCCATGATAGTATGCACCTTATGCATTCCATGAATAACAATGCTCTAGATATTTCATGATGCATTACATCCTTTGAGTCTCCATTATGCCATAAATAACAACAAACCTATCATGATGGATGACATGTTCCTATATCACGATCTCATTTATTTGAGCATTGGCTATTTTGTGCTAATAAACACATGCACGCATGATCATGATGGATGATGTACACATATACCACGCACACAATAATTTTCCTTTGTCTTTGTTTTGTGTAGGTACTCATGTATACCGCCAACCTCTCAATCCCAAGAGTTGACGAAACGAGCTCTTGAGAGCAACGATGCTTTGGGATCCCGTGGACTATCCCTACCACCATTCCCTTCAAGGCAAGGACTACGCGAACTCCTCTATTTGGCTCTCACACGGCTATGGGCAATTTACCACTTCTCACATTATGCTCATATTACCGTGTTCACTTTGCATACTATGCTTGCTTCTATGCCTTTGCTATGCAATTGTGACCCTTGCTTGCATTTACCCATGATTCACAATTATGCTACTCCTATGTGTATTTGCATGCTTGGTGGAGATCCTTGTTGCTTTTGCCATGTTTATCATGTGCCCCATACTATTGATGCTTGTTGTGTTGGGAGAGTCATTATGCCTTATTGCTATTTACATATGGCTTCTCACCGAGATATTCATGCTATTTTTCTCACATCTCGCTTTCATGCTTGTGCCATGTCTTGTGAATTATTCATGCACACTATTTGCACCAATGACATGCTTGCCATGATTCCTTCTAGTATGCTGCATCTTTGCACTACTAGCTTGCTTGACTTGATAGCTATGATTGCTTGCTATGTTGCATCACCCATGTTCCACTATTACTTGCTTTCTTGGGTTGATGACATAGATGTTGATGCCTCTCACTTGATTTGTCATGATCATTGTCTCTTTTCTCCATTAGTTGCATCTCTCATATCACCTTGTATTGAGTGCCAACTTACTATGCTTATTGATCTTGGAGATTTGGACACTTTACTTGTGATGCATGTTTGTTTGATTGAGCATCTTGTATTTGGATGTTCTAACATCATATGCCTCCATACTTTGAAATGCCCTTGTACTTTCTTATGATGAGCATGATGCATACACTTGTTCGTATCTTACCACACCTAATGATAGGTTTTGTATTTCCGCTAACCTCATTTGTTTTTCTGAGTGTTTGTCATTTTTTTCATTTTGGAGGTTTCACAAGGCATGTCATATGCTAACTTGATTATGTGAAGGCATACATGATGAGCAACTCCAACATCTTCGGAACATTCATAAGGTGAACCTTCCCTTTGAGCCACCCTCAAATATGCATATTGATGGGTCACTCTTTCATTGTTGTTTCCTTCTTGTTGTCTACATGTTACATCTATTGGATGGAGGAGCAACATTGGAGATTGGCTCTATGGACCTTCACATTGAGGAGCGCAGACTTATTGGAGGCACCTTCTACACTCCACTCATGCCTCGACATCGAGCTTTTGGTACACCAACACCTTCATATTTCTTGATTGTGCTCACACATGTCATGCTCGATGGACGATCATACTCACCACAAGTTTGCACACTATGCATGGATTGACTCACATTGTGATTGCCTTTGTTGCATCTTGTATTCCCATGTCATCCATGATATATGAGCTTGCATTTCTTAGCAAATTTGTTGTGATCT
Organism: Aegilops speltoides; assembly: GCA_021437245.1. Taxonomy (NCBI): domain Eukaryota; kingdom Viridiplantae; phylum Streptophyta; class Magnoliopsida; order Poales; family Poaceae; genus Aegilops; species Aegilops speltoides. The sequence continues at coordinate 243,035,569 of CM038146.1, forward strand.
ACCTTGAAGGCATATTCATACATCATGATCATATTGTCCATCATCAATTGCATGATAACATATACATATTGAGCATCCATTGCCATATTCATGCTATTGATAAAACATCTCACTATGACATCATTTTGCACCGTGGTTGCATAGATCATATTTACAACACATTTGTTTACACAATGATTGCATTTCTCCCATGAATGCTTTGCATCTCATTCTAGATCATCTTGATATGCTTCATGCGCTTTGTCACGACCAATCTTACCGCACGGACTCATTCTTACATGATGGACATTTTGTGTGCGCTAACCATTGTATTTCCGAGTGTTGCTTGTGTTTGCTCTTTTGCATGTCTATCACTCCGGCGACACCTTGACTACTTGGATTGCGCCATGTCTTCAACTTCTTCCAACTACAAGTCCGCTCTATGAAAACCGTTTCCATGGTGATGAGGATTTCGATCCGAGGTCGGATCTTTCCCAAGGGAGGGATATGATGCGGAGCATCCTATGGACATCACCATGTCAAGAGTCCGCTTTACGAAGTGACACGCGACATCTACGTATATATACAAAGGTGAATCATCTCTCCTTACACGCGCCCATTTGACCTCCTCGAGGATGGTATACTACTTGACATTCCACCCGTGGTGCATGCATAGGTATTGTCGGAACACTACAGACGACGAGGAGGAGTGCAAGCGCCAAGGAACAACTGCAATCGTCTCAAGAGAAGCATGGAAGAGAAGGAGGAAGAAGCTCCAGCACCCTGCGGTACTACCGCTTCCCTCCAACAATACTATCGCTACGCCATGAACTACCGCCCACCCACGGTACTAAAAGTCGTCACACGCGGTACTACCGCCAGCCTAAGCGGTACTATCATGGACCTCGGCGGGTACTATCACCTGGCACGGTACTATGCGTTGCTCGCCTGGAGAGCGGCCTAGGGCCCATGTAACCCCTCTCACTTACCCCTTCGTGGATGAAGACTATATATACTCCCCCACCTCATTCTAGCGAGGGTTAGCACTGGATTAGCTCATGTTGTGTGAGAGCCTTTGCTCATCCATTTGGTTACTTCTCCTCGGAGATCACGACCTCTTCGGAGAAGATCCCCAAGCGGATTCAAGACCCTTCTAGGGAAGAACATCAAGGCCTCCTCTGGAGAAGAACGGTTCCTTTGTATCCTTACCTTTGTTGACTTTGGATCTCGTGAATCTCTTATGTGTATGATGATCTAGCACTTGTGTGATCGATTCCTTGTTGGTTGAGTGATTCTCTCGCTTTCCCCTGTTTTCCCTTGTGCTTCCGCTGTTCTTCAGATTCCTCCGTGAGGATCCTCCAAACGTGAAAGATCGATTTAATTAGGGTTCCACCCACATCGAGCGCGCCCGGCGAACCGGAGCGACGATGATTTGAGGTTCAATGCTCGATCAGAGTCCGTTCTCCGCTGGAATCCGCATGGAGGGTTCGGGAACCGGACAGATTGTTTTCAACGGCGGCAGAATTGCCGAAGTTGTTCTTCTACCACTTCGACGCAGGGTAGCCCGGGAGAGTTATCTCTCCTGATCGGTTTTAAGCCCGATCTGATTGTAGTCCGCTATAATTCTGTAGAGCGGGAAGGCGATCCAAGAGCTCGTTAACATTTGAGAGCTTGATTGATCTAACTGCTCGCAGCTTTAGGGCTGACTCAAGATTGCTTCCGACGACTTGAGAAGTCATTGTCGAAGCGACGGCCGGAGAGGCGGTCATAAGGAAGCCGCCAAGCCGGATTGTCTGACCGGGCGTTTAAGCGCTCCTCCGTGAGAACACCGCCTTTGAAGATGGGTAAAGGCATCCGCCTATCGGCGATGCACACGAGGAACTCTCAATTAAAGCACCAATGTCGGTGTCAAACCGCGGATCTCGGTAGGGGGTCCCAAAATGTGCGCCTAGGCGGATGGTAACAGGAAACGAGGGACACAATGTTTTTACCAGGTTCAGCCTCTCGATGGAGGTAATGACTGATAGAGGCCAAGGTGTCCTGCCTTCGGCGAGATGGTGGATTTCGCTTGGTGGAAGTCGACTTTGACGATCCGACATTAGCGCAGGCGGGACGCCGCCGCTACTTAGCAATCGCTAAACCAACTTCCAGAGGTTATTGACCACGCTGGAGCATCGCATCAACCTGACCACGAGGGTCTATTTCCTGAAAGCAAACGAAGAACAAGCAAGAAACTGAGATTGCAATCTGGATATTGCGAATTTAAGATGAAAGCTTTATTGATCAAGGTGGGGTTCCAGACGCCTTTGTCTCGGTCGTTGAACACAAACGGCGCACGCGGGTTGCAGCTATGGCGAACTTTTGATCTAAACAAAACCTAAGTCTAAACGGTGCCCTAAGGGCTGTATATATGGAGGAAGAGGGGTGAATTTCGTGGCTCTTGGTGAGGGGTCCAAACTAACCCTATCTCGTTTCAATACACATACGGACTCTAAAATAGCCTATACTAATGTATTTCGAAATTACATGGGCCTGGCCCACTAATAAGGTGACGCAGAGCACCTAGAATAGCCTATGGACCGAATATTATGAAGTGGCGCTTGTATATTTCGTCCAAGGCTTCATGCACTTTATGGTGGCTTCAAAGTCATGAAATCATCACTTGTAACTCCGCGCTTTGATCCTCTTACATGCCATCAACTCCATGTGTGTTCTTGCTCCAATGTTCATCCTTCTCCAAGCTAGGCCCTTCATTTGTAAGCAAAACAAATGTATCCAATTTAGGCAGCATCATATTCTCATGAACATTAGAATCATTACCAAGAAACCAGTACCTGGTAATTTAGTTGGAGGCATGAGCTCTAGTAATTGGTCCAAGATGTATAGCAGCAGGGGCTGTGGGTGTAACAATGGTATTGATGTCCTCATCATCCTCCCCTTCTTGAAATGAAGTCGCCCTCGACGGCAGCTCATCTTCCTCACCCAAATATGGCTTCAAATCTGCAATGTTAAAAGTGGGACTAACCCCAAAATCTGCAGGCAGCTCAAGTTTATATGCATTATCATTTACTTTCTCCAACACTTAAAGGGACCAGCAGCACGTGGTATTAGCTTTGATTTATGCAAATCAGGAAATCTATCTCACGCAAATGTAACCAAACAAGATCTCCAGGTGCAAACACAACATGTTTTCTACCCTTATCTCCAGCAAGTTTATATTTAGCATTCATACACTCAATGTTTTCCTTAGTTAACTCATGCATTTTTAAAATCAATTCAGCACGTTCTTTAGCATCAAAATTAACCTTCTCCAAGATGGAAGAGGCAATAAATCAATAGGGTAACGAGGTAGGAAACCATACACAATTTCAAAAGGGCACATCTTAGTAGTAGAATGCAATGAACGATTATAAGCAAATTCAATATGAGGCAAGCATTCTTCCCACATTTTCTTATTATTCTTCAAAACAGCCCTAAGCATAGTAGACAATGTTCTATTGACTACTTCAGTTTGTCCATCAGTTTGGGGGTGACAAGTAGTACTAAAAAGTAGTTTAGTCCCCAACTTAGCCCATAAACATCTCCAAAAGTGGCTAAGAAATTTAGTATCACGATCTGAAACAATAGTATTTGGCACACCATGCAAGCGTATAATTTCACGAAAGAACAAATCAGCAACATTAACAGTGATCATCGCTTTTATGACATGGTATAAAGTGTGCCATTTTCGAGAATCTATCCACGACAACAAATATGCTATCCTCCCTTCTTTGTTCGAGGTAAACCTAAAACAAAGTCCATAGATATATCCTCCCAAGGAACACTAGGTACAGGCAAAGGCATATATAAACCATGAGGATTGAGTCGTGACTTAGCTTTTTGACATGTAGTGCAGCGAGCAACAAAACGCCAACATCCTTGGCCTCATCTTTGGCCAAAAGAAATGTGTAGCTAGTATATCCTCAGTCTTCTTCACGCCAAAGTGTCCCATTAGTCCTCCTCCATGCGCCCTGCAACAACAAAAGACTAACGGAGCTAGCTGGAATGCATAGCTTGTTAGAACGAAACAGAAATCCATCATTAATGACGAACTTGTTCCATGTTCTACCTTCTTTACAATTCTGCAATACATCTTAAAATCAGCATCATGCACATCTTGATCTTTGATGGTCTCCAAACCAAATATTTTGAAGTCAAGTTGTGAAAGCATAGTATAGCGACTTAGACAATGCATCAGCAATAACATTTTCTTTACCCTTCTTGTGTTTAATGACATAAGGGAAAGTCTCAATGAATTCAACCCATTTAGCATGTCTACGATTCAGTTTAGCTTGACTTTAATATGTTTCAAAGATTCATGATCAGAATGTATAACAAATTCTTTTGGGCCATAAATAATGTTGCCATGTTTCTAAAGTCCTAACAAGAGCATATAATTCTTTATCATAAGTAGAGTAATTCAGACTAGGCCCACTCAATTTTTCAGAAAAGTATGCAACAGGTTTGCCATCTTGTAATAACACACCTCCTAATCCAATTCCACTAGCATCACATTCAAGCTCAAAAGTCTTATTAAAATCAGGAAGTTGGAGTAAAGGAGCATGTGTCAACTTAGCTTTCAATACCGTGAAGGCTTCTTCCTGTGCTACCCCAAACAAAAGGCACATCCTGATGAGGACATCAATACCATTGTTACACCCACAGCCCTCGCCGCTATACATATCGGACCAATTACTAGAGCTCACAAGACGCCAACTAAATTACTGTGTACTTTCGCTTGGTAATGATTCTAATGTTCATGAGAATATGATGTCGCTTAAATTGGATACATTTGTTTTGCTTACAAATGAAGGGCCTAGCTTGGAGAAGGATGAACATTGGAGCAAGAACACACATGGAGTTGATGGCATGCGCAAGGGGATCAAGAACGGAGTTACAAGTGATGATTTCAGACTTTGAAGCCACCATAAGGAGTGCATGAAGCCTTGGACGAAATATACAAGATGCCACTTCATAATATTCGCCCATAGGCTATTCTAGGTGCTGTCACCTTATTATTGGGCCAGCCCATGTAATTTCGAAATACATTAGTATAGGCTATTTTTAGAGTCCAGATGTGTGGGAAACAAGAGATAGGGTTAGTTTCGACCCTCCACCAAGGGCCACGAAATTCACCCCTCTTCCTCCATATATACAGCCCTTAGGGCACCGCTTAGACTTGGGTTTTGTTTAGATCAAAGTTCGCCATAGCTGCAACTTCGCAGCATTTCGCTTGTGTTCAACGACTGCATAAAGGCGCCACAGTAACCCCACCTTGATCAATAAAGCTTTCATCTTATATTCGCAATATCCAGATTGCAATCTCAGTTTCTTGCTTGTTCTTCGCTTGCTCGCAGGAAATAGACTCGTGGTCGTTGATCGTGTTCGCGCGGGTCAATAACCTCTCTGAGTTGGTTTAGCGATTGCTATAGGCGCGACGTCCTCGCACGTCAGAAGTCGGATCACAAAGTCGACTTCCACCAAAGCGAAATCCACCATCTCATCGAAAGACGGACACCTCCGCTCTATCAAGTGGTATCAGATTTCCGTGTTGCTCGGTGAGATTTTACAGTTTTTCGTAGTTTAGATCGAGTCTGTCTTCATACCTACAAATCCACTTAAAAGCCAAAAAAATTAGGTTAGTTCATCCTATCCGAACCAATTCGAGCCTTTGCATAATCTTTTCTCAGATTTGCATTGTTGAATTTATGTTGCATCGCCGTGTCTAGTTGCTGGTCTTAGAGTCTAGTCTTTAGAGTTTCGAAGTTCTCGTCATAAGTTGTCACGCCACGCCGCACCACCGCTTCAACCAGATCCATATACCACCACCGCTTATCCGCCACCGCTCAATCCAGATCCATATACCACCACCGCTGCCATATATCATCACCAATCCGAGTCCTTGCATATTAGGTTTGTTTTCGATCCATCTAGTTTTCCGATTCGTGTTTCCTTGTCTCGAGTAGGTTTCGATTCCAGCAATCTTTTGTCCGTCCAGAAGAGGTTGGTTTCCAAAAAAAAAAAAAAATTCCACCTCCGCTTAGGCCCAAAATTTTCCAAAACGCACGGATAAAAAATTTTTCGCTATCCTATTTTTAGGTGTTTCTGCCGTATTGAGCCGCCGTTATAGAAAGTTTTTTGACCTGCTTCAGCTTTTGGGTCCGCAATCAAAAAAAAAAAAATTTGTTGAAAAATTTCGTGCCCATTCCGTCAGCTTTGACTCGGGAAGAGTTTTGAGACACTCGCCATTATAGTGGTTTTTCGCAAAAAAAAAAAAAGCAGCAAAAAAAACAAAAAAAAAAAAGAGCAAAAAAAAATCAGAGTGTGCTTTTCCTTGTTTACGGTGCAGCCGTGATTTTGTTAGTGTTCTAGGCTCGCCTCTAGCACGGTTCAGCCTAGGACCAAGACAAGACTGCTGCTGAGCGCTTATTCAACTTTGCATCTCTCGATTTGATTATTGTCAATTCTTTTGCTACCATATTATAAGCCTTCCCAGCTCCACATACATCTACGCCGTATGCTTGATTCTCCTCGTAATCGCTATAGCCAAGCTTTGAGAGTTTTGACTACAACGGTTGCCGATCACCACCGCTGCCGGGTAAGAACCGTAAGAATTTGAGATTTGCTTCACGGATTTGTGACTGCCCACCACACCACCACCACCACTTCCTAGTAGTCTCAGAGGATCATATTCTTGTGTGTTTCTATTGCTGCTAACCATGGCAGGAACACAGCCGATGAGACTGATTGGGAGAACTCGACAAACAAACAGCTACATGATAAGTTTCAGAAATGATGATTGGACAAAAAGATGTGGTAAACAGATTTGACGAGGCCATGGAGAAGATAGATGGCATTGAGAAGACGCTTGAAACAAAGCTTGATAGCAAGTTTGATGAATTGCTCGCTGCTTTCCACAACCACCGCCGGCTGCACCTATCGCACCTCTCAACGACAACAACTACGCCTCTTCCGAATCAAGATGGACGAGCTCAGCGGTTCCTCTTGAGCCAGACAAAATTCTGGTGCCGCCGCACATCATCTGTTGGTGCTTCTTTGGCCTCGCATCGCTGTCTGCTGGTACCGAGGAGGATGATTATGTGGGAGATTACGAGGAGGAGGTTGATCAACATCGTAACTACGTGCAACCACCAGCACCACAACCACCAGTGTCGCCCACATGCAAATAATGGCAATGTTAGGGCTCCCTCAGTACGAGATCATGACCATCTCCCTAAACTGAAATTGAATATTCCACCATTTGAGGGTAGATATGTTCCCGATATATATCTTACTTGGGAGTTAGAAACTGAACAACGATTTACATGTTTACAATATCCCGAGGAGAGACGTGTTCTCGCCTGCTGTTTGTGCTTTCACTAGCTTTGCATGTGTTTGGTGGTCTCAACATTGTAGATTATATCCTGCTCCAGCTACTTGGGCTGCTTTGAAAACTGCTATGCGCATCTGGGTTCCACCATATTATCAACGTGAATTACTTCAAAATTGCAGCGCTTAAGACAAGGAAAAATTTCAGAGAAGAATATTATCGTGAATTACAAACCGGCTTGATTAGATGTGGTATTGTTGAGGAGAATGAAGCTATGCTTGCACGCTTTCTCGGGTGGATTAAATAGAGAGATTCGCACCATTCTAGACTATAAGGATTATAATAATATCACTGCTTATTCCATCTTGCTTGTAAAGCTGAACGTGAAGTGCAGGATCGATGTGCATTGGCGCCGCACTAACTTTTCTCGCAGGTCGACCTTCATCATGGACACCACGCATCATCTACTTCCACCGCACTATCACCTCCTTCAGTGCCACCTCCAACCGTGATACAAGAAAGGTGCACAACCACCACTATCCGCCAAGAGCACACCGCTGGCCTGCACATGTAGCTCTTCTTCCATGGCGCCAACAGGCACACAAGTGATATTATTTGTCGTTGTAAGGGAAGAGGACATTTTATGCAGAGAATGCAAATCTCAGCAGTGATGATTGCTACGAGGATGGTGGGTATGAGTCCGCTTAGTGACTATGATGAGGAGACTTTGGCTCTTATTACACATGAGGAACACGTGGAGATGATTCTGATCATGAGACACAATACATGGCTGCTCAAGATGCCGACAGTATGAATGTTTAGTTGCTCAACGTGTTTTGAGTGTGCAAGTTACACAAGTTGAGCAAAATCAGAGGCATAATTTGTTCCATACAAAGGAGTTGTGAAGGAACGTCTATTCAAGGCCATCATAGATGGAGGGAGCTGCAACAACTTGGCTAGCATGGAGATGGTGGAGAAGCTATCTCTCACCACAAGACCACATCCACATCCTTACTACATCCAATGGTTCAACAACAATGCAAGGTTAAGGTAACACGCATCGCTCGTGTGCATTTTAGTATCTCTACATATGCTGATTATGTTGATTGTGATGTGGTACCTATGCAAGCATGTTCCTTGTTACTTGGTAGACCATGGCAATTTGATAAGAATTTCAGACACCATGGTAGAAACAATCAAGATACTCTTGTTCATAAGGATAAAAATATTACTTTGCTTCCTATGACTCCTGAGTCCATTTTGAAAGATGATATTAATAGAGCTAATAAAGCAAAACAGAGAAAAATAAGAGTGAAAATCAGATTGTGGCAAAAGAATTTGAGCAACACATGAAGCCTAATAATAAACCATCTATCGTTGCTTCTGAAATTAAATTGAAAAGTGCATGTTTACTTGCCACCAAATCTGATATTGATGAGCTAGATTTTAGCAAATCTATTTGCTATGCTTTTGTGTGCAAAGAGGCATTATTTTCATTCGAGGACGGTTTTCCTCTTTGCCCCTCGCTGTCACTAACATTTTGCAGAGTTCGCCGACGCTCTTTCCACAAGACGTGCCACCGGATTACCACCTATTCGAGGGATTGAGCATCAAATTGACTTAATTCCGTGCATCATTACCCAACCCGCACCATACCGCATCAATCCAGAGGAGACGAAGGAGATTATGCGTCAAGTACAGGAGCTGCTCGACAAAGGTTATATACGCCTAATCCCTTAGTCCTTGTGTTGTTCCTATTATTCTAGTGCCGAAAAAGGATGGTACGTCACGTATGTGTGTTGATTGTAGAGGCATTAATAATATTACTATTCGTTATCGCCACCCTATTCCTAGGCTAGATGATATGCTTGATGAATTGAGTGGCTCTACAATATTCTCCAAAGTTGATTTATGAGTGGATACCATCAAATTCGTATGAAATTGGGAGATGAATGGAAAACAGCATTTAAAACTAAGTTTGGATTATATGAGTGGTTAGTCATGCCTTTTGGGTTAACTAATGCACCTAGTACTTTCATGAGATTAATGAACTAAGTTTTACGTGCTTTCATTGGACGATTTGTGGTAGTCTATTTTGATGATATATTGATTTATAGCAAATCTTTGGAAGAACATTTGGAACATTTACGTGTTGTTTTTAATGCTCACGTGATGCACGCTTGTTTGGTAACCTTGGGAAGTGCACCTTTTGCACCGATCGAGTATCTTTTCTTGGCTATGTTGTTACTCCACAGGAATTGAAGTTGATAAAGCCAAGATTGAAGCTATTGAGAGTTGGCCGCAGCCCAAAACGGTCACACAAGTGAGGAGTTTCTTGGCCTCGCTGGTTTCTATAGGCGCTTGTGAGAGATTTCAGCACCATTGCTGCACCTCTCAACGAGCTTACAAAGAAGGATGTGCCTTTTGTTTGGGGTACCGCATGTGAAGAAGCCTTCACGGTATTGAAAGCTAAGTTGACACATGCCCTTTACTCCAACTTCCCGATTTTAATAAGACTTTTGAGCTTGAATGTGATGCTAGTGGAATTGGATTAGAGGTGTGTTATTACAAGATGGCAAACCTGTTGCATACTTTTCTCAAAAAATTGAGTGGGCCTAGTCTGAATTATTCTACTTATGATAAAGAATTATATGCTCTTGTTCGACTTTAGAAACATGGCAACATTATTTATGGCCCAAAGAATTTGTTATACATTCTGATCATGAATCTTTGAAACATATTAAAAGTCAAGCTAAACTGAATCGTAGACATGCTAAATGGGTTGAATTCATTGAGACTTTCCTTATGTCATTAAACACAAGAAGGGTAAAGAAAATGTTATTGCCGATGCATTGTCTCGTCGCTATACTATGCTTTCACAACTTGACTTCAAAATATTTGGTTTGGAGACCATCAAAGATCAATATGTGCATGATGCTGATTTTAAAGATGTATTGCAGAATTGTAAAGAAGGAAGAACATGGAACAAGTTTGTCGTTAATGATGGATTTGTGTTCGTGCTAACAAGCTATGCATTCCAGCTAGCTCCGCTTCGCCTTTTGTTGTTGCAGGAGGCGATGGAGGAGGACTAATGGGACACTTTGGCGTGAAGAAGACGGAGGACGATTTGCTACACATTTCTTTTGGCCAAAGATGAGACGGATGTTGAGCGCTTTATTGCTCACTGCACTACATGTCAAAAAGCTAAGTCACGACTCAATCCTCATGGTTTATATATGCCTTTGCCTGTACTCTAGTGTTCCTTGGGAGGATATATCTATGGACTTTGTTTTAGGTTTACCTAGAACAAAGAAGGAGGGATAGCATATTTGTTGTCGTGGATAGATTCTCTAAAATGGCACACTTTATACCATGTCATAAAAGCGATGATGCTGTCAATGTTGCTGATTTGTTCTTTCGTGAAATTATTCGCTTGCATGGTGTGCCAAATACTATTGTTTCAGATCGTGATACTAAATTTCTTAGCCACTTTTGGAGATGTTTATGGGCTAAGTTGGGGACTAAACCGCTTTTTAGTACTACTTGTCACCCCCAAACCGATGGACAAATGAAGTAGTCAATAGAACATTGTCTACTATGCTTAGGGCTGTTCTAAAGAATAATAAGAAAATGTGGGAGGAATGCTTGCCTCATATTGAATTTGCTTATAATCGCTCATTGCATTCTACTACTAAGATGTGCCCTTTGAAGTTGTGTATGGTTTCCTACCCGCACCTATTGATTTGTCGCTTCTTCCATCTTCGGAGAAGGTTAATTTTGATGCTAAAGAACGTGTTGAATTGATTTTAAAATGCATGAGTTAACTAAGGAAAACATTGAGCGATGAATGCTAAATATAAACTTGTCGGAGATAAGGGTAGAAAACATGTTGTGTTTGCACCGGAGATCTTGTTTGGTTACATTTATGTAAGGATAGATTTCCGATTTGCGCAAATCAAAGCTAATGCCACGTGCTGCTGGTCCCTTTAAGGTGTTGGAGAAAGTAAATGATAATGCATATAAACTTGAGCTGCTCGCAGATTTTGGGGTTAGTCCCACTTTTAACATTGCAGATTTGAAGCCATATTTGGGTGAGGAAGATGAGCTGCCGCCGAGGACGACTTCATTTCAAGAAGGGAGGATGATGAGGACATCAATACCATTGTTACACCCACAGCCCCTGCTGCTATACATACCGACCAATTACTAGAGCTCAAGACGCCAACTAAATTACTGTGTACTTTCGTTTCTTGGTAATGATTCTAATGTTCATGAGAATATGATGTCGCTTAAATTGGATACATTTGTTTTGCTTACAAATGAAGGGCCTAGCTTGGAGAAGGATGAACATTGGAGCAAGAACACACATGGAGTTGATGGCATGCTAAGGGGATCAAGAACGGAGTTACAAGTGATGATTTCAGGACTTTGAAGCCACCATAAGGAGTGCATGAAGCCTTGGACGAAATATACAAGATGCCACTTCATAATATTTGTCCATAGGCTATTCTAGGTGCTCACACACCTTATTATTGGGCCAGCCCATGTAATTTCGAAATACATTAGTATAGGCTATTTTAGAGTCCAGATGTGTGGGGAACAAGAGATAGGGTTAGTTTCGACCCTCCACCAAGGGCCACGAAATTCACCCCTCTTCCTCCATATATACAGCCCTTAGGGCACCGCTTAGACTTGGGTTTTGTTTAGATCAAAAGTTCGCCATAGCTGCAACTTCGCTGCATTTCGCTTGTGTTCAACGACTGCATAAAGGCGCCATGTAACCCCACCTTGATCAATAAAGCTTTCATCTTATATTCGCAATATCCAGATTGCAATCTCAGTTTCTTGCTTGTTCTTCGCTTGCTCGCAGGAAATAGACCTCGTGGTCGTTGATCGTGTTCGCGTGGTCAATAACCTCTCGGAGTTGGTTTAGCGATTGCTATGCGCTGACGCCTCGCACGTCAGTAGTCGGATCGTCAAAGTCGACTTCCACCAAAGCGAAATCCACCATCTCATCGAAAAGACGGACACCTATCTTCAACGCAAATACAAGGCGACAATCAAGATTGCGAGAGTCAAGATCGAGAACATCTCCATCGGCATTCGCCACTCCAAGCGGAAAAGGACTACATCGACAAGAAGCTTGCCGCATATAAAGAGGAGCAAGATGCAAGGATGGAGGAGATTAGAGCCTTGATCAAGTCTTCTTCCCTTCATCATCCTCAAGACGACGCACGGCAACACAAGTCTGGAGCGCAAACAAGATGCAAGCGCGTCGTCTAAGTCAACATCTACATGGCGACTCACCATCACATTCGTGATCCACATCGCCATGAAGGGCAAGTCACCTCAAGCAACATGTGCACGACGACCATTTAACGCCCACGAGCTCAAGCACGACAACAACATCATCATCATGAAGATGCTCCACAAGCGCAAATGCACAAGTCCCAACACGCCAAGTCCAAGCTTCAAGAGCACAAAAGAAGACCGCGAGACGACAACCACCAAGACGGCGCTTACGGTTACATCAACCACTTCGCATCTTCGCCAAGTGTTCTCAAGGCATTTCGCTTTTGACGACGGCATCTTCGCCATTTCCTCACAGTACGCCCACATCGACTTCATCAAGTCCAAGGCACTACCTACTAGAGAGGGTGACACTTCCATCTTCGGAAGCCCCCTGAAGATGGCCGAGATGGGAAACTCCCTTCGTCATGGAGACGAGATATGAGGTGCCACATCATATGGGCCTCCAACAACAAGACGATTTACTTAGAAGGTCGAGCAAGGGCCATCCCTTCACCATGGCGATAGAAGGAGCATGAGACATTTGCACCTACACCTCCCGACACCCACATATGTCGAGATGCCCAAAATATGTGAGGAGAGCCACCACCCCATGAGAGAGATGAGTGACTCCACCATATGTGACATTGAGAGCATTTCCTTTGAGAGGATGAGTGTGACCACCACTAGCCCACACATGAGAGCATGCCACACATCCTATGTGAGGTTGAGCGCCATTTGAGTGACTCCAACAAACATATGAGTGAGAGCATCCTTGAGGGAGTGAGTGAGCCACAACACTTAGAGAGTGAGGTAGCTGACACGGCACGTGAGACCACTATGATTTCTAACGACTTAACCTCTACTCCTAGTGTGTTTTCTCCTTGGTGCTAGGTCCTACATGACGACATGCCTATCCGCCGACGAGTCCATCCCCTCTGGAGATGACGATACAGGACGATGATACACCCCCACATGGTTCCATCAAGATGAAGATGACAACGAGACGATCTTTCAACACCTCACCCTACAACACATGAGCGACGCCCAAAGGTAACATAGGTGATGGTGCTTCTTTGTCCCACTAGTGGACTCCTTGACATTGATTGCTCCTATGATGTTGACCCACCCATGCCCATGCTTCATGCTAGTGAAACTTCTTCATGCCTTGACTCACCTATTTATGATGAATATGATGATGAGCATGTTGAGTTGCCTAGTTGTGGTGCTATGCTCTACATTTACGTAAGGATAGATTTCTGATTTGCTAAATCAAAGCTGCATGCTACGTGCTGCTGGTCCCTTTAAGGTGTTGGAGAAAGTAAATGATAATGCATATAAACTTGAGCTGCTTGCAGATTTTGGGGTTAGTCCCACTTTAACATTGCAGATTTGAAGCCATATTTCAGTGAGGAAGATGAGCTACTGCCGAGGACGACTTCATTTCAAGAAGGGAGGATGATGATGAGAACAATACCATTGTTACACCCACAGCCCTGCTGCTATACATACTGGACCAATTACTAGAGCTCACAAGACGCCAACTAAATTACCAGTACTCTTTCGCTTTCTTGGTAATGATTCTAATGTTCATGAGAATATGATGCTGCCTAAATTGGATACATTTGTTTGGCTTACAAACAAAGGGCCTAGCTTGGAGAAGGATGAACATTGGAGCAAGAACACACATGGAGTTGATGGCATGCCAAGGGATCAAGAACTGAGTTACAAGTGATGATTTCAGGACTTTGAAGCCACCATAAGGAGTGCTATGAAGCCTTGGACGAAATATGCAAGATGCCACTTCATAATATTCGGCCCATAGGCTATTCTAGGTGCTGTCACCTTATTATTGGGCCAGGCCCATGTAATTTCTGGAAATACATTAGTATAGGCTATTTTAGAGTCCGTGATGTGGGGAACAAGAGATAGGGTTAGTTTCGGACCCTCCACCAAGGGCCACGAAATTCACCCCTCTTCCTCCATATATACAGTTCTTAGGGCACCGCTTAGACTTGGGTTTTGTTTAGATCAAAAGTTCGCCATAGCTGCAACTTCGCACTTGCTTGTGTTCACAACGACTGACAAAGGCGCCACAGAACCCCACCTTGATCAATAAAGCTTTCATCTTATATTCGCAATATCCAGATTGCAATCTCAGCTTTCTTGCTTGTTCTTCGCTTGCTCATTGCAGGAAACAGACTCGTGGTCAGTTGATCGTGTCTTCGCGTGGTCAATAACTTCTCGGAGTTGGTTTAGCGACTTATACGCGACGTCTCCCGCACGTCTGGAGTCGGATCGTACAAAGTCAACTTCTCACAAAGCGAACTTCCATCCATCTCATCGAAGACGGGACACCTTACCTCTATCAAGAGAGCATTAAAACAGTAACGAATGTTCCAAATGTTCTTCCAAAGATTTGCTATAAATCAGTATATCATCAAAATAAACTACCACAAATCGTCCAATGAAAGCACGAAACTTCGCTCATTAATTCTATGAAAGTATTAGGTGCATTAGTTAACCCAAAAGGCATGACTAACCACTCATATAATCCAAACTTAGTTTTAAATGCTCGTTTTCCATTCATCTCCAATTTCATTGAATTTGATGGTATCCACTACGTAAATCAACTTTGGAGAAGTATTGTAGAGCCACTCAATTCATCAAGCATATCATCTAGCCTAGGAATAGGGTGACGATAACGAATAGTAATATTATTGATGCCTCTACAATCAACACACACACACGTGACGCATCATCCTTTTCGCACTAGAATAATAGGAACAGCACAAGGACTAAGGGATTCGCGATATAACCTTTGTCGAGCAGCTCCCGTACTTGACGCATAATCTCCTTCGCCTCCTCTGATTGTGTACGGTATGGTGCACGGTTGGTAATGATGCACCGAATTAAGTCAATTTGATGCTCAATCCCTCGAATAGGTGGTAATCCCGTGGCACGCCTTGTGGAAAGACGTCAGCTTAACTCCCTGCAAAATGTTAGTGACAGCAGGGGGCAAAGAGGAAGGCACGCCCTCGAATGAAAATAATGCCTCTTTGCACAAAAAGCATAGCAAATAGATTTGCCAAAATCTAGCTCATCAATATCAGATTTGGTGGCAAGTAAACATGCACTTTTCAATTTAATTTCAGAAGCAAACAGTAGATGGTTTATTATTATGCTTCATGTGTTGCTCAAATTCTTTTGCCACAATCTGATTTTCACTCTTATTTTTCTCCTGTTTTGCTTTATTAGCTCTATTAATATCATCTTTCAAAATGGACTCAGGAGTCATAGGAAGCAAAGTAATATTTTTATCCTTATGAACAAGAGTATACTGATTGTTTCTACCATGGTGTACAGAATTTTATCAAATTGCCATGGTCTACCAAGTAACAAGGAACATGCTTGCATAGGTACCACATCACAATCAACATAATCAGCATATGTAGAGATACTAAAATGCACACTTAAACAGACGTGTTACCTTCACCTTGCCGCTGTTGTTGAACCATTGGATGTAGTAAGGATGTGGATGTGGTCTTGTGGAGAGAGATAGCTTCTCCACCATCTCCATGCTAGCCTGTTGTTGCAGCTCCTCCATCTATGATGACGCGAATAGAACGCTCTTCACAACTCCCTTTGTATGGAACAAATTATGCTCTGATTTTGCTCAGCTTGTGTAACCTGCACACTCAAAACACGTTGAGCAACTAAACATTCATACCTGTCAGCATCTTCAGCAGCCATGTATTGTGTCTCATGATCGAATCATCTCCACCGTGTTCCTCATGTGTAATAAGAGCCAAAGTCTCCTCATCATAGTCACTAGCGGACTCATACCCACCATCCTCAGTAGCAATCATCACACGCTGAGATTTGCATTCTTCTGCAAATGTCCTCTTCCTTACAACGACGACAAATAATATCACTTGTGTGCCCTGTTGACGCCATGGACGAAGAAGAGCTCTGTGCAAGCCCGGCAGGTGTGCTCTTGGCAGATAGTGGTGGTTGTGCCTGCTTTCTGTATCACGGTTGGAGGTGGCACCTGAAGGAGGTGATGGTGCAGTGGAAGTAGATGATGCACGTGGTGTCCATGATGAAGGTCGACCTGCAGAAAAGTTAGTGCCGCCAATGCCCGTCGATCCTGCACTTCAGGTTCAGCTTTACAAGCAAGATGGAATAAACGAGTGATATTATTATAATCCTTATAGTCTAGAATGGTCTGAATCTCTATTTAATCCACCCAGAAAACGCAAGCATAGCTTCATTCTCCTCAACAATACCACATCTAATCAAGCCAGTTTGTAATTCCTGATAATATTCTTCTACAGAATTTTTTCCTTGTCTTAAACGCTGCAATTTTTGAAGTAATTCACGTTGATAATATGGTGGAACACAACGAGTACGCATAGCAGTTTTCAAAGCAGCCCAAGTAGCTGGAAAAGGATATAATCTACAATGTTCAGACCACCAAACACATGCAAAGCTAGTGAAAGCACAAACAGCAGTAGGAACACGTCTCTCCTCAGGATATTGTAAACATGTAAATCGTTGTTCAGTTTCTAACTCCCAAGTAAGATATATATCAGGAACATATCTACCCTCAAATGGTGGAATATTCAATTTTAGTTTAGGAGATGGTCATGATCTGCATCTGAGGGGAGCCTCATATTGCCATTATTTGCATGTGGACGACCTGGTGGTTGTGGTGCTGGTGGTTGCACGTAGTTCTGATGTTGATCAACCTCATCCTCGTAATCTTCCACATAATCATCCTCGTCGGTACCAGCAGCAGCAGTAGCAGGAGCCAAAGAAGCACCAACAGCAGTAGCAGCGGCACCAGAATTTTGTCTTGGCTCAATAGGAACACGCTGAGCCTCGCTCCATACTGATTCGAAGGGGCGAGTTGTTGTCGCTGCAGAGGTGCGATAGGTGCAGCCGGGCGGTGGTTGTGGAAAACGCATGAGCAATTCATCAAACTTGCTATCAAGCTTTGTTTCAAACGCCTTCTCAATGCCATCTATCTTCTCCATGGCCTCGCAAATCTGTTTACCACATCTTGCACCTGTCCAATCATCATTCGCTGAAACTTATCATGTAGCTGTTTGTTTGTCAGGTTCTCCCAATCAGTCTCATCGGCCTGTGTTCCTGCTATGGTTAGCAGCAATAGAAACACACAAGAATTTGATCCCACAGACTACTAGGAAGTGGTGGTGGTGGTGTGGTGGACAGTCACAAACTGGTGAAGCAAATCTCAAATTCTTACCAGTTCTTACCCAGCAGCAGTGGTGATCGGCAACCGTTGTAGTCAAAACTCTCAAAGCTTGGCTATAGCGATTACTGTGGAGAATCAAACGCACGACGAGATGTATGTGGAGCTGGGAAGGCTTATAATATGGTAGCAAAAGGGTCAGCAATAATCAAATCAGAGATGCAAAGTTGAATAAACGCTCAACGACGGTAGACAGGTCTGGTCCTAGGCTAGATATAGAGACGCGAGCCTAGAACACTAACAAAATCACGGCGCTGCACGTAAACAAAGGAAAAGCACACTCTGAATTTTTTTTTCGCTTTTTTTTTTTTTGCGCTTTTTTTTTGCTGTTTTTTTTTTGCGAAAAATCACTATAATGGCGTAGTGTCTCAAAACTCTTCCAGGTCAAACCGACAGGATGGGCACGAAATTTTTCAACCAATTTTTTTTTTTTTCGATCTGCCCGACCCAAAACTGAAACGGGTCAAAAAACTTTCTATAACGGCGATCGCTCAATACGCTTAGAAACACCTAAAATAGGATAGCCAGAAATTTTTTTATCCCGCATTTTTGGAAAATTTTGGGCCTAAACGGAGGTGGTTTCATGCTTTTTTTTTGAAACCAACCTCTTCTATGGACGGCAAAAGATTGCTGGAATCAAACCTACCAGACAAGGAAACACGAATCGAAATTAGATGGATCCCAAAACAAATCTAATATGCAAGGAACTCGGATTGGTGGTGGATATATGGTGGTGGTATATGGCAGTGGTGGTATATGGCAGCGTGGTGGTATATGGATACGGATTCAAGCGTGGCGGATAAGCGGTGGTGGTAGATGGCAGGGGCGATGATGACAGCAAGCGGCGGCGTGACAACTTATGACCGTAACTCAAACTCTAAAAGACTAGACTCTAAGACCAGCAACTCGACATTTATCGATGCAACCGCAAATTCAACAACGCAAATACGTAAAAGATTATGCAAAGGCTCAGATTGGTTCGGATATGATGACCTAACCCTAAATTTTTTTGGCTTTTCGTGGACTGTAGGTATGAAGAACAGACTCGATCTAAACTATAAAAACTGTAAAATCTCACCGAGCAACCCGGAAATCTGATACCACTTGATAGAGGCCAAGGTGTCCCGCCTTCGATGAGATGGTGGATTTCGCTTTGGTGGAAGTCGACTTTGACGATCCGACTACGAAGCGCGGCGAGGACGCCCGCCTTTAGCAATCGCTAAACCAACTCCGAGAGGTTATTGACCACGCCGAGCACGATCAACCTGACCACGAGGGTCTATTTCCTGCGAGCAAACGAAGAACAAGCAAGAAACTGAGATTGCAATCTGGATATTGCGAATTTAAGATGAAAGCTTTATTGATCAAGGTGGGGTTCTATGACGCCTTTGTCCCGGTCGTTGAACACAAACGGCACGCCAAGTTGCAGCTATGGCTAACTTTTGATCTAAAAAACCCAAGTCTAAACGGTGCCCTAAGGGCTGTATATATGGAGGAAGAGGGGGTGAATTTCGTGGCCCTTGGTGGAGGGGTCCAAACTAACCCTATCTCTTGTTTCCCCACACATACGGACTCTAAAAATAGCCTATACTAATGTATTTCGAAATTACATGGCCTGGCCCACTAATAAGGTGACGCAGCACCTAGAATAGCCTATGGACGAATATTATGAAGTGGCATCTTGTATATTTCGTCCAAGGCTTCATGCACTCCTTATGGTGGCTTCAAAGTCCTGAAATCATCACTTGTAACTCCGTTTGATCCCTTGCGCATGCCATCAACTCCATGTGTGTTCTTGCTCCAATGTTAATCCTTCTCCAAGCTAGGCCCTTCATTTGTAAGCAAAACAAATGTATCCAATTTAGGCAGCATCATATTCTCATGAACATTAGAATCATTACCAAGAAACGAAAGTACCTGGTAATTTAGTTGGCGTGCGCGAGCTCTAGTAATTGGTCCAAGATGTATAGCAGCAGGGCTGTGGGTGTAACAATGGTATTGATGTCCTCATCAAATACCCTACGCCCTGCTTGATTAATATTGATGATATGGGTAGTACAAGAGTAGATCTACCACGAGATCAAGGAGGCTAAACCCTAGAAGCTAGCCTATGGTATGATTGTTGAGATGTAATGTTATGTCTCTACGGATTAAAGCCTCCGTTTATATAGACACCGGAGAGGCTAGGGTTACACAGAGTCGGTTACAATGGTAGGAGATCTACATATCCGATTGCCAAGCTTGCCTTCCACGCCAAGGAAAGTACCTTCCAACACGAGCCGAGTCTTCAATCTTCTATCTTCGTAGTCCGGGAGTCCGGCGGATATTGATAGTCTGCTATCCGGACACCCCTAGTCCAGGACTCCTCATTCGTCCCAAGATCAAGTGAAGTGCGCCACAAGAAACTTCCACGACTACGCCGATATGGTGGCTTCACACACCTTCGAGTGCTACGAGATGAGTTGGCCCAAGACGAAGAGAGCTTTACGGCGAGAGTTTGTGCCTCCAACCTACACGAAACAACTTCGACGCCAATTGGAGAACACCACCAAGGATCCAAGTCCATCGACAAGTACTTCAAGGAGATGATAATTGCCTTTGCGACGAGCCGGGCGTGATTTAACCCCATTTCGATGAAGTTCCACTTCATGATGGGATTGCACAACGACATCTCCAAGACCATCTTCCTCGAGAACTACATGTCCATCGACGACTACTACATTGGTGCTCTCAAGCGGAACAAGAACTCATGAAGGCCAAGGCTTCTCCACCCCAAGCAAACTTCTCATGCACTCAAGCTCTCACGACAAGCATGAGGCTAGTACCACCAAGATGTCCAAGCCCGACGAGCTCCAAGACGATGCCCCCAAGGACCAAGCTTTGGAGGTGAGCGACAAGGTGGCGAGCAAGGACGATGCTTCCATCTTTGGAGGCGAGAGTGATGATGTGCCATCTTTGGCCTTCATCAACGGCGACAATGACAAGATGGTTGAGCATGGATTTTCCTTTCACCACGGGCGACGTATGATGACATGAGTGACTTGTGCCACCATATTGAGAGTGAGAGTGACTTCACCACTAGCCCCATATATGATGAGTTGCCACAATTCCCATGTGAGGAGAGCCACAACCCCCACCACTTGAGTGAGATGAGTGACTCCACCATATGTGAGATTGAGTGCACCTATTTTGAGGGAGTGAGTGAACCACCACATAGAGAGAGTGAGATAGTTGATAGGTCTCATGAGGCCATTTGCATTTCTAACAACTTGACCTCTACCTCTATTGTGTCTTCTCATTTGGTGCTAGGTCCCATTTATGATGACGCACGACACTCGATTTACTCTGGCCCTCCCATTGGACAAGACGATGGCCATGGTGGAATATGATGCACCCCCACATGGTTCCATCAAGATGAAGATGACCACCATTTGGTGTTTCCCACCTCACCTACACCACTTGAGTGGAAGGACAAAGGTAACATAGGTGAAGGTGATGCTCTTGTCCCACTAGTGGACATTCTTGACATTGATTGCTTGCATGATGTTGATCCACCTATTGACATGCTTCATGCTAGTATGATTTCCCCATCTGATGATTTGCCCATTTATGATGAATATGATGATTCTCATGTGGAGTCTATTAGTAGTGATGCCATGTTACATAGGATTTCTTGTGACAATTCTTTACGTCACATCATGTTTGATAATCCGCTTGACTTGTCATATGCTATGAATGAAATCAACCATATGTCTTATTTGCAATCTCTTCATAGTGACTATGCATATGCCATTAAAATGAACCCAATTTGTACATATGGCATAGATGACAAGCCCATGGTTATTGGCATTTGTTTTTCTTGTGATGATATTGATATGCTCCCTTTGCGTCATTTAACTCATATGCCATGCCATGACCAATTAGCTTCGGATATGCATTGTTTTGGATGTTGTCCATTTTCTCCATGTGATGTTTCCGATATTGCTCATGAGGAGACCCCCATAGTTTCCTCATGCATTTTAGGAGATTTTGATCCATCCCATTCATTGCATGATCCCGATACTTGTGTGCACCATATGCTCCCCATGAATAAACATGCTTTTGACGTACCATATAATTGTATGCTCAATTTGCATCCCCATCGGCCATACACAATAACTATTCATTCATGATGGATGACATGTTCTTATACCATGAATCAACTTTCTTCGAGCATTGCTTATCTTGTGCTAAATCACATGTGCACATACACATCATGATGGATGATGTGTACATTTACCACACACACAATTTCTTTCGCTTGTGTCTCTTTGTGTAGGTACCATGAATACTTGTCAACTTCGCAATCCCACGAGTTGACAAAACGAGCTCTTGAGAGCAATGACGATTTGGGATCCAATGGACTATCCTTACCAACGCCCCTTCGCAAGCAAGGACTACACGTTAACTCCTCTACTTGGCTCTCACACGGCTATGGGCCATTTACCACTTGTCACATTATGCTCATTTTACCGTGTTCACTTTGCATGCTATGCTTGCTTCTATGCCTTTGCCATGCAATTGTGACCCTTGCTTGCATCTACCCATGTTTCACCATTATGCTCCTTCTATGTGTATTTGCATGCTTGGTAGAGATCCTTGTTGCTATTGCCATGTTTATCATGTGCCCCATGCTATTGTCCTCATATCTTGCTTTCATGCTTGTGCTATGACATGTGCATTATTCAAGCCCACTATTTGCACCAATGACATGATTGCCATGATTCCTTCTAGTATGTTGCATCTTCGCACTACTAGCATACTTGACTTGATTGCTATGATTGCTTGCTATGTTGCATCACCCATGTTCCACTATTACTTGCATTCTTGGGTTGATGACATACATGCTTATGCCTCTCACATGATATATCTTGATCATTGTCTCTTGTGTCATACTTGCTCATCTCATGCTGTTGTCGACAACCATCTATATGCTTTGCACATGATTCATATTGCTTCGTGTCATATATCTCCATGTGTTGCTCTCTCATGCTAGATGATTTGCCATGTATTGAGTGCAACAATGCCTATAGTCTTGCTCTTAAGATTGCCCCCATAGCATTCTTACATATGTTTGGCGATTTCGACATATCCTTGTGAAGCATGCTTGTCTTACTTTTGCACCATATACCTAGTGCCGTGAATATCGCCATTGTTGCATCATATTATTCATGCACTTGTGCTTCTAATGGTTATGTGCAAGAGAAGAGAACCATCATGATGGATGATGTGTTTATCTACCATGCGCATATGCTCTTTGTTTTGTTGTGTGCATGTGTAGGATACTTGGACTTCGTGTCGACTTGCACTTCACGTGAGTTGACCATTCGAGCTCTTGAGAGCGAGCTTCATACATTTGACCATGCATCATTTCTACACCACATTTCCTACGACTTCGACATTGTGAAGAACGCACAAGGACATGCTTTTGAGGTGATATCATTCTATCTCGAGAACACACAAACCATGAGCATGCATATTGTGGATCATACTTCATGTGTTGCTTGCTCCATTGCTATGCCTCATGACATATATGCCTTGTGTGTTGCATCTAGTTCTTCTCATATGCCATGTCCCTTTGCTTATCACATGCTTTTCTTGATTGCCTCACACATGTTGAACAATTGCTCTTTCCATTGTGTTGAGTGCTACGATATCTTCACTACACCCTATGCACATTATGCTTGGATTGTCTTGCACTTTCCCCATGTGTTTAGACATTTCACTATATTTGGTGTTGTGAATGACTCTTATGCCTACCATAGACCGTTCATTGAGCACTTTATGCATGCTTGCTATGACCTTGAGGTAGATGCTTGTCCACTTATCACATATATTTGCATCTTGACCTCCCATTTGCTAGCTTGTTCCCATGATATACTTGATTGTGCTCAATTTATATGCTCAAATGCCATGACACACTTCTTTGTCAAACCATATGCAATGCTTGATGACAACACTTGTTGGGTGAATCACCTCTTGAATGCTTGGTTTTGCTCTTACGACAACCACATTTGTTTTTCCAAGTGCTTGTTATCTTTGCTACTTTTGAAGGAATTACAAGATGGTGCGACATTGGAGAGTGCCCATTTCGAGTTTCAAGATGATGAGTGCTTGGTGACCGACCATTTCGACACGGCACAGCCATCTCTTTCCCATGGTGATTTGGTTTTCGATCCGAAGTCGGATCTTTTCCAAGGGGGAGGGGATGATGCGGAGCATCCTACGGTCATCACCATGTCAAGAGTCTGTTTGGCAAGTGACACGTATGACCTCTACTTCTCATACATAAAGGTGAATCTTCTCCTTTACACGTGCTCACTTGACCCCTTCGAGGATGGTATACTACTTGACACTTCTCCCGTGTGCATGCATAGGTATTGTCGGAGCTTCACGGATGTTGAGGAGGAGTGCAAGCGCCAAGGAACAACTACACCATCCGCGAGGGAAGCCTGGAAGCGACGACGGAAGAAGACGGAGCTACTGAAGCTACAGCGGCCGGACATCCGGGCCAGAGGCCGGACATCCGGCGCCTGTGCAGCCGCCAAGGAGCTGCACCAACAGACGGCCAACAGCATCAGCGGCCGGACATCCGGCGCCAACTGATGAGGACATCAATACCATTGTTACACCCACAGCCCCTGCTGCTATACATACTGGACCAATTACTAGAGCTCACAAGACGCCAACTAAATTACTGTGTACTTTCGTTTCTTGGTAATGATTCTAATGTTCATGAGAATATGATGCTGCTTAAATTGGATACATTTGTTTTGCTTACAAATGAAGGGCCTAGCTTGGAGAAGGATGAACATTGGAGCAAGAACAAGCATGGAGATGATGGCATGCTAAGGGGACAAGAATGGAGTTACAAGTGATGATTTCAGGACTTTGAAGCCACCATAATGAGTGCATGAAGCCTTGGACGAAATATACAAGATGCCACTTCATAAAATTCGTCCAGAGGCTATTCTAGGTGCTGCACACCTTATTATTGGGCCAGGCCCATGTAATTTCGAAATACATTAGTATAGGCTATTTTAGAGTCCAGATGTGTGGGGAACAAGAGATAGGGTTAGTTTCGACCCTCCACCAAGGGCCACGAAATTCACCCCTCTTCCTCCATATATACAGCCCTTAGGGCACCGCTTAGACTTTGGGTTTTGTTTAGATCAAAAGTTCGCCATAGCTGCAACTTCGCTGCATTTCGTTTGTGTTCAACGACTGCACAAAGGCGCCACAGAACCCCACCTTGATCAATAAAGCTTTCATCTTATATTCGCAATATCCAGATTGCAATCTCAGTTTCTTGCTTGTTCTTCGCTTGCTCGCAGGAAATAGACCTCGTGGTCAGGTTGATCGTGTTCGCGTGGTCAATAACCTCTCGGAGTTGGTTTAGCGACATAAGGCGCGACGCCCTCGCGACGCCATAGTCGGATCGTCAAAGTCGACTTCCACCAAAGCGAAATCCACCATCTCATCGAAAGACGGGACACCTTTGCCTCTATCAAGTGGTATCAGATTTCCAGGTTGCTCGGTGAGATTTTACAGTTTTTTGTAGTTTAGATCGAGTCTGTTCTTCATACCTACAGTCCACGAAAAAGCCAAAAAAATTAGGGTTAGGTCATCATATCCGAACCAATCTGAGCCTTTGCATAATCTTTTCTGTATTTGCGTTGTTGAATTTGCGGTTGCATCGTCGTGTCTAGTTGCTGGTCTTAGAGTCTAGTCTTTAAGAGTTTCGAGTTCTGGTCATAAGTTGTCACGCCGCCGCACTGCTATCATCGCCTCGCCATCTACCACCACCGCTATCCGCCACCGCTTTCAATCCGTATCCATATACCACCACCGCTGCCATATACCACCACCGCTGCTATATACCACCACCATATATCCACCACCAATCCGAAGTTCCTTGCATATTAGATTTGTTTTCGATCCATCTAATTTCTGATTCGTGTTTCCTTGTCTCGAGTAGGTTTCGATTCCAGCAATCTTTTGTCGTCCGTAGAAGAGGTTGGTTTCAAAAAACGCACGGAAACCACCTCCGCTTAGGCCCAAAATTTTCCAAAACGCACGGACAAAAAATTTTCTCGCTATCCTATTTTTAGGTGTTTTGCCGTATTGAGACAGTCGCCGTTATAGAAAGTTTTTTTGACCCGTTTCCAGTTTTTGGGTCCAGGCAGTCGAAAAAAAAATTGGTCGAAAAAATTTCGTGCCCATCCTATCAGTTTGACCTGGGAAGAGTTTTGAGACACTCGCCATTATAGTGATTTTTCGCAAAAAAAAGCAGCGCAAAAAAAAAGAGCGAAAAAAAATTCAGAGTGTGCTCCTCCCTTGTTTACGTGCAGCGCCGTGATTTTGTTAGTGTTCTAGGCTCGCGTCTCTAGCACGGTTCAGCCTAGGACCAGCACAAGACCGCCGTTGAGCGCTTATTCAACTTTGCATCTCTGAATTGATTATTGCTGACCTTTTTGCTACCATATTATAAGCCTTCCCAGCTCCACATACATCTCGTGCGCTTGATTCTCCCTGGTAATCGCTATAGCCAAGCTTTGAGAGTTTTGACTACAACGGTTGCCGATCACCGCCGCTGCTGGGTAAGAACTGGTAAGAATTTGAGATTTGCTTGACGGATTTGTGACTGTCCACCACACCACCACCACCACTTCCTAGTAGTCTGTAGGATCATATTCTTGTTTGTTTCTATTGCTGCTAACCATGGCAGGATCAAGTCGACGAGACTGATTGGGAGAACCTGACGAACAAACAGCTACATGATAAGTTTCAGCAAACGATGATTGGACAGGTGCAAGACGTGCTAAACAGATTTGACGAGGCCATGGAGAAGATAGATGGCATTGAGAAGACGCTTGAAACAAAGCTTGATAGCAAGTTTGATGAATTGCTCGCAGACGCTTTTCCACAACCACCGCCGGCTGCACCTATCGCACCTCTGCAACGACAACAACTACGCCCTTCCGAATCAATATGGACGAGCTCAGCGTGTTCCTATTGAGCCAGGACAAAATTCTGGTGCCGCTGCTACTGCTGTTGGTGCTCTTGGCCTCGCTACTGCTGCTGGTGGTACCGAGGAGGATGATGAGTATGTGGACGATTATGAGGATGAGGTTGATCAACATCGTAACTACGCAACCACCAGCACCACAACCACCAGGTCGCCCACATGCAAATAATGGCAATATTAGGGCTCCTCAGTACGAGATCATGACCATCTCCCTAAACTGAAATTGAATATTCCACCATTTGAGGGTAGATATGTTCCTGATATATATCTTACTTGGGAGTTAGAAACTGAACAACGATTTACATGTTTACAATATCCGGAGGAGAGACGTGTTCCTGCTGCTGTTTGTGCTTTCACTAGCTTTGCATGTGTTTGGTGGTCTGAACATTGTAGATTATATCCTGTTCCAGCTACTTGGGCTGCTTTGAAAACTGCTATGCGTATCTGGGTTCCACCAAATTATCAACGTGAATTACTTCAAAATTGCAGCGCTTAAGACAAGGGAAAACTCTGTAGAAGAATATTATCAGGAATTACAAACTAGCTTGATTAGATGTGGTATTGTTGTGGAGAATGAAGCTATGCTTGCACGCTTTTCTGAGTGGATTAAATAGAGAGATTCAGACCATTCTAGACTATAAGGATTATAATAATATCACTCTGCTTATTCCATCTTGCTTGTAAAGCTGAACGTGAAGTGCAGGATCGATGTGCATTGGCGCCGCACTAACTTTTCTGCAGGTCGACATTCATCATGGACACCACGCATCATCTACTTCCACTGCACCATCACCTCCTTCAGGTGCCACCTCCAACCGTGATACAAGAAAGCAGGCACAACCACCACTATCTGCCAAGAGCACACCTGCTGGCCTGCACAGAGCTCTTCTTCTTCCGTGGCGTCAACAGGGCACACAAGTGATATTATTTGTCGTCGTTGTAAGGGAAGAGGACATTTTATGAGAGAATGCAAATCTCAGCGCAGTGATGATTGCTACTGAGGATGGTGGGTATGAGTCCGCTTAGTGACTATGATGAGGAGACTTTGGCTCTTATTACACATGAGGAACACGGTGGAGATGATTCTGATCAGGAGACACAATACATGGCTGCTGAAGATGCCGACAGGTATGAATGTTTATGATGTAGGGTGGAACCCTAATTCGCCGATCTTTCACGCTTGAGGGATCCCACGGATAACACGATGAACACGGGAAGAACGGAGAGAAATCACAAGGGGAAACACTCAAGAACAAGTCCAAATCACACATCCACTAGACAATCAAACACACAAGATCACAAGGTACATGAACAACAAAGGAAAGATACAAGGTAAGGTTCATCTCCAAGAGGAGGTCTTGATGATATCCTAGATGGATCTTCCCAAAAGGGGTCTTGATGATATCCCGCAGGATCTTCTCACATGGAGGTCTTGAACTCCATGGGAGTGGTAGTCTCTCTCTCAAGAGTAGAGGTAGGAGCAAAGCTCACCTAAGAATGAGCTATCATATTTGCTAACCCTAGAAAGGAGGTGGAGGTGGTCTATTTATAGTCTAAGCCACGAAGGGGTAAGTGGGAGAGGGATACAAGGCCAAGGCCGCTGGGCAAGCACAGGCAGGGCGGTAGTACCATACTCATGGGCGGTAGTACGCTTGAGCGTAGTACCGCTTGCTTTGGGCGGTAGTACTGCCGAGCGGTAGTACCGCTTGCTTTTGGGCGGTAGTACCGCCTTTTTCGGACTGGGCCGTCCTTCTTCTTCCGCTTCGCCTGTGCTTCCCTAGCGGATGGTGTAGTTGTTCTTGGCGCTTGCACTCCTCCTCGACATCCGTGAAGCTCGGCAATACCTATGCATGCACACGGAGAAGTGTCAAGTAGTATACCATCCTCAAGGGGTCAAGTGAGCACGTAAAGGAGAAGATTCACCTTAAGTATGAGAAGTAGAGGTCGACGTGTCACTTGCCAAACGGACTCTTGACATGGTGATGTCCATAGATGCTCCGCATCATCCCTCCCTTGGGAAAGATCCCACCGGATCGAAATCCAAATCACCATGGGAAAGAGATGATGTCGTGTAGAAGTGGACGATCACCAAGCATTCGTCATCTTGTAGTTCCAAAAGGGCACTCTCCAATGTCGCACCGCCTTGTAATTCCTTCAAAAGTAGCAAAGATAACAAGCACTTGAAAAACAAATGTGGTTGTCGTAAAAGCAAAACCAAGCATTCAAGAGGTGATTCACCCAACAAGTGTTGTCATCAAGCATAGCATATGGTTTGACAAAGGATTGTGACATGGCATGTAAGGACATAATTTGAGCACAAGCAAAGATATCATGGGAACAATCATGTAAATGTGAGGTAGAGATGCAAATATATGTGACAATAGCATAAGCATCCACCTCAAGGTCATAGCAAGCATGCATAAAGCGCCGACAAATGGTCGATGGTAGGCATATGAATCATTCACAACACCAAATAAGATGAGATGTCTAAACACATGGGTCAAGTGCAAGACAATCCAAGCATAATGTGCATAGGGTGTAGTGAGTATAGTGTGGCACTCAACACAATAGAAAGAGCAATTGTTCATCATGTGTGAGGCAATCAAGTGAATCATGTGACAACCAAAGGAACATGGCATATGTGAAGAGATGGTATTGGTGCAACCAACCATATGATAGTAGCAATTAGTCCAAGAATTGGATGCAACACACAAGGTATATATATCATGAAGCATGGAAATGCTAAAATGGTAAGGCGAGGCAAGATCTCTAATATGTGCGCAATCAAGTAGTCCAAGATGACCCATAAGTCTCATGGTGCAAGCAACACAAGTAGTATGATCCACAATATCCATGCTCAGGAAGGATGTCACCTTGAAAGCGTGTCCTGTGCATTCTTCACAATGCCAAGTGGTAGGAAATGTGGTGTAGAAGAAGTCGTGGTAGAATGTATGAGGCTCGCTCAAGAGCTCGAATGGTCAACTCACGTGAAGTGGAAGTCTACACGAAGCCCAAGTATCCTACACATGCAGAAAACAAGGCAAAGAACGATGCGCATGGTAGATAAACACATCATCCATCATGATGGTCTTTTGCACATAACCATTAGAAGCAAAAGTGCATGAATAATATGATGCAACAATGGCGATATTCATGGCACTAGGTATATGGTGCAAAGAAGTAAGACAAGCATGCTTCACAAGAATTGTGTCAAAATCTCCAAATATATGCGAGAATGCTATGGGGTAATCTCATGAACAAGAAGAGAATCATTGTTGCACTCAATACATTGCAAATCATCGTGCATGAGAGAGGCAACACATGGAGATATATGACAAGAGGCAATACGAATCATGTGCAAAGCATATAGATGGTTGTCATCAACCGCATGAGATGAGCAAGTATGACACAAGAGACAATGATCAAGATATATCATGTGAGAAGCATGAGCATATATGTCATCAACCCAAGAAAGCAAGTAATAGTGGAACATGGGTGATGCAACATAACAAGCAATCATAGCAATCAAGTCAAGTATGCTAGTAGTGCGAAGATGCGACATACTAGAATGAATCATGGCAAACATGTCCTTGGTGCAAATAGTGGGCATGAATAATTCACATGTCATAGCACAATCATGAAAGCAAGATATGAGGTCAATAGCATGGGGCACATGATAAACATGGCAATAGCAACAAGGATCTCCACCAAGCATGCAAATACACATAGAAGTAGCATAATGATGAAACATGGGTAGATGCAAGCAAGGGTCACAATTGCATGGCAAAGGCATAGAAGCAAGCATAGCATGCAAAGTGAACACGGTAAAATGAGCATAATGTGACAAGTGGTAAATGGCCCATAGCCGTGGAGAGCCAAGTAGAGGAGTTGCGCTGTAGTCCTTGCGCCAAGGAACGGTGGTAAAGATAGTCCACGGATCCCAAATTGTCATTGCTCTCAAGAGCTCGCTTTGTCAACTCGTGGGATTGCGAGGTTGACAAGTATTCATGGGTACCTACACAAAAGAGACACAATCCAAAGAAATTGTGCAGTAGGTAAATGTACACATCATCCATCATGATGTATGTGCACGTGAGTTAGCACAAGATAAGCAATGCTCAAAGAAATTTGAGGCATGGTATATGAACATGTCATCCATCATGAAAGAATAGTTGTTATGTATGACACGATGGGGACACAAATTGAGAATGCAAGTATATGACACATCAATATCATGTTTAATCATGGGGAGCATATGGTGCACACAATTATGGGGATCATGCAATGGAAGGGATGGATCAAAATCTCCTAACATGTATGAGGAAACTATGGGGGTCTCCTCATGAACAACATTGGAAACATCATATCGAGAAAATGGACAACATCCAAAACAATGCATATCCGGTTAGGTGGTCATGGCATGGCATATGAGATGGATGATAAAAGGAGCATATCAATATCATCACAAGAAAACAAATGCCAATAACCATGGGCTTGTCATCTATGCCATATGTGCAAATTGGGTTCATTTTAATGGCATATGCATAGTCACTATGAAGAGATTGCAAATAAGACATATGATGGATCTCATGCATAGCATATGACAAGTCAAGCGGATTATCAAACATGACGTGACCTAAAGAATTGTCACAAGAAATCCTATGTAACATGGCATCACAACTAATAGACTCCACATGAGAATCATCGACTCATCATAAATGGGCAAACCATCACATGGGGAAGTCATACTAGAATGAAACAAGGTACTAGGTGGATCAACATCATGCAAGCAATCAATCTCAAGAAAGTCCACTAGTGGGACTAGAGCATCACCGCCACCTTTGTTACCTTTGTCATTCCACTCAAGTGGTGTAGGTGAGGTGGGAAAGACCAAATGGTGGTCATCTTCATCTTGATGGAACCATCTGGGGTGCATCATATTCCACCATGGCCATCGCCTTGTCCAAAGGGAGGACGAAGTCGCCGAGGATCGGCGCCATCATAAATGGGACCTAGCACCAAACGAGAAGACACAATAGAGGTAGAGGTCAAGTTGTTAGAAATGCAAATGGCCTCACAAGACCTATCAACTATCTCACTATCTCTATGTGGTGGTTCACCACCCTCAAAATAGGTGCACTCAAACTCACGATGATGGAGTCACCATCTCACTCAAGTGGTGGGGTTGTGGCTCTCCTCACATGGGAATTGTGGCAACTCATCATATATGGGGCTAGTGGTGAAGTCACTCACTCTCAATATGGTGGCACAAGTCACTCAAGTCATCATACGCCGCCGTGGTCGAAGGGAAGATCCCATGCTCAACCATCTCGCCATTGTCGCCAGGATGAAGGCCAAGATGGCACATCATCACTCTCCTCCGTGACCAAGGGAAAATCCCATGCTCGATCATCTCGCCACCGCCGCCAGAGATGAAGGCCAAGATGGCACATCATCCTCTCGCCGTGGATGAAGGCTGAAGATGGCACATCATCACTCGCCTCCTAAGATGGAAGCATCATCCTTGCTCGCCACCTTGTCTCTCGCCTCAAAGCTTGGTCCTTGGGAGCATCGCCTTGGAGCTGCCGGGCTTGGACATCTTGGTGGTACTAGCCTCATGCTTGTCGAGAGCTTGGTCGCCGCAAGTTTGCTTGGGGTGGAGAAGCCTTGGCCTTCATGAGTTCTTGTTCCGCCTTGAGAGCACCAATGTAGTAGTCGCCAATGGACTTGTAGTTCTCGAGGAAGATGGTCTTGAGATGTCGCAGTAATCCCATCATGAAGTGGAACTTCATCGAATGGGGTCGCCCACGCCTGCTCGTCAGAAGGCAATCTTCATCTCCTTGAAGTACGTGTCGATGGACTTGGATCCTGGGTGGTGTCTCCAATTGGCGCCGGTTGTTCCGTAGGTTGGAGGCACAAACTCGCCAGAAAGCTCTTCGCCTTGGGCCAACTCATGCCGTAGTAATTCAAGGTGTGTGAAGCCACCATGTCGAGGCGTAGTCGTGGAAGTTTCTTGTGGCGACTTCACTTGATCTTCGGACGAACTTGATGTAGCTTGAGGTAGTCGCCCATCAAACGCCCCACTCGAGGTACCTCGGGTTCGTGAGTCCCATAGAAAGGAATCTTGTGGTCGTTGTCGAGGTCGAGTAGCTCGTGGAAGTCGCGGACTTGAGCTTGGGTAGCTTCTCTTGAGTGTAGTCTTGAGGTGCTTGTTGGCGAAGATGCTGTATGTCCGTAGGCTTAAGATGTTTGAAGTCGCCATGAAGATGCCAAGGGAGATGGTGAAGTCGCTGAGCGTTGTTGGTGTTGAGCTCTTGACCTTCACGCTCTTGTTGGTGATGGTGTCGATGCCGATGTGATCTTGCCGGAGATGGTAGCTCGGAAGATGTGCTCTTGAGCGCCTTCTCAACATGAGGAAGATCGCTTGTAGGACTTGATGAGGGCTTTGATCTCTCCATTTTAGCTTGCATCTTGGCGCCGGAGTTGTTGTTCATGGCATCGAACTCGTCGTTGTTGTTGTAGACCAAGATGAAATGCCTTGCCTATCCATCACAAGACTCGAGTAGAGGTGAGTAGGAAATGAGATAAACAATACCAAGTTACCTTTTCCCCAAGTTGAGGATGTATCTCATTTCACTCAATGTGAGATGAAAGAATAGTGGAATTGGTACCGACTTGTTCACTCACACCTATCAAGTAAAGCTTATGGTAGACCTCGTGAGGATAGTGGCACAAAATGTAATGCAAAATGTTAGCAAGAGTCAATAATGTTGAAAAAGATTCACAAATTCGCAAGTGAAACAAGTAGACCAATAGCAATGAAAGGTACACGGAAACACACACACGGATAGATAAATGGGTCGGCAACCAAGGAATGAGCTCAAATGTGGAATCCACCAAAACGCCGTGTTGCACAACTCAAGAGAGACGCTAGCACGATTGCTCAATAGGCGGATATGACACTTGTGCACAACCTATAGATGCTAAATGGATAAACTTCTATCCCAAGTATGCTATGTATGTATGGTTCCCGTGTTTTCTCAAGCATGATATCATATGATGTAGATTTTGGTATGGCTCTTATGTGCAATGGGGTATGATGCTATGGCACTTGCTCACGAGCTCTTTGCTCTCTTTTGCTTAAAAGCTTTTTTTCTTTTTTTTTCTATGGCCACTTTTGTACAATGCACAAACCAAGATAGCAATTGTGTATATGCGGAACAAACTTGAGGCACAATGAATGATATGATACCAATATGATATGGTATGTATGCAATGGAAGGTATGGACCACTAATGTGCACAAGTAACGCTGCGGCAATACTCAAATGGCTAGTCTCGATAGGTAAGTGACGCAAAATGGGCTAGGGTTAACAATGCAATTTGAAAGGGATATACAAAGGTGTCGTTGAGGTTACCGCCCTCATGATGATGAGTGGCGGTGTTCTTGGTGTAGATACCAAGATGATGGAGACTCGTCCCTAAGTAGCCAAACACCTTAGGAAACGGAAAACCGCAAACTCAAAATCTCACACGCCAAATGTCAAAATGGTGGTAGCGGAAAGCGGTGGTGGTATGCACTTGGCAATGCGGAAGTGGGATGATGGGCTATACATGGTGTAAGAGTTGAAGCACACGGTCCCTAAGTAGTCAAACACCTTAGGAGACACAAGCCACAACTCAAAAAGCTCAAACAACAATTGGGTTAAGTTGGGTTGTCGGAAGTGTATGATGGGCAAGGTTATGTGGAAGTGGTGGCGGTGGTGGTTGATGAAGAAGCAACGGTCCCTAAGTAGCCTAAACACCTTAGGAGACTCAAATCACAACTCAAACAACCACTAATGCTATAAGGAACAAAATGGGTTTGTTATGGAAGTCGGTGGTGGTTATGCGGATGTTGTGGTGGAAGCCCTAGGCAAAGATGCCAAATTTCAGAAAATATGATGGAGTCAAATGATGTTGGTAGTATTTTGTGGGATGGGGATGTCAATAGCTTCAAAACGAGCTAAAGAACGTCAAAACGGAGTTCGTATGAATTAGTTATGGGCAAAACGGTGAAACTCGGAAAGCTGAACAGGCCAGGGCGGTAGTACTGCTCGGGAGGGCGGTAGTACCGCTCGTGTCGGGATTTTTCGACTATTTCGGTGGAACGGGCCTGGCGGTAGTACTGTTCGCGGGCGGTAGTACCGCTTGAGGTTCTCAGCGGTAGTACTGCTCTGTAGGGCGGTAGTACCGCTCGTGTCGGGATTTTTCGCAGATCGAATCGGGCGCGATTTTGGGGCGGAAATGGATGATTTCGGGGCAAAATTTGATGGATTTCGTGGATGGAAAGAGGGGAAACTTGGGGAATGCTAGATCCACTTGAAACCAAGCAAATCCATGGATCAAAATCAACAAAACATCATCAAACCAACAAATCACAAAAATTTTTGGGGCTATTTTTGGTGGGGATTTTCGGATTTAGGACGAAACAACAAAATCAAACTAGAAAACACGGGTAGGGCTCCAAAAACGTGATCAACGTGGCTCATGATACCATATGATGTAGGTGGAACCCTAATTCACGATCTTTCACGTTGGAGGGATCCTACGGATAACACGATGAACACGGGAAGAACGGAGAGAAATCACAAGGGGAAACACTCAAGAACAAGTCCAAATCACACATCCACTAGACAATCAAACACACAAGATCACAAGGTACATGAACAACAAAGGGAAAGATACAAGGTAAGGTTCATCTCCAAGAGGAGGTCTTGATGATATCCTAGATGGATCTTCCCAAAAGGGGTCTTGATGATATCCCGCAGGATCTTCTCACATGGAGGTCTTGAACTCCATGGGAGGGTAGTCTCTCTCTCAAGAGTAGAGTAGGAGCAAAGCTCACCTAAGAATGAGCTATCATATTTGCTCCCCTAGAAAGGAGGTGGAGGTGGTCTATTTATAGTCTAAGCCACGAAGGGGTAAGTGGGAGAGGGATACAAGGCCAAAGGGCCGCGGCTGCGCACAGGCAGGGCGGTAGTACCATATTCATGGGCGGTAGTATCGCTTGAGCGGTAGTACCGCTTGCTTTTGGGCGGTAGTATCGCCGAGCGGTAGTACCGCTTGCTTTGGGCGGTAGTACCGCCTCTTTCCGACTGGGCCGGTCCTTCTTCTTCCGCTTCGCTTCCAGGCTTCCCTAGCGGATGGTGTAGTTGTTCCTTGGCGCTTGCACTCCTCCTCGACATCCGTGAAGTCCGACAATACCTATGCATGCACACGGAGAAGTGTCAAGTAGTATACCATCCTCGGGGTCAAGTGAGCACGTAAAGGAGAAGATTCACCTTAAGTATGAGAAGTAGAGGTCGACGTGTCACTTGCCAAACGGACTTTGACATGGTGATGTCCATAGGATGCTCCGATCAGTTTAGTTGCTCAACGTGTTTTGAGTGTGCAGGTTACACAAGCTGAGCAAAATCAGAGGCATAATTTGTTCCATACAAAGGGAGTTGTGAAGGAACGCTCTATTCAAGGCCATCATAGATGGAGGGAGCTGCAACAACTTGGCTAGCATGGAGATGGTGGAGAAGCTATCTCTCACCACAAGACCACATCCACATCCTTACTACATCCAATGGTTCAACAACAGCGGCAAGGTGAAGGTAACACGACTGTTCGTGTGCATTTTAGTATCTCTACATATGCTGATTATGTTGATTTTGATGTGGTACCTATGCAAGCATGTTCCTTGTTACTTGGTAGACCATGGCAATTTGATAAAAATTATGTACACCATGGTAGAAACAATCAGTATAATCTTGTTCATAAGGATAAAAATATTACTTTGCTTCCTATGACTCCTGAGTCCATTTTGAAAGATGATATTAATAGAGCTAATAAAGCAAAACAGGAGAAACATAAGAGTGAAAATCAGATTGTGGCAAAAGAATTTGAGCAACACATGAAGCCTAATAATAAACCATCTACTGTTGCTTCTGAAATTAAATTGAAAAGTGCATGTTTACTTGCCACCAAATCTGATATTGATGAGCTAGATTTTAGCAAATCTATTTGCTATGCTTTTGTGTGCAAAGAGGCATTATTTTCATTCGAGGACGGTTTTCCTCTTTGCCCCTGCTGTCACTAACATTTTGCAGGAGTTCGCTGACGCTCTTTCCACAAGACGTGCCACCGGATTACCACCTATTCGAGGGATTGAGCATCAAATTGACTTAATTCCCGTGCATCATTACCCAACCGCACCATACCGCACCAATCCAGAGGAGACGAAGGAGATTATGCGCCAAGTACAGGAGCTGCTCGACAAAGGTTATATACGCGAATCCCTTAGTCCTTGTGTTGTTCCTATTATTCTAGTGCCAAAAAGGATGGTACGTCACGTATGTTTGTTGATTGTAGAGGCATCAATAATATTACTATTCGTTATCGCCACCCTATTCCTAGGCTAGATGATATGCTTGATGAATTGAGTAGCTCTACAATATTCTCCAAAGTTGATTTATGAGTGGATACCATCAAATTCGTATGAAATTGGGAGATGAATGGAAAACAGCATTTAAAACTAAGTTTGGATTATATGAGTGGTTAGTCATGCCTTTGGGTTAACTAATGCACCTAGTACTTTCACGAGATTAATGAACTAAGTTTTACGTGCTTTCATTGGACGATTTGTGATAGTCTATTTTGATGATATACTGATTTATAGCAAATCTTTGGAAGAACATTTGGAACATTTACGTGTTGTTTTTAATGCTCACGTGATGCACGCTTGTTTGGTAACCTTGGGAAGTGCACCTTTTGCACCGAATCGAGTATCTTTTCTTGGCTATGTTGTTACTCCACAGGAATTGAAGTTGATAAAGCCAAGATTGAAGCTATTGAGAGTTGGCCACAGCCCAAAACGGTCACACAAGTGAGGAGTTTCCTTGGCCTCGCTGGTTTCTATAGGCGCTTTGTGAGAGATTTCAGCACCATTGCTGCACCTCTCAACGAGCTTACAAAGAAGGATGTGCCTTTTGTTTGGGGTACCGCACAGGAAGAAGCCTTCACGGTATTGAAAGCTGTTGACACATGCTCCTTTACTCCAACTTCCTGATTTTAATAAGACTTTTGAGCTTGAATGTGATGCTAGTGGAATTGGATTAGAGGTGTGTTATTACAAGATGGCAAACCTGTTGCATACTTTTCTGAAAAATTGAGTGGGCCTAGTCTGAATTACTCTACTTATGATAAAGAATTATATGCTCTTGTTCGGACTTTAGAAACATGGCAACATTATTTATGGCCCAAAGAATTTGTTATACATTCTGATCATGAATCTTTGAAACATATTAAAAGTCAAGCTAAACTGAATCGTAGACATGCTAAATGGGTTGAATTCATTGAGACTTTCCCTTATGTCATTAAACACAAGAAGGGTAAAGAAAATGTTATTGCTGATGCATTGTCTCGTCGCTATACTATGCTTTCACAACTTGACTTCAAAATATTTGGTTTGGAGACCATCAAAGATCAATATGTGCATGATGCTGATTTTAAAGATGTATTGCAGAATTGTAAAGAAGGAAGAACATGGAACAAGTTTGTCGTTAATGATGGATTTGTGTTCCGCTAACAAGCTATGCATTCCAGCTAGCTCCGCTCGCCTTTTGTTGTTGCAGGAGGCGATGGAGGAGGACTAATGGGACACTTTGGCGTGAAGAAGACGGAGGACGATTGCTACACATTTCTTTTGGCCAAAGATGAGACGGATGTTGAGTGTTTTATTGCTCGCTGCGCTACATGTCAAAAAGCTAAGTCACGACTCAATCCTCATGGTTTATATATGCCTTTGCCTGTACCTAGTGTTCCTTGGGAGGATATATCTATGGACTTTGTTTTAGGTTTACCTAGAACAAAGAAGGGAGGATAGCATATTTGTTGTCGTGGATAGATTCTAAAATGGCACACTTTATACCATGTCATAAAAGCGATGATGCTGTCAATGTTGCTGATTTGTTCTTTCGTGAAATTATTCGCTTGCATGGTGTGCCAAATACTATTGTTTCAGATCGTGATACTAAATTTCTTAGCCACTTTTGGAGATGCTTATGGGCTAAGTTGGGGACTAAACTGCTTTTTAGTACTACTTGTCACCCCCAAACTGATGGACAAGCTGAAGTAGTCAATAGAACATTGTCTACTATGCTTAGGGCTGTTCTAAAGAAAAATAAGAAAATGTGGGAGGAATGCTTGCCTCATATTGAATTTGCTTATAATCGCTCATTCCATTCTACTACTAAGATGTGCCCTTTGAAGTTGTGTATGGTTTCCACCCGTGCACCTATTGATTTGTTGCCTCTTACATCTTCGGAGAAGGTTAATTTTGATGCTAAAGAACGTGTTGAATTGATTTTAAAATGCATGAGTTAACTAAGGAAAACATTGAGCGATGAATGCTAAATATAAACTTGCTGGAGATAAGGGTAGAAAACATGTTGTGTTTGCACCTGGAGATCTTGTTTGGTTACATTTGCGTAAGGATAGATTTCTGATTTATGCAAATCAAAGCTAATGCCACGTGCTGCTGGTCCCTTTAAGGTGTTGGAGAAAGTAAATGATAATGCATATAAACTTGAGCTGCCTGTAGATTTTGGGGTTAGTCCCACTTTTAACATTGCAGATTTGAAGCCATATTGGGTGAGGAAGATGAACTTCTGTCGAGGACGACTTCATTTCAAGAAGGAGGGGATGATGAGGACATCAATACCATTGTTACACCCACAGCCCCTGCTGCTATACATACTGGACCAATTACTAGAGCTCACAAGACGCCAACTAAATTACCAGGTACTTTCGCTTTCTTGGTAATGATTCTAATGTTCATGAGAATATGATGCTGCCTAAATTGGATACATTTGTTTTGCTTACAAATGAAGGGCCTAGCTTGGAGAAGGATGAACATTGAGCAAGAACAAGCATGAAGATGATGGCATGCAAGGGGACAAGAATGGAGTTACAAGTGATGATTTCAGGACTTTGAAGCCACCATAATGAGTGCATGAAGCCTTGGACGAAATATACAAGATGCCACTTCATAAATTTCGTCCAGAGGCTATTCTAGGTGCTGCACACCTTATTATTGGGCCAGGCCCATGTAATTTCGAAATACATTAGTATAGGCTATTTTTAGAGTCCGTATGTGGGGAAACAAGAGATAGGGTTAGTTTCGACCCTCCACCAAGGGCCACGAAATTCTCCCTTCTTCCTCCATATATACAGCCCTTAGGGCACCGCTTAGACTTTGGGTTTTGTTTAGATCAAAAGTTCGCCATAGCTGCAACTTCGCAGCATTTCATTTGTGTTCAACGACTGCACAAAGGCGCCACAGAACCCCACCTTGATCAATAAAGCTTTCATCTTATATTCGCAATATCCAGATTGCAATCTCAGTTTCTTGCTTGTTCTTCGCTTGCTCGCAGGAAATAGACCCTCGTGGTCAGGTTGATCGTGTTCGCGTGGTCAATAACCTCTCGGAGTTGGTTTAGCGACATAAGGCGCGACGCCCTCGCATGCTCGTAGTCGGATCGTCAAAGTCGACTTCCACCAAAGCGAAATCCACCATCTCATCGAAAGACGGGACACCTTTGCCTCTATCACCAACCCCGGACATCCGGCGCCTCGCCAAAGCCCGGACATCCGGCCTTTTCCCGGAAACCGCATCGACGCACGAACGCACTCCAAAGTTTTGCACTTCAGCCCGACATCCGACCCGAGCCCCGGACATCTCGACGCCATGGTCCTCGACATCCGCCCTCAGCCCGACATCCGCGCCTGCTCACAAGATGTTGAACGGGCCAAGGGCCCATGTACCCCTCCAACTCGCCCCAACTTGTACTAGCACTATATATACTCCTTCCCCTCCTCCTAGTTAGGGTTAGCAAATATGATAGCTCATTCTTAGGTGAGCTTTGCTCCTACCTCTACTCTTGAGAGAGAGAGAGACTACCACTCCCATGGAGTTCAAGACCTCCATGTGAGAAGATCCCGCCGGATATCATCAAGACCCCCTTGTGGGAAGATCCATCTAGGATATCATCAAGACCTCCTCTTGGAGATGAACCTTACCTTGTATCTTTCCCTTTGTTGTTCATGTACCTTGTGATCTTGTGTGTTTGATTGTCTAGTGGATGTGTGATTTGGACTTGTTCTTGAGTGTTTCCCCTTGTGATTTCTCCCCGTTCTTCCCCGTGTTCATCGTGTTCTTCGAGGGATCCCACTCCAAACGTGAATGATCGCCGCTATAGGGTTCCACCCTACATCACACAACCCCCACCACTTGAGTGAGATGAGTGACTCCACCATACGTGAGTTTGAGTGCACCTATTTTGAGGGAGTGAGTGAACCACCACATAGAGAGAGTGAGATAGTTGATAGGTCTCGTGAGGCCATTTGCATTTCTAACAACTTGACCTCTACATCTATTGTGTCTTCTCGTCTGGTGCTAGGTCCCATTTATGATGACGCCGATCCTCGATTTACTTCGCCCTCCCTTGGACAAGACGATGGCCATGGTGGAATATGATGCACCGCCCACATGGTTCCATCAAGATGATGATGATGACCACCATTTGGTCTTTCCCACCTCACCTACACCACTTGAGTGGAATGACAAAGGTAACATAGGTGAGGATGATGCCCTAGTCCCACTAGTGGACATTTTTGACATTGATCGCTTGCATGATGTTGATCTACCTATTGCCATGCTTCATGCTAGTATGATTTCCCCATGCGATGATTTTCCCATTTATGATGAGTATGATCATTCTCTTGTGGAGTCTATTAGTTGCGATGCCATGTTACATAGGATTTCTTGTGACAATTCTTTAGGTCACATCATGTTTGATAATCCGCTTGACTTGTCATATGCTATGCATGAGATCAACCATATGTCTTATTTGCAATCTCTTCATAGTGACTATGCATATGCCATTAAAATAAACCCAATTTGCACATATGGCATAGATGACAGCCCATGGTTATTGGCATTTGTTTCTCTTGTGATGATATTGATATGCTCCCTTTGCATCATTTATCTCATATGCCATGCCATGACCACCTAGCTTCGGATATGCATTGTTTTGGATGTTGTCCATTTTCTCCATATGATGTTTCCGATATTGCTCATGAGGAGACCCCCATAGTTTCCTCATACATTTTAGGAGATTTTGACCCATCCCATCCATTGCATGATCCCAATACTTGTGTGCACCATATGCTACCCACGAATAAACATGCTTTTGATGTGCCATATACTTGTTTGCTCAATTTGTGTCCCCATCGTGTCATACATAACAACTATTCTTTTATGATGGATGACATGTTCATATACCATGCCTCAAATCTCTTTGAGCATTGCTTATCTTGTGCTAATTCACACGTGCACATACACATCATGATGGATGATGTGTACATTTACCACACACACAATTTCTTTCGTTTGTGTCTCTTTTGTGTAGGTACCCATGAATACTTGTCAACCTCGCAATCCCACGAGTTGACAAAACGAGCTCTAGAGAGCAATGATGATTTGGGATCCCATGGATTGTCTTTGCCACCGCTCTCTTCGCGCAAAGACAACAAGCATTCATTCTACATGGCCCTCACTTGGCTATGGGTTATTGTTCATTACATATCATATGCCCATCTTGCCATGTTCACTTTGCATGATATACTCATTCCTATGCCTTTGACATGCATTTGTGA
This sequence comes from Aegilops speltoides, assembly GCA_021437245.1. Lineage (NCBI taxonomy): Eukaryota > Viridiplantae > Streptophyta > Magnoliopsida > Poales > Poaceae > Aegilops > Aegilops speltoides. The sequence goes on from CM038146.1 coordinate 243,078,294, forward strand.
CCCATGCTTTGCATTACACATGATGATTGATTCTAGTACTTGTATGTGTATTTGCAAGCTTGGTGGAGATATGGCTTGTTCTTGCCATGTTCCTTTTGTGCACCATTCCTATGATGATACTTTCATCTTATGCTTGTGTTCATGCTTATGCGATATGTCATGTGCATTCCCTATGCCTATTATTTGCTCACATGACATGATTGCCATGATTTACTCTAGTGTGTTGCATCTTCGCCCACTAGTTTGCATGACTTGATTACTATGATTGCTTGCTATGTTATGCCACCCATGTTCCACTATTACTTGCTTTCTTGGGTTGATGACATATATGCTCATGCCTCTCACATGATATATCTTGATCATTGTCTCTTGTGTTATAAGTGCTCATCTCATGCGGTTGATGACAACCATCTATATGCTTTGCACATGATTCATATTGCTTCGGTCATATATCTCCATGTGTTGCCTCTCTCATGCTAGATGATTTGCCATGTATTGAGTGCAACAATGCTTATAGTCTTGCTCATGAGATTGCCCCATAGCATTCTCACACATGTTTGGAGATTTTGACATATTCCTCGTGAAGCATGCTTGTCTTACTTCTTTGCACCATATACCTAGTGCCATGAATTTAGCCATTGTTGCATCATATTATTCATGCACTTGTCCTTCTAATGTTTGTGTGCAAAAGATGAGAACCATCATGCTGGATGATGTGTTTTCTACCATGTGCATACGCATTTTGTTTTGTTTTGTGCATGTGTAGGATACTTGGACTTTGTGTCGACTTCCACTTCACATGAGTTGACCATTCGAGCTCTTGAGAGCGAGCCTCATACATTCTACCACAACTCGCTTCTACAATCAGATTTGCTTCCACTCCGCATTGTGAAGAATGCACAAGGACACACTTTCAAGGTGACATCCTTCTTGAGCTTGGATATTGTGGATCATACTTCATGTGTTGCTTACACCATTTGCACGCATGTTCAAGATATTGCTTTCTACCATGATTGCCACATTTCCATGCTTCATGATATATATACCTTGTGTGTTGCATCCAATTCTTGGACTACTTGCTACTATCATATGGTTGGTTGCACCAATATTGATGAGGACATCAATACCATTGTTACACCCACAGCCCCTGCTGCTATACATACTCGAACAATTACTAGAGCTCACAAGACGCCAACTAAATTACTGTGTACTTTCGCTTTCTTGGTAATGATTCTAATGTTCATGAGAATATGATGCTGCCTAAATTGGATACATTTGTTTTGCTTACAAATGAAGGGCCTAGCATGGAGAAGGATGAACATTGGAGCAAGAACAAGCATGGAGATGATGGCATGTGCAAGGGGACAAGAATGGAGTTACAACTGATGATTTCAGGACTTTGAAGCCACCATAATGAGTGCATGAAGCCTTGGGCGAAATATACAAGATGCCACTTCATAAATTTCGTCCAGAGGCTATTCTAGGTGCTATTATTTTATTATTGGGCCAGGCCCATGTAATTTCGAAATACATTAGTATAGGCTATTTTAGAGTCCAGATGTGTGGGGAACAAGAGATAGGGTTAGTTTCGACCCTCCACCAAGGGCCACGAAATTCACCCTCTTCCTCCATATATACAGCCCTTAGGGCACCGCTTAGACTTTGGGTTTTGTTTAGATCAAAAGCTTGCCATAGCTGCAACTCGCGTAATTCGCTTTGTGTTCAACGCACTGACAAAGACGCCACAGTAACCCCACCTTGATCAATAAAGCTTTCAACTTATATTCGCAATATCCAGATTGCAATCTCAGTTTCTTGCTTGTTCTTCGCTTGCTCGCAGGAAATAGACCTCGTGGTCAGGTTGATCGTGCTCCAAGATGGTCAATAACCTCTCGGAGTTGGTTTAGCGATTGTTATATGCTGACGCCCTCGCACGTCGTAGTCGGATCATCAAAGTCGACTTCCACTAAAGCGAAATCCACCATCTCATCGAAGACGGACAACTTTGCCTCAATCAAGTGGTATCAGATTTCCGTGTTGCTCGTGAGATTTTACAGTTTTTCATAGTTTAGATCGAGTCTGTTCTTCATACCTATAGTCCACGAAAAAGCCAAAAAAAAATTTAGGGTTAGTTCATCCCATCCGAACCAATCTGAGCCTTTGCATAATCTTTTCTCAGATTTGCTTTGTTGAATTTATGTGGCATCGCGTGTCAAGTTGCTGGTCTTAGCGTCTAGTCTTTTAGAGTTTCAAGTTCTGTTCACAGGTTGTCACGTTGCCGCTGCCATATATCACCACCGCATCATCAACGCCAATCCGAATCCATATACGCCACCACATATCCGCCGCCATCACGCCAATCCGAGTTCACCTGCAACATATATCCGCCACCTGTCCGAGTTTCCACCAGATTCATCTCCGCTACCATTCCGAGTTCCACCAGATTCTTCTCCGCCACCAGTCCGAGTTCCACCAGATTTATCTCCGCCACCAGTCCTAGTCCGAGTCCAGTAATTGTTGCATTGTTCTCGATTTCCAGATCACGCGATACTCCGAGTCGTGACAGAGAAGGATTCCCGAACTTCCGAGCCATCCGCAGAAGAAAAATAGTTCCAGTTTGAAAAAAAAATTCTGGCTAGGCAGTTTTTAGACCATTTGTAGACTTTTTCGACAAAAATTTGTTGCGGAGCAAAAAGAGGAAAAAAAGTGCAAAAAAAAGTGAAAAAAAAGAAAAAAAAATCAGTGTGTGCTCCTCCCTTGTTTACGTGTAGCGCCGTGATTTTGTTAGTGTTCTAGGCTCACGCCTCTAGCACGGTTCAGACTAGGACCAGCACAAGACCATCGTTGAGCGCTTATTCAACTTTGCATCTCTGAATTGATTATTGCTGACCCTTTTGCTACCATATTATAAGCCTTCCCAGCTCCACATACATCTACGCCGTCGGCGCTTGACTCTCCCTCGCAATCGCTTCTATCCAAGCTTTTGAGAGTTTTGATTACAACGGTTGCCGATCACCTCCTCGCTGCTGGGTAAGAACTGGTAAGAATTTGAGATTTGCTTGACGGATTTGTGACACCCACCACCACCTCTTGTTAGTAGTCTGAGGATCATATTCTTGTGTGTTTCTATTGTTGTTAACCATGGCAGGATCACAAGCCGACGAGACTGACTGGGTGAACCTGACGAACAAACAGCTACATGATAAATTTCAGCAAATGATGAGTGGACAGGTGCAAGATGTGCTAAACAGATTTGACGAGGCCATGGAGAAGATAGATGGCATTGAGAAGACGTTTGAAACAAAGCTTGATAGCAATTTTGATGAATTGCTCGCTTTTCCACAACCACCGCCGGCTGCACCTATCGCACCTTCAAGAACGACAACAACTACGCCCTTCCGAATCAGTATGGACGAGCTCAGCGTGTTCCTATTGAGCCAGGACAAAATTCTGTGTGCCGCTGCCATTGCTGTTGGTGCTTCTTTGGCTCCTGCCATCTGCTGCTGCTGGTACCGACGAGGATGATTATGTGGGAGATTACGAGGATGAGGTTGATCAACATCGAACCACGTGCAACCACCAGCACCACAACCACCAGGTCGCCCACATGCAAATAATGGCAATGTTAGGGCTCCCCTCAGTACGAGATCATGACCATCTCCCTAAACTGAAATTGAATATTCCACCATTTGAGGGTAGATATGTTCCTGATATATATCTTACTTGGGAGTTAGAAATTGAACAACGATTTACATGTTTACAATATCCCGAGGAGAGACGTGTTCCTGCTGCTGTTTGTGCTTTCACTAGCTTTGCATGTGTCCGTGGTCTGAACATTGTAGATTATATCCTGTTCCAGCTACTTGGGCTGCTTTGAAAACTGCTATGTGTACTCGCTGGGTTCCACCATATTATCAACGTGAATTACTTCAAAATTGCAGCGCTTAAGACAAGGAAAAATTTTGTAGAAGAATTGATAGGGCAAAGGTGTCCCGCCTTTCGATGAGATGGTGGATTTCGCTTTGGTGGAAGTCGACTTTGACGATCCGACTCACGAAGGCGAGGACGCCGCGCTTTAGCAATCGCTAAACCAACTCCGAGAGGTTATTGACCACGCCGAGCACGATCAACCTGACCACGAGGGTCTATTTCGCGAGCAAACGAAGAACAAGCAAGAAACTGAGATTGCAATCTGGATATTGCGAATATAAGATGAAAGCTTTATTGATCAAGGTGGGGTTCTGTGACGCTTTGTCCGGTCGTTGAACACAAACGGCACGCCAAGTTGCAGCTATGGCGAACTTTTTAATCTAAACAAAACCCAAAGTCTAAACGACGCCTAAGGGCTGTATATATGGGGAAAAGGAGGAATTTCGTGGCCCTTGAGGATGGGGTCCAAACCAACCCTAACTCTTGTTTCCCCACACATACGGACTCTAAAAATAGCCTATACTTAAGTATTTCGAAATTACATGGGCCTGGCCCAATAATAAGGTGACGAGCACCTAGAATAGCCTATGGACTAATATTATGAAGTGGCATCTTGTATATTTCGTCCAAGGCTTCATGCACTCCTTATGGTGGCTTCAAAGTCCTGAAATCATCACTTGTAACTCCGTTTGATCCCCTTGCATGCCATCAACTCCATGCGTGTTCTTGCTCCAATGTTCATCCTTCTCCAAGCTAGGCCCTTCATTTGTAAGCAAAACAAATGTATCCAATTTAGGCAGCATCATATTCTCATGAATATTAGAATCATTACCAAGAAACGAAAGTACCGGTAATTTAATCATGCGGCATGAGCTCTAGTAATTGGTCCCAGATATGTAACAAGAGGGGCTGTGGGTGTAACAATGGTATTGATGTCCTCATCAAGAATATTATCGGAATTACAAACTGGCTTGATTAGATGTGGTATTGTTGAGGAGAATGAAGCTATGCTTGCACGCTTTCGGGTGGATTAAATAGAGAGATTCAGACCATTCTAGATTATAAGGATTATAATAATATCACTCGCTTATTTCATCTTGCTTGTAAAGCTGAACGTGAAGTGCAGGATCGATGTGCATTGGCGCCGCACTAACTTTTTCTCGCAGGTCGACCTTCATCATGGACACCACGCATCGCCTACTTCCACCGCACCATCACCTCCTTCAGGTTCCACCTCCAACCGTGATACAAGAAAGCAGGCACAACCACCACTATCTCGCCAAGAGCACACCTGCCGGGCCTGCTCGAGTTCTTCTTCTTCCATGGCGCCAACAGGGCACACAAGTGATATTATTTGTCGTCGTTGTAAGGGAAGAGGACATTTTATGAGAGAATGCAAATCTCAGCGTGTGATGATTGCACGAGGATGGTGGGTATGAGTCCGCTTAGTGACTATGATGAGGAGACTTTGGCTCTTATTACACGTGAGGAACACGGTGGAGATGATTCTGATCATGAGACACAAAGACATGGCTGTCAAGATGCCGATGTGTATTGATAGAGGCGGAGGTGTCCCGATCTTCGATGAGATGATAACTATCGATTTGGTGGAGTCGACTTTGACGATCCGACTACAAACATGCACGACGCTGCGCCTTAGCAATCGCTAAACCAACTCCGAGAGGTTATTGACCACGCCGAGCACAATCAACCTAACCACGAAGGTCTATTCCTGCAAGCAATCGAAGAACAAGCAAGAATATGATAAAAGCAATCTGAATATTGCGAGTATGTATGAAGTATTGATAAAGGTGGGAATCCGAAAGCGGTCTTGGTCTGGTCGTTGGACACAAACGAAGTACACGAAGATGCAATGGCTAACTTTTAACTAAACAAATCCCAAAGGCTAAAAGACGCCCTAAGGGCTGTATATATGGGGGAAAAGGAGGAAATTTCGTGGCCCTTGAGGATGGGCTCTGAAACCAACCCTAACTCTTGTTTCCCCACACATACGGACTCTAAAAATAGCCTATACTTAAGTATTTCGAAATTACATGGGCCTGGCCCAATAATAAGGTGACGCAGCACCTAGAATAGCCTATGGACGAATATTATGAAGTGGCATCTTGTATATTTCGTCCAAGGCTTCATGCACTCCTTATGGTGGCTTCAAAGTCCTGAAATCATCACTTGTAACTCCGTTTGATCCCTTGCGCATGCCATCAACTCCATGCGTGTTCTTGCTCCAATGTTCATCCTTCTCCAAGCTAGGCCCTTCATTTGTAAGCAAAACAAATGTATCCAATTTAGGCAGCATCATATTCTCATGAACATTAGAATCATTACCAAGAAACGAAAGTACCTGGTAGTTTAATTGGCGTGCGCGAGCTCTAGTAATTGGTCCTGTATATGTAACAGTAGGGGCTGTGGGTGTAACAATGGTATTGATGTCCTCATCATCCACCCCTTCTTGAAATGAAGTCGTCCTCGACGGAAGCTCATCTTCCTCACCCAAATAAGGCTTCAAATCTGCAATGTTAAAAGTGGGACTAACCCCAAAATCTGCAGGCAGCTCAAGTTTATATGCATTATCATTTATTTTCTCCAACACCTTAAAGGGACCAGCAGCACGTGGTATTAGTTTTGATTTATGCAAATCAGAAATCTATCCTTACGCAAATGTAACCAAACAAGATCTCCGGTGCAAACACAACATGTTTTCTACCCTTATCTCCAGCAAGTTTATATTTAGCATTCATACGCTCAATGTTTTCCTTAGTTAACTCATCCATTTTAAAATCAATTCAGCACGTTCTTTAGCATCAAAATTAACCTTCTCCAAGATGGAAGAGGCAACAAATCAATAGGTGCACGAAGTAGGAAACCATACACAACTTCAAAAGGGCACATCTTAGTAGTAGAATGCAATGAACGATTATAAGCAAATTCAATATGAGGCAAGCATTCCTCCCACATTTTCTTATTATTCTTTAGAACAGCCCTAAGCATAGTAGACAATGTTCTATTGACTACTTCAGTTTGTCCATCAGTTTGGGGGTGACAAGTAGTACTAAAAAGCAGTTTAGTCCCCAACTTAGCCCATAAACATCTCCAAAAGTGGCTAAGAAATTTAGTATCACGATCTGAAACAATAGTATTTGGCACACCATGCATGTAATAATTTCACGAAAGAACAAATCAGCAACATTAACGGCATCATCGCTTTTATGACATGGTATAAAGTGTGCCATTTTTAGAATCTATCCACGACAACAAATATGCTATCCCTCCCCTTCTTTGTTCTAGGTAAACCTAAAACAAAGTCCATAGATATATCCTCCCAAGGAACACTAGGTACAGGCAAAGGCATATATAAACCATGAGGATTGAGTCGTGACTTAGCTTTTTGACATGTAGTGCAGCTAACAATAAAACGCCAACATCCCCGCCTCATCTTTGGCCAAAAGAAATGTGTAGCAAGTACGCCCTCCATCTTCTTCACGCCAAAGTGTCCCATTAGTCCTCCTCCATGCGCCTCCTGCAACAACAAAAGACGAACGGAGCTAGCTGGAATGCATAGCTTGTTAGCACGAACACAAATCCATCATTAACGACAAACTTGTTCCATGTTCTTCCTTCTTTACAATGCTGCAATACATCTTTAAAATCAGCATCATGCACATATTGATCTTTGATGGTCTCCAAACCAAATATTTTGAAGTCAAGTTGTGAAAGCATAGTATAGCGACGAGACAATGCATCAGCAATAACATTTTCTTTACCCTTCTTGTGTTTAATGACATAAGGAAAGTCTCAATGAATTCAACCCATTTAGCATGTCTACGATTCAGTTTAGCTTGACTTTTAATATGTTTCAAAGATTCATGATCAGAATGTATAACAAATTTTTGGGCCATAAATAATGTTGCCATGTTTCTAAAGTCCTAACAAGAGCATATAATTCTTTATCATAAGTAGAATAATTCAAACTAGGCCCACTCAATTTTTCAGAAAAGTATGCAACAGGTTTGCCATCTTGTAATAACACACCTCCTAATCCAATTCCACTAGCATCACATTCAAGCTCAAAAGTCTTATTAAAATCAGGAAGTTGGAGTAAAGGAGCATGTGTCAACTTATCTTTCAACACCGTGAAGGCTTCTTCCCAAAGCGGTACCCCAAACAAAAGGCACATCCTTCTTTGTAAGCTCATTGAGAGGTGCAGCAATGGTGCTGAAATCTCTCACAAAACGCCTATAGAATCCAGCGAGGCCAAGAAAACTCCTCACTTGTGTGACCGCTTTGGGCCATGCCAACTCTCAATAGCTTCAATCTTGGCTTTATCAACTTCAATTCCCTGTGGAGTAACAACATAGCCAAGAAAAGACACTCGGTCGGTGCAAAAGGTGCACTTCCCAAGGTTACCAAACAAACGTGCATCACGAGAGCAATAAAAACAGCACGTAAATGTTCCAAATGTTCCTCCAAAGATCTGCTATAAATCAATATGTCATCAATGTAAACTACCACAAATCGTCCAATGAAAGCACGAAACTTCGCTCATTAATCTCATGAAAGTACTAGGTGCATTAGTTAACCCAAAAGGCATGACTAACCACCATATAATCCAAACTTAGTTTTAAATGCTGTTTTCCATTCATCCCCAATTTCATACGAATTTGATGGTATCCACTACGTAAATCAACTTTGGAGAATATTGTAGAGCCACTCAATTCATCAAGCATGTCATCTAGCCTAGGAATAGGATGACGATAACTAATAGTAATATTATTAATGCCTCTACAATCAACACACATACGCGATGTACCATCCTTTTTCGGCACTAGAATAATAGGAACAGCACAAGGACTAAGGGATTCAGATATAACCTTTGTCGAGAAGCTCTTGTACTTGACGATAATCTCCTTCGTCTCCTCCGGATTGGTACGGTATGGCGACGGTTTGGCAGTGAAGCACCGGAATTAAGTCAATCTGATGCTCAATCCCATGAATAGGCGGTAATCCCGTGGTACGCCTTGTGGAAAGACGCCAGCGAACTCCCCGCAAAATGTTAGTGACAGCAGGAGGCAAAGAGGAAGGCACGCCCTCGAATGAAAATAATGCCTCTTTGCACACAAAAGCATAGCAAACAGATTTGCTAAAATCTAGCTCATCAATATCAGATTTAGTGGCAAGTAAACATGCACTTTTCAATTTAATTTCAGAAGCAACACTAGATGGTTTACTATTAGGCTTCATATGTTGCTCAAATTCTTTTGCCACAATCTGATTTTCACTCTTATTTTTCTCCTGTTTTGCTTTATTAGCTCTATTAATATCATCTTTCAAAATGGACTCAGGAGTCATAGGAAGCAAAGTAATATTTTTATCCTTATGAACAAGAGTATACTGATTGTTTCTACCATGGTGTACAGAATTTTTATCAAATTGCCATGGTCTACCAAGTAATAAGGAACATGCTTGCATAGGTACCACATCACAATCAACATAATCAGCATATGTAGAGATACTAAAATGCCGTAACAAAGACGTGTTACCTTAACCTTGCCGCTGCTGTTGAACCATTGAATGTAGTAAGGATGTGGATGTGGTCTTGTGGTGAGAGATAGCTTCTCCACCATCTCCAAGCTTGTGATAGAGGCAAAGGTGTCCCGCCTTCGATGAGATGGTGGATTTCGCTTTGGTGGAAGTCGACTTTGACGATCCGACTACTTAACGCGGCGAAGACGCCACGCCTAGCAATCGCTAAACCAACTTCGAGGGTTATTGACCACGCCGAGTACGATCAACCTGACCACGAGGGTCTATTTCCTGCGAGCAAACGAAGAACAAGCAAGAAACTGAGATTGCAATCTGGATATTGCGAATAAAAGAGGAAAGCTTTATTGATCAAGGTGGGGTTCGTGGACGCGCTTGTCTGGTCGTTGAACACAAACGGCACGCTGGTTGCAGCTATGGCGTAACTTTTGATCTAAACAAAACCCAAAGTCTAAACGGTGCCCTAAGGGTTGTATATATGGAGGAAGAGGGTGAATTTCGTGGCCCTTGGTGGAGGGGTCCAAACTAACCCTATCTCTTGTTTCCCCACACATACGGACTCTAAAAATAGCCTATACTAATGTATTTCGAAATTACATGGGCCTGGCCCAATAATAAGGTGACGCAGCACCTAGAATAGCCTCTGGACGAAATTTATGAAGTGGCATCTTGTATATTTCGTCCAAGGCTTCATGCATTCATTATGGTGGCTTCAAAGTCCTGAAATCATCACTTGTAACTCCGTTCTTGTTCCCCTTGCGCATGCCATCATCTCCATGCTTGTTCTTGCTCCAATGTTCATCCTTCTCCAAGCTAGGCTGATGTAGGGCGGAACCCTAGGGGCCGATCTTTCACGTTTGGAGTGGATCCTCTGGAGAACACGATGAACACGGGAAGAACGGAGAGAAATCACAAGGGAAACACTCAAGAACAAGTCCAAATCACACATCCACTAGACAATCAAACACACAAGATCACAAGGTACATGAACAACAAAGGGAAAGATACAAGGTAAGGTTCATCTCCAAGAGGAGGTCTTGATGATATCCTAGATGGATCTTCTCACAAGGGGGTCTTGATGATATCCCGCAGGATCTTCTCCTAGATGGAGGTCTTGGCCTCCAATGGAGTAGTGGTCTCTCTCTCTCAAGAGTAGAGATAGGTAGGAGCAAAGCTCACATACAAATGAGCTATCACTTTGCTAACCCTAGAAAGGAGGTGGAGGTGGTCTATTTATAGTCTAAGCCACGAAGGGGTAAGTGGGAGAGGGATACAAGGCCAAAGGCGTCTGGCTGCCAAGACAAAGGTGGCGGTAGTACGGACTCATGGGCGGTAGTATCGCTTGAGCGGTAGTATGCTTGCTTTGGGCGGTAGTATCGCTTGAGCGGTAGTACCGCTTACTTTGGGCGGTAGTACCGCCTTTCTCGGACTGGGCAGGTCCTTCTTCTTCCGTCTTCGCTCGCCCATGCTTCCTCATGGACGGTGTAGGCGTTTCCTAGGCGCTTGCACTCCTCCTCGTCAGGCGTGAAGTCCGACAATACCTTTGCATGCACACGAGTGGAGTGTCAAGTAGTATACCATCCTCAAAGGGTCAAGTGAACACGTAAAGGAGAAGATTCACCTTATGTATGAGAAGTAGAGGTCGACGTGTCACTTGCCAAACGGACTCTTGACATGGTGATGACCGAGGATGCTCCGCATCATCCCTCCCCTTGAAAAGATCCGATCTCGGATCGAAAACCAAATCACCATGGGAAATTTCGCCGTGAAGAAGTGGACGTTCACCAAGTACTTGTCATCTTCAAGCTCGCAATGGGCACTCTCCAATGTCGCACCGTCTTGGGATTCCTTCAAAATGAGCAAGGAAAACAAACACTTGGAAAAACAAATGTGGTTAGCATTAGTGCAAAACCAAGCATTCAAGAGGTGATTCACCAAACAAGTGTTGTCATCAAGCATAGCATATGGTTTGACAAAGGATTGTGACATGGCATGTAAGGACATAATTTGAGCACAAGCAAAGATATCATGGGGACAATCATGTAAATGTGAGGTAGAGATGCAAATATATGTGACCATAGCATAAGCATCCACCTCAAGGTCATAGCAAGCATGCATAAAGCGCCGACAAATGGTCGATGGTAGGCATATGAATCATTCACAACACCAAATAAGATGAGATGTCTAAACACATGCAAGTGCAAGACAATCCAAGCATAATGTGCATAGGGTGTAGTGAGTATAGTGTGGCACTCAACACAATAGAAAGAGCAATTGTTCATCATGTGTGAGGCAATCAAGTGAATCATGTGACAACCAAAGGAACATGGCATATGTGAAGAAATGGTATTGGTGCAACCAACCATATTATAGTAGCAAGTAGTCCAAGAATTGGATGCAACACACAAGGCATATATATCATGATGCATGGAATGTGATAATGGCAAGTCAAAGCAAGATCTCTAGCAAGTGCGCCATCAAGTGGTCCAAGATGACCAATAAGTCCCACGGGCAAGCAACACAAGTAGTATTATCCGCAATATCCATGCTCAAGAAAGATGTCACCTTGAAGGCATGTCCTGTGTATTCTTCACAATGCCAAGCGCAAGCAAGCGCTGTATAGAAGCGAGTCGTGGTAGAATGTATGAGGCTCGCTCTCAAGAGCTCGAATGGTCAACTCACGGAAGTGGAAGTCGAAATTAAGTCCAAGTATCCTACACATGCACACAACAAAACAAAGAACGTATGCACATGGTAGACAAACACATCATCCATCATGATGGTTCTCTCTCTTGCACATAACCATTTGAAGCACAAGTGCATGAATAATATGATGCAACAATGGTGATATTCAAGGCACTAGGTATATGGTGCAAAGAGGTAAGACAAGCATGCTTCACAAGGAATATGTCAAAATCTCCAAACATGTGTGAGAATGCTATGGGGCAATCTCATGAGCAAGACTATAAGCATTGTTGCACTCAATACATGGCAAATCTAGCATGAGAGAGGCAACACATGGAGATATATGACACGGAGCAATATGAATCATGTGTAAAGCATATAGATGGTTGTCATCAACCGCATGAGATGAGCAAGTATGACACAAGAGACAACGCATGTGAGAGGCATGAGCATATATGTCATCAACCCAAGAAAGCAAGTAGTGGAACATGGGTGATGCAACATAGCAAGCAATCATAGCAATCAAGTCAAGTATGCTAGTAGTGTAAGATGCGACATACTAGAATGAATCATGGCAAACATGTCCTTGGTGCAAATAGTGGGCATGAATAATTCACATGTCATATCACAATCATGAAAGCAAGATATGAGGACAATAGCATGGGGCACATGATAAACATGGCAATAGCAACAAGGATCTCCACCAAGCATGCAAATACACATAGAAGTAGCATAATGATGAAACATGGGTAGATGCAAGCAAGGGTCACAATTGCATGGCAAAGGCATAGAAGCAAGCATAGCATGCAAAGTGAACATGGTAAAATGAGCATAATGTGAGAAGTGGTAAATGGCCCATAGCCGTGAGAGCCAAGTAGAGGAGTTTGCTGTAGTCCTTGCGCCAAGGGGACGGTGGTAAAGACAATCCACTTGATCCCAATTCATCGCTGTTTCTAAAGCTCGTTTTGTCAACTCGTGGATTGCGAGGTTGACAAGTATTCATGGGTACCTACACAAAAGAGACACAAACCAAAGAAATTGTAAAGCGTGGTAAATGTACACATCATCCATCATGATGTGTATGTGCACGCGTGAGTTAGCACAAGATAAGCATCGCTCAAAGAAATTTGATGCATGGTATAGGAACATGTCATCCATCATGAAAGAATAGTTGTTATGTATGACACGATGGGGACACAAATTGAGAATGCAAGTATATGGCACATCAATAGTATGTTTATTCGTGGGTAGCATATGGTGCAAACAAGTATGGGGATCATGCAATGAATGGGATGGATCAAATTCCTTAACATGTATGAGGAAACTATGGGGCCTCCTCATGAGCAATATCGAAACATCATATGGAGAAAATGGACAACATCCAAAACAATGCATATCCGGGTTAGGTGGTCATGGCATGGCATATGAGATTAATGATGCAAAGGAGCATATCAATATCATCACAAGAAAAACAAATGCTAATAACCATGTGCTTGTCATCTATGCCATATGTGCAAATTGGGTTCATTTTAATGGCATATGCATAGTCACTATGAAGAGATTGCAAATAAGACATATGATGGATCTCATGCATAGCATATGACAAGTCAAGCGGATTAGCAAACATGACGTGACCTAAAGAATTGTCACAAGAAATCCTATGTAACATGGCATCACTACTAATAGACTCCACAAGAGAATCATCATACTCATCATAAATGGGAACATCATCGCATGTGGAAATCATACTAGCATGAAGCATGGCAATAGGTGGATCAACATCATGCAAGCAATCAATGTTAAGAATGTCCACTAGTGGGACTATAGCATCACCGTCACCTTTGTTACCTTTGTCATTCCACTCAAGTGGTGTAGGTGAGGTGGGAAAGACCAAATGGTGGTCATCTTCATGATAGAGGCAAAGGTGTCCCGTCTTTCGATGAGATGGTGGATTTCGCTTTGGTGGAAGTCGACTTTGACGATCCGACTACGAACGTGCGAGGACGTCGCGCCTTAGCAATCGCTAAACCAACTCCGAGAGGTTATTGACCACGCCGAGCACGCATCAACCTGACCACGAGGGTCTGTTTCTCGCGAGCAAACGAAGAACAAGCAAGAAACTGAGATTGCAATCTGGATATTGCCAATATAAGATGAAAGCTTTATTGATCAAGGTGGGGTTCTGTGGACGCCTTTGTCCGGTCGTTGAACACAAAACGGCACGCAAAGTTGCAGCTATGGCTAACTTTTAATCTAAACAAAACCCAAGTCTAAACGGTGCCCTAAGGGCTGTATATATGGAGGAAGAGGGGTGAATTTCGTGGCCCTTGGTGGAGGGGTCCAAACTAACACTATCTCTTGTTTCCCACACATACGGACTCTAAAAATAGCCTATACTAATGTATTTCGAAATTACATGGGCCTGGCCCAATAATAAGGTGACGAAAGCACCTAGAATAGCCTATGGACGAATATTATGAAGTGGCATCTTGTATATTTCGTCCAAGGCTTCATGCACTCCTTATGGTGGCTTCAAAGTCCTGAAATCATCACTTGTAACTCCGTTCTTGATCTCCTTATGCATGCCATCAACTCCATGTGTGTTCTTGCTCCAATGTTCATCCTTCTCCAAGCTAGGCCCTTCATTTGTAAGCAAAACAAATGTATCCAATTTAGGCAGCATCATATTCTCATGAACATTAGAATCATTACCAAGAAACGAAAGTACCTGTAATTTAGTTGGCGGCTTGTGAGCTCTAGTAATTGGTCCAAGATGTATAGCAGCAGGGGCTGTGGGTGTAACAATGGTATTGATGTCCTCATCATCCTCCCTTCTTGAAATGAAGTCGTCCTCGACGGAAGTTCATCTTCCTCACCCAAATATGGCTTCAAATCTGCAATGTTAAAAGTGGACTAACCCCAAAATCTGCAGGCAGCTCAAGTTTATATGCATTATCATTTACTTTCTCCAACACCTTAAAGGGACCAGCAGCACGTGGCATTAGCTTTGATTTGCGCAAATCAGAAATCTATCCTCACGCAAATGTAACCAAACAAGATCTCCGGTGCAAACACAACATGTTTTCTACCCTTATCTCCAGCAAGTTTATATTTAGCATTCATACGCTCAATGTTTTCCTTAGTTAACTCATGCATTTTTAAAATCAATTCAGCACGTTCTTTAGCATCAAAATTAACCTTCTTCGAAGATGGAAGAGGCAACAAATCAATAGGTGCACGAGGTAGGAAACCATACACAACTTCAAAAGGGCACATCTTAGTAGTAGAATGCAATGAACGATTATAAGCAAATTCAATATGAGGCAAGCATTCCTCCCACATTTTCTTATTTTTCTTTAGAACAGCCCTAAGCATAGTAGACAATGTTCTATTGACTACTTCAGTTTGTCCATCAGTTTGGGGTGACAAGTAGTACTAAAAAGCAGTTTAGTCCCCAACTTAGCCCATAAACATCTCCAAAAGTGGCTAAGAAATTTAGTATCACGATCTGAAACAATAGTATTTGGCACACCATGCAAACGAATAATTTCACGAAAGAACAAATCAGCAACATTGACAACATCATCGCTTTTATGACATGGTATAAAGTGTGCCATTTTCGAGAATCTATCCACGACAACAAATATGCTATCCTCCCTTCTTTGTTCTAGGTAAACCTAAAACAAAGTCCATAGATATATCCTCCCAAGGAACACTAGGTACAGCAAAGGCATATATAAACCATGAGGATTGAGTCGTGACTTAGCTTTTTGACATGTAGTGCAGCGAGCAATAAAACGCTCAACATCCGCCTCATCTTTGGCCAAAAGAAATGTGTAGCAAGTACGTCCTCCGCCTTCTTCACGCCAAAGTGTCCCATTAGTCCTCCTCCATGCGCCTCCTGCAACAACAAAAGACGAACGGAGCTAGCTGGAATGCATAGCTTGTTAGCACGAACACAAATCCATCATTAACGACAAACTTGTTCCATGTTCTTCCTTCTTTACAATTCTGCAATACATCTTTAAAATCAGCATCATGCACATATTGATCTTTGATGGTCTCCAAACCAAATATTTTGAAGTCAAGTTGTGAAAGCATAGTATAGCGACGAGACAATGCATCAGCAATAACATTTT
Organism: Aegilops speltoides; assembly: GCA_021437245.1. Taxonomy (NCBI): domain Eukaryota; kingdom Viridiplantae; phylum Streptophyta; class Magnoliopsida; order Poales; family Poaceae; genus Aegilops; species Aegilops speltoides. The sequence goes on from CM038146.1 coordinate 243,094,607, forward strand.
CTTTACCCTTCTTGTGTTTAATGACATAAGGGAAAGTCTCAATGAATTCAACCCATTTAGCATGTCTACGATTCAGTTTAGCTTGACTTTTAATATGTTTCAAAGATTCATGATCGAATGTATAACAAATTCTTTGGGCCATAAATAATGTTGCCATGTTTCTAAAGTCCGAACAAGAGCATATAATTCTTTATCATAAGTAGAGTAATTCAGACTAGGCCCACTCAATTTTTCGTAAAAGTATGCAACAGGTTTGCCATCTTGTAATAACACACCTCCTAATCCAATTCCACTAGCATCACATTCAAGCTCAAAAGTCTTATTAAAATCAGGAAGTTGGAGTAAAGGAGCATGTGTCAACTTAGCTTTCAATACCGTGAAGGCCTCTTCTGTGCGGTACCCCAAACAAAAGGCACATCCTTCTTTGTAAGCTCGTTGAGAGGTGCAGCAATGGTGCTGAAATCTCTCACAAAACGCCTATAGAAACCAGCGAGGCCAAGGAAACTCCTCACTTGTGTGACCGTTTGGGCTGCGCCAACTCTCAATAGCTTCAATCTTGGCTTTATCAACTTCAATTCCCTGTGGAGTAACAACATAGCCAAGAAAAGATACTCGGTCGGTGCAAAAGGTGCACTTCCCAAGGTTACCAAACAAACGTGCATCACGAGAGCATTAAAAACAGCACGTAAATGTTCCAAATGTTCTTCCAAAGATTTGCTATAAATCAGTATATCATCAAAATAGACTACCACAAATCGTCCAATGAAAGCACGTAAAACTTCGCTCATTAATCTCATGAAAGTACTAGGTGCATTAGTTAACCCAAAAGGCATGACTAACCACTCATATAATCCAAACTTAGTTTTAAATGCTGTTTTCCATTCATCTCCCAATTTCATACGAATTTGATGGTATCCACTACGCAAATCAACTTTGGAGAATATTGTAGAGCCACTCAATTCATCAAGCATATCATCTAGCCTAGGAATAGGGTGACGATAACGAATAGTAATATTATTGATGCCTCTACAATCAACACACATACGTGACGTACCATCCTTTTTCGCACTAGAATAATAGGAACAGCACAAGGACTAAGGGATTCGCAGATATAACCTTTGTCGAGCAGCTCCTGTACTTGACGATAATCTCCTTCGTCTCCTCCGGATTGGTACGGTATGGTGCACGGTTGGGTAATGATGCACCGAATTAAGTCAATTTGATGCTCAATCCCTCGAATAGGTGGTAATCCGGTGGCACGCCTTGTGGAAAGACGCCGGCGAACTCTGCAAAATGTTAGTGACAGCAGGGGCAAAGAGGAAGGCACGTCCTCGAATGAAAATAATGCCTCTTTGCACACAAAAGCATAGCAAATAGATTTGCTAAAATCTAGCTCATCAATATCAGATTTGGTGGCAAGTAAACATGCACTTTTCAATTTAATTTCAGAAGCAAAAGTAGATGGTTTATTATTAGGCTTCATGTGTTGCTCAAATTCTTTTGCCACAATCTGATTTTCACTCTTATTTTTCTCCTGTTTTGCTTTATTAGCTCTATTAATATCATCTTTCAAAATGGACTCAGGAGTCATAGGAAGCAAAGTAATATTTTTATCCTTATGAACAAGAGTATACTGATTGTTTCTACCATGGTGTACAGAATTTTATCAAATTGCCATGGTCTACCAAGTAACAAGGAACATGCTTGCATAGGTACCACATCACAATCAACATAATCAGCATATGTAGAGATACTAAAATGCACACTAACAGTTCGTGTTACCTTAACCTTGCCGCTGTTGTTGAACCATTGGATGTAGTAAGGATGTGGATGTGGTCTTGTGGTGAGAGATAGCTTCTCCACCATCTCCATGCTAGCCAAGTTGTTGCAGCTCCTCCATCTATGATGACGCTGAATAGAACGTTCCTTCACAACTCCCTTTGTATGGAACAAATTATGCCTCTGATTTTGCTCAGCTTGTGTCACCGCACACTCAAAACACGTTGAGCAACTAAACATTCATACCGTCAAGATCTTCAGAGCCATGTATTGTGTCTCATGATCGAATCATCTCCATCGTGTTCCTCATGTGTAATAAGAGCCAAAGTCTCCTCATCATAGTCACTAGCGGACTCATACCCACCATCCTCAAGAGCAATCATCACACGCTGAGATTTGCATTCTCTCATAAAATGTCCTCTTCCCTTACAACGACGACAAATAATATCACTTGTGTGCCCTGTTGACGCCATGGAAGAAGAAGAACTCTGTGCAGGCCCGGCGGTGTGCTCTTGGCAGATAGTGGTGGTTGTGCTCGCTTTCTTGTATCACGGTTGGAGGTGGCACCGAAGGAGGTGATGGTGCAGTGGAAGTAGATGATGACGTGGTGTCCATGATGAAGGTCGACCTGCAGAAAAGTTAGTGTGCGCCAATGCTCGTCGATCCTGCACTTCACGCTCAGCTTTACAAGCAAGATGGAATAAACGAGTGATATTATTATAATCCTTATAGTCTAGAATGGTCTGAATCTCTATTTAATCCACCCAGAAAACGTGCAAGCATAGCTTCATTCTCCTCAACAATACCACATCTAATCAAGCCAGTTTGTAATTCCCGATAATATTCTTCTACAGAATTTTTACCTTGTCTTAAGCGCTGCAATTTTTGAAGTAATTCACGTTGATAATATGGTGGAACCCAACGAGCACGCATAGCAGTTTTCAAAGCAGCCCAAGTAGCTGGAACAGGATATAATCTACAATGTTCAGACCACCAAACACATGCAAAGCTAGTGAAAGCACAAACAGCAGCAGAACACGCTCTCCTCGTGATATTGTAAACATGTAAATCGTTGTTCAGTTTCTAACTCCCAAGTAAGATATATATCAGGAACATATCTACCCTCAAATGGTGGAATATTCAATTTCAGTTTAGGAGATGGTCATGATCTCGCACTGAGGGGGAGCCCTAGCATTGCCATTATTTGCATGTGGACGACCGGTGGTTGTGGTGCTGGTGGTTGCACGTAGTTCGATGTTGATCAACCTCATCCTCGTAATCTCCCACATAATCATCCTCCTCGGTACCAGCAGCAAACAGCAGGAGCCAAAGAAGCACCAACAAAGAGTAGCAGCGGCACCAGAATTTTGTCCTCGCTCAAGAGGAACACGCTGAGCTCGCCCATACTGATTCGAAGGGGCGAGTTGTTGTCGCTGCAGAGGTGCGATAGGTGCAGCAAGCGGTGGTTGTGGAAAACGCGAGCAATTCATCAAACTTGCTATCAAGCTTTGTTTCAAACGCCTTCTCAATGCCATCTATCTTCTCCATGGCCTCGTCAAATCTGTTTATCACATCTTGCACCTGTCCAATCATCATTTGCTGAAACTTATCATGTAGCTGTTTGTTCGTCAGTTCTCCCAATCAGTCTCATCGGCTTGTGGTCCTGCCATGGTTAGCAGCAATAGAAACACACAAGAATATGATCCCACAGACTACTAGGAAGTGGTGGTGGTGGTGTGGTGGACAGTCACAAACCGTCAAGCAAATCTCAAATTCTTACCAGTTCTTACCAAAGAAGAAAGCGGTGATCGGCAACCGTTGTAGTCAAAACTCTCAAAGCTTGGCTATAGCGATTACCAGGGAGAATCAAACGCACGACGTAGATGTATGTGGAGCTGGGAAGGCTTATAATATGGTAGTAAAAAAAGGTCAGCAATAATCAATTCAGAGATGCAAAGTTGAATAAACGCTCAACGACGGTACTGTGCTGGTCCTAGGCTAGACCGTGCTAGAGACGCGAGCCTAGAACACTAACAAATCACGGCGCTGCACGTAAACAAGGGAGGAGCACACTCTGAATTTTTTTTTTTCTTTTTTTTTTGCGCTGATTTTTTTTTTGCGCTGCTTTTTTTTTTTTTGCGAAAAATCACTATAATGGCGAGTGTCTCAAAACTCTTCCCAGGACAAACTGACAGGATGGGCACGAAATTTTTGACTTTTTTTTTTTCGACGCCGGACCCAAAAACCGAAACGGTCAAAAAACTTTCTATAACGGCGATCGCTCAATACGCTTAGAAACACCTAAAATAGGATAGCCGAAAATTTTTATCCCGTATGCTTTTGGAAAATTTTGGGCCTAAACGGAGGGTGGTTTCGGACTTTTTTTTTTTGAAACCAACCTCTTCTACGGACGGCAAAAGATTGCTGGAATCAAACCTACTCGCATAAGGAAACACGAATCGGAAAACTAGATGGATCTCGAAAACAAACCTAATATGCAAGGGACTCGGATTGGTGGTGGATATATGGTGGTCGATGGCAGCGGTGGTGATATATATGGAAGCGGTGGTGGTATATGGATACGGATTCGAAGCGGTGGCGGATAAGCGGTGGTGGTAGATGGCAGGGCGATGATAATGGTGCGGCGGTGGCGTGACAACTTATGACCAGAACTCGAAACTCTAAAAGACTAGACTCTAATACCAACAACTAGACACGACGATGCAACCGCAAATTCAACAATGCAAATACAGAAAAGATTATGCAAAGGCTCAGACTGGTTCGGATAGGATGAACTAACCCTAATTTTTTTTTGGCTTTTTCGTGGACTATAGGTATGAAGACAGACTAGATCTAAACTACGAAAATGTAAAATCTCACCGAGCAACCCGGAAATCTGATACCACTTGATAGAGGCAAAGGTGTCCCGTCTTTCGATGAGATGGTGGATTTCGCTTTGGTGGAAGTCGACTTTGACGATCCGACTACGAACGCGGCGAGGACGCCGCGCTTAGCAATCGCTAAACCAACTCCGAGAGGTTATTGACCACGCCGAGCACGATCAACTGACCACGAGGGTCTTTCTCGCGAGCAAACGAAGAACAAGCAAGAAACTGAGATTGCAATCTGGATATTGCCAATATAAGATGAAAGCTTTATTGATCAAGGTGGGGTTCTGTGGACGCTTTGTCCGGTCGTTGAACACAAACGGCACGCTGTGAAGTTGCAGCTATGGCGAACTTTTAATCTAAACAAAACCCAAGTCTAAACGGTGCCCTAAGGGCTGTATATATGGAGGAAGAGGGGTGAATTTCGTGGCCCTTGGTGGAGGGGTCCAAACTAACCCTATCTCTTGTTTCCCCACACATACGGACTCTAAAATAGCCTATACTAATGTATTTCGAAATTACATGGGCCTGGCCCAATAATAAGGTGACGAAGCACCTAGAATAGCCTATGGACGAATATTATGAAGTGGCATCTTGTATATTTCGTCCAAGGCTTCATGCACTCCTTATGGTGGCTTCAAAGTCCTGAAATCATCACTTGTAACTCCGTTCTTGATCTCCTTGCATGCCATCAACTCCATGTGTGTTCTTGCTCCAATGTTCATCTTTCTCCAAGCTAGGCCCTTCATTTGTAAGCAAAACAAATGTATCCAATTTAGGCAGCATCATATTCTCATGAACATTAGAATCATTACCAAGAAACGAAAGTACCTGGTAATTTAGTTGGCGTGCGCGAGCTCTAGTAATTGGTCCAGTATGTATAGCAGCAGGGGCTGTGGGTGTAACAATGGTATTGATGTCCTCATCACTTCATCTTGATGGAACCATGTGGGGGGTGCATCATAATCCACCATGGCCATCGTCTTGTCCAAAGGGAGGACGAAGTCGTTGAGGATCGGCGCGTCATCATAAATGGGACCTAGCACCAAACGAGAAGACACAATAGAGGTAGAGGTCAAGTTGTTAGAAATGTAAATGGCCTCACGAGACCTATCAACTATCTCACTCTCTCTATGTGGTGGTTCACTCACTCCCTCAAAATAGGTGCACTCAAACTCACGTATGGTGGAGTCACCTCATCTCACTCAAGTGGTGGGGGTTGTGGCTCTCCTCACATGGGAATTGTGGCAACTCATCATATATGGGGCTAGTGGTGAAGTCACTCTCACTCTCAATATGGTGGCAAAAGTCACTCAAGTCATCATACGTCGCCGTGGTCGAAGGGAGAATCCCATGCTCAACCATCTCGTCGTTGTCGCCGTGGATGAAGGCCGAAGATGGCACATCATCACTCTCCTCCGTGACCGAAGGGAAAATCCCATGCTCGATCATCTCGTCATCGTCGCCATGGATGAAGGCCGAAGATGGCACATCATCACTCTCGCCTCCAAAGATGGAAGCATCATCCTTGCTCGCCACCTTGTCGCCGCCTCCAAAGCTTGGTCCTTGAGGGTCTCCGTAGTCGCACTCTCGTCAGCGGCACCGCCTTGAAAAAGAGTCAAAGTAGACTCGGCATCATCAATGCCACAAAGAGGGATGGCGGTGAAGTCACACTTGGGAGCATCGCCTTGGAGCTTGTCGGCCTTGGACATCATGGTGGTACTAGCCTCATGCTTGTCGAGAGCTTGGTCGCCAAGTTTGCTTGGGGTGGAGAAGCCTTGGCCTTCATGAGTTCTTGTTCGCCTTGAGAGCACCAATGTAGTTGTCGTCGATGGACTTGTAGTTCTCGAGGAAGATGGTCTTGGAGATGTCGTTGTGTAATCCCATCATGAAGTGGAACTTCATCGAAATGAATTAAATCCACGCTGATAGAGCAGAGGTGTCCGTCTTTCGATGAGATGGTGGATTCGCTTTGGTGGAAGTCGACTTTGACGATCCGACTCACGAAGCTTGCAGGCGTCAGCGCATATATGCAATCGCTAAACCAACTCCGAGAGGTTATTGACCACGCTGAACACGATCAACGACCACGAGGTCTATTTCCTGCGAGCAAGCGAAGAACAAGCAAGAAACTGAGATTGCAATCTGGATATTGCGAATATAAGATGAAAGCTTTATTGATCAAGGTGGGGTTCTGTGGCGCCTTGTACTGTCGTTGAACACAAGCGGCACGCGAAGTTGCAGCTATGGCGAATTTTGATCTAAACAAAACCCAAAGTCTAAGCGGTGCCCTAAGGGCTGTATATATGGAAGAAGAGGGTGAATTTCGTGGCCCTTGGTGGAGGGGTCAAAACTAACCTATCTCTTGTTCCCCACATACGGACTCTAAAAATAGCCTATACTAATGTATTTCGAAATTACATGGGCTGGCCCAATAATAAGGTGTGCAGCACCTAGAATAGCCTCTGGACAGGAAATTTATAAAGTGGCATCTTGTATATTTCGTCCAAGGCTCATGCACTCATTATGGTGGCTTCAAAGTCTGAAATCATCACTTGTAACTCCATTCTTGTCCCCTTGCGCATGCCACCATCTCCATGCTTGTTCTTGCTCAATATTCATCCTTCTCCAAGCTAGGCCCTTCATTTGTAAGCAAAACAAATGTATCAATTTAAGCAGACATCATATTCTCATGAACATTAGAATCATTACCAAGAAGCGAAAGTACACAGTAATTTAGTTGGCGTCTTGTGAGCTCTAGTAATTGGTCCAGTATGTATAGCAGCAGGGCTGTGGGTGTAACAATGGTATTGATGTCCTCATCATATTTGGGTGAGGAAGATGAGCTTCGTCGAGGACGACTTCATTTCAAGAAGGGAGGATGATGAGGACATCAATACCATTGTTACACCCACAGCCCCTACTGTTACATATACGGGACCAATTACTAGAGCTCACAAGACGCCAATTAAATTACCAGTGTACTTTCGTTTCTTGGTAATGATTCTAATGTTCATGAGAATATGATGCTGCCTAAATTGGATACATTTGTTTTGCTTACAAATGAAGGGCCCAGCTTGGAGAAGGATGAACATTGCTGCAAATACACGCATGGAGTTGATGGCATGCGCAAGGGGATCAAGAACGGAGTTACAAGTGATGATTTCAGGACTTTGAAGCCACCATAAGGAGTGCAGGAAGCCTTGGACGAAATATACAAGATGCCACTTCATAATATTCGTCCATAGGCTATTCTAGGTGCTGCATCACCTTATTATTGGGCCAGGCCCATGTAATTTCGAAATACTTAAGTATAGGCTATTTTTAGAGTCCGTATGTGTGGGGAAACAAGAGTTAGGGTTGGTTTCGGACCCCATCCTCAAGGGCCACGAAATTCCCTCCTTTTCCCCCATATATACAGCCCTTAGGGCGTCGTTTAGACTTTGGGATTTGTTTAGTTAAAAGTTAGCCATTGCAACTTCGTGTACTTCGTTTGTGTCCAACGACCAGACCAAGATCGCTTACGGATCCCCACCTTTATCAATACTTCATACATACTCGCAATATTCAGATTGCTTTTATCATATTCTTGCTTTTTGTTCGATTGCTTGCAGGAATAGACCTTCGTGGTCACGTTGATTGTGCTCCGGCGTGGTCAATAACCTCTCGGAGTTGGTTTAGCGATTGCTAAGGCGCAACGTCGTGCACGTTTGTAGTCGGATCGTCAAAGTCGTCTCCACCAAATCGATAGTAATCATCTCATCGAAAGATCGGGACACCCTCGCCTCTATCAGAAGAGGCAACAAATCAATAGGTGCACGAGGTAGGAAACCATACACAACTTCAAAAGGGCACATCTTAGTAGTAGAATGCAATGAACGATTATAAGCAAATTCAATATGAGGCAAGCATTCCTCCCACATTTTCTTATTATTCTTTAGAACAGCCCTAAGCATAGTAGACAATGTTCTATTGACTACTTCAGTTTGTCCATCAGTTTGCGGGTGACAAGTAGTACTAAAAAGCAATTTAGTCCCCAACTTAGCCCATAAACATCTCCAAAAGTGGCTAAGAAATTTAGTATCACGATCTGACACAATAGTATTTGGCACACCATGCAAGCGAATAATTTCACGAAAGAACAAATCAGCAACATTAACAGCATCATCGCTTTTATGACATGGTATAAAGTGTGCCATTTTTGAGAATCTATCCACGACAACAAATATGCTATCCCTCCCCATCTTTGTTCTAGGTAAACCTAAGACAAAGTCCATAGATATATCCTCCCAAGGAACACTAGGTACAGGCAAAGGCATATATAAACCATGAGGATTGAGTCGTGACTTAGCTTTTTGACATGTAGTGCAGCGAGCAATAAAACGCTCAACATCCCGTCTCATCTTTGGCCAAAAGAAATGTGTAGCAAGTACGTTGATGTAGGGTGGAACCCTAATTCGTCGATCTTTCATGTTTGGAGGGGATCCTACGGAGGAAACACGAAGAACGCGCGGAAGAACGAGAGGAATTCACGGGGAAGAACGAGAGAGACACTCAACCGACAAGAGATCGATCACACAAGGTCTAGATCATCGAAGCACGAGTGATACATGGTCCAAAATCAACAAAGGAAAGATACAAAGGTAGCCGTTCTTCTCCAGGAGGAGTTCTTGAATCCACGAGGGGATCTTCCCTTATAGGGGTCTTGAATCCGATGGATCTTCTCCTAGACGGAGGTCCTGATCTCTGTGGAGAAGTACCGGTGGATGAGCAAAGGCTCTCACACACAAATATGAGCTAATCCAATGCTAAGTCTCAAAGGGAGGATATGGGGTCCTATATATAGAGTTAGGGGCGAAGGGGTACATGGGCTCAGCCCAACAGCGTATAGTAGGCCTGGCGGATGATCCGGACGGGTCCGGATGATCCGGACAGTCCGGATGATCCGGTGGAGTCCGGATGAGTCGGAGGGTCGACTGGTGGCGGCGACGGGCCGGATGTCCGGCTGGTGGTCCGGACGTCCGGGCGGGGTCCGGATGATCCGGGCCGGGGTCCGGATGATCCGGCCGGAGGGAGCTTGCTGCTTCGTCGCTGGAGCGGATCGTCCGGACCGGGTCCGGATCATCCGGCTCGTCTCGATCGTCCAGGCCTCCGTCCGGATCGTCCGCCACCCTGGTCTGGTTGCTTTCTCCTCTCCGTCTTCATGCGTGCCTTCCGCTTCCGGTTCTCCTTGCTTCCAAGCCTCTTCATGGTCGACTCCTCGGTGCCTGAGTATGCATAGAGTTTCCGTTTGAGGTAGTAACCATGTCTCATGTGAATCAAAGGAGAGTTGTGAGAGGAGTGATGTCACCTCGGTTTCAAGAGCTCTTGCACGTGCTCGAGTCATTGGTCCTTGTGGTGTTGTAGGTGTTGATGTAGAGTCCATGGGGATGATGGAAGGATGCTCCGCATCATATCCCCTTCCTTCAAAGGATCCGACCTCGGATCTAGTTCTTCATCACCATGGAAAGGTGAGAGGTCTTTGACGTTGAAGGTGTCGCTCACGTTGTACTTGTCGCTTGGTAGGTCGAGCTTGTAGGCGTTGTTGTTGTAGCGTGCTAACACCTTGAAGGGTCCATCGGCTCGAGGTAGAAGTTTGGATTTGCGTTCGTTGGGGAAGCGTTCCTTGCGAAGGTGTAGCCACACTAGATCGCCTTTGTTGAAGATCATGGGTTGCTTGTTGATGTTGAGCTTGGTCCCTAGTCGTTGTACTTGGCGCCGATGGTGTTTCTTGTATCTTCATGCATCTTCTTGATGTAGCTTGCACGGCACTTGCGCCGAGGTTGGTGCGCTCTTGTAGAGGTAGAGGTAGGTTGTCCAATGGGGACAATGGGTTGAAGCTGCAGACGACCTCGAAGGGGACTTGCCGGTCGTCGAATGTCTTCTTGCGGTTGTAGGCGTACTCGGCGATGGGTAGACACGCCTCCCACTCCTTGATGTTCTTCTTGATCAACACCCGAAGTAGAGTGGAGAGCGTCCGGTTTGTCACCTCCGTTTGGCCGTCGGTTTGAGGATGGTATGCGGATGAGAACATGAGCTTGATGCCGAGCTTGGCGCAAAGAGTCTTCCAAAAGTAACTCAAGAACTTGACGTCGCGGTCGGAGACGATTGACTTTGGTACTCCATGAAGGCGCAAGATTTCCCTACAAAAGAGATTTGCAATATGTGAAGCATCGTCTACCTTGTTGCAAGGAATAAAGTGTGCCATCTTAGAAAATCGATCTACAGCCACAAACAAGGAATCCTTTCCATTTTGCGTTCTAGGCAAACCAAGTACAAAGTCCATGCTAATGTCTTCCCAAGGTTGATATGGAATTGGAAGTGGCATGTAAAGACCATGAGATTGAGCTTTTGACTTAGCTTTGCGGCATGTAGAGCATCGGGTGGTGAAGCGTGAAACATCTCGAAACATCTTGGGCCAAAAGTAGTTCTTGGAGAGCGTGACGAAGGTCTTGTCGCGTCCAAAATGTCCCATGAGTCCACCTCCATGAGCCTCTTGCCAAAGTAACAAACGAAGAGAAGACTCGGGTATGCAAAGTTTGTTAGCTCTCATAAGATAACTATCCTTGAGGTAATATTGTTCCCAAGATGTATGCGTCAAACATTTAGCATAATGAGGTGCAAAAGATGGATCACTAGCATATAAATCTTTGATGTGCTCAAAGCCAATAACATTCAACTCAAGTTGGGTGACAAGCGTGCATATGCGTGAAAGTGCATCGGCAACTACATTTTCCTTGCCCTTAATGTACTTGATCACATATGGGAAAGATTCAATAAATTCGTTCCATTTGGCATGGCGCTTGTTCAATTTAGTTTGACCTTTTAAGTACTTAAGCGTTTCATGATCGGTATGCATGACAAACTCATGAGGTCTAAGATAATGTTCCCAAACATTTAGCACACGACTAAAGCATACAATTCTTTGTCATACACGGGTAGTTAAGTTGAGCACCGGAGAGTTTTTCACTAAAATAAGCAATGACTCGCTTTTTCTTGCATTAAAACTCCGCCAATTCCGTACCACTTGCATCACAATGGACCTCAAAAGTTTTGTCAAAATTGGGCAAAGCAAGAATCGAGCATGAGTAAGCAAAGACTTGAGCTCATCAAAAGCGTTTGATTGCAAAGGTCCCCAAACAAAAGGAGTATTCTTCTTACTCAAAGCATGCAAAGGAGCTGCAATAGTGCTAAAGTTTTTCACAAAGCGGCGATAAAAACCTGCAAGACCAAGGAAACTTCGCACTTGTTGCAAATTGGTGGGTTGGGGCCAAGTTTTAATTGCTTTGATTTTAGTTTCATCAACATGGACACCCTTGGAAGAGACAACGAAACCCAAGAAAACCACTTTGTCAATTCCAAAAGTGCATTTCTTCAAGTTGGCATAAAGACTTTATTTTCGAAGTGTTTGCAAAACAAGCTTAACATGATCAAGATGCTCTTTCATGGTTTTGCTAAACACAAGAATATCATCGAAGTAAACCACAAGAAAGATTCCAATGTATGGACGAAGTACATGATGCATGAGACGCACAAAAGTTCCGGGAGCCTCCGACAAACCCATAGGCATAACCAACCATTCATATAAGCCAAATTTTGTTTTGAAAGCAGTTTTCCATTCATCACCCTCATGAATGTGGATTTGATAATAGCCACTTTTAAGATCAATCTTTGAGAAAAAGTTGGCTCCACTAAGTTCATCAAGCATATCATCTAAGCGAGGAATGGGATGCCTATAGCGCACGGTGATAGCATTTATGGGTCTACAATCGGAGCACAAGCGGAAACTTCCATCGGGCTTAGGCACAAGTATAACGGGCACGGCACAAGGGCTTAAGCTTTCACGTACATGACCATTGTCGAGTAGTTGTTGTACTTGCCGTTGAATCTCCTTGGTTTCTTTGGGATTGACACGGTTGGGAGCTTTGTTTGGAAGTGGCGCTCCGGGGATGAGGTCGATTCGATGCTCAATGCCTCGAAGAGGAGGTAGACCTGGAGGTAGCTCATCGGGGAAAACATCTTGAAATTCCTGCAAAAGAGATTGAAACACCAAAGGTAGCTCATGAGTGGTGTTAGTTTGTGGTTCTCCATCCTTGCACACTAGGACAAAGTGCATCACACTCGATGGGTTCTCACACACTTCTCTCATCTCATGTTTGGTGGCGAATAGTATGAGATTTTTCTCTCTAGGCGAGGAGGCGCTAAAATTTGGCTTGTGGCTCTCGCTCACTTTTTGGTGGCTCACTGATAGAGGCAAAGGTGTCCCGTCTTTCGATGAGATGGGGGATTTCGCTTTGGTGGAAGTCGACTTTGACGATCCGACTCTGAACGCGGCGAGGACGCCGCGCCTTAGCAATCGCTAAACCAACTCCGAGAGGTTATTGACCACGCCGAGCACGATCAACCGACCACGAAGGACTGTTTCCTGCGAGCAAACGAAGAACAAGCAAGAAACTGAGATTGCAATCTGGATATTGCGAATATAAGATGAAAGCTTTATTGATCAAGGTGGGGTTCTGTGGACGCCTTTGTGCAGTCGTTGAACACAAACGGCACGAAGTTGTAGCTATGGCGAACTTTTGATCTAAACAAAACCCAAAGTCTAAACGGTGCCCTAAGGGCTGTATATATGGAGGAAGAGGGTGAATTTCGTGGCCCTTGGTGGAGGGGTCGAAACTAACCCTATCTCTTGTTTCCCACACATACGGACTCTAAAATAGCCTATACTAATGTATTTCGAAATTACATGGGCCTGGCCCAATAATAAGGTGACGAGCACCTAGAATAGCCTCTGGACGAAATTTATAAAGTGGCATCTTGTATATTTCGTCCAAGGCTTCATGCACTCATTATGGTGGCTTCAAAGTCCTGAAATCATCACTTGTAACTCCATTCTTGTCCCCTTGCATGCCACCATCTCCATGCTTGTTCTTGCTCCAATATTCATCCTTCTCCAAGCTAGGCCCTTCATTTGTAAGCAAAACAAATGTATCCAATTTAGGCAGCATCATATTCTCATGAACATTAGAATCATTACCAAGAAACGAAAGTACACGGTAATTTAGTTGGCGTCTTGTGAGCTCTAGTAATTGGTCCAAGATGTATAGCAGCAGGGCTGTGGGTGTAACAATGGTATTGATGTCCTCATCAGCCTCCCCTTCTTGAAACGAAGTCGTCCTCGACGGAAGTTCATCTTCCTCACCCAAATATGGCTTCAAATCTGCAATGTTAAAAGTGGGACTAACCCCAAAATCTGCAGGCAGCTCAAGTTTATATGCATTATCATTTACTTTCTCCAACACCTTAAAGGGACCATCAGCACGTGGCATTAGCTTTGATTTGCGCAAATCAGGAAATCTATCCTTACGCAAATGTAACCAAACAAGATCTCCAGGTGCAAACACAACATGTTTTCTACCCTTATCTCCAGCAAGTTTATATTTAGCATTCATACGCATAATGTTTTCCTTAGTTAACTCATGCATTTTTAAAATCAACTCAGCGTTCTTTAGCATCAAAATTAACCTTCTCCGAAGATGGAAGAGGCAACAAATCAATAGGTGCAGGAGGTAGGAAACCATACACAACTTCAAAAGGGCACATCTTAGTAGTAGAATGCAATGAACGATTATAAGCAAATTCAATATGAGGCAAGCATTCCTCCCACATTTTCTTATTTTTCTTTAGAACAGCCCTAAGCATAGTAGACAATGTTCTATTGACTACTTCAGTTTGTCCATCAGTTTGGGGGTGACAAGTAGTACTAAAAAGCAGTTTAGTCCCCAACTTAGCCCATAAACATCTCCAAAAGTGGCTAAGAAATTTAGTATCACGATCTGAAACAATAGTATTTGGCACACCATGCAAGCGAATAATTTCACGAAAGAACAAATCAGCAACATTGACAGCATCATCGCTTTTATGACATGGTATAAAGTGTGCCATTTTCGAGAATCTATCCACGACAACAAATATGCTATCCCTCCCCTTCTTTTTCTAGGTAAACCTAAAACAAAGTCCATAGATATATCCTCCCAAGGAACACTAGGTACAGGCAAAGGCATATATAAACCATGAGGATTGAGTCGTGACTTAGCTTTTTGACATGTAGTGCAGCGAGCAATAAAACGCTCAACATCCCGTCTCATCTTTGGCCAAAAGAAATGTGTAGCAAGTACGTCCTCCGTCTTCTTCACGCCAAAGTGTCCCATTAGTCCTCCTCCATGCGCCTCCTGCAACAACAAAAGACGAACGGAGCTAGCAGGAATGCATAGCTTGTTAGCACGGAACACAAATCCATCATTAACGACAAACTTGTTCCATGTTCTTCCTTCTTTACAATTCTGCAATACATCTTTAAAATCAGCATCATGCACATATTGATCTTTGATGGTCTCCAAACCAAATATTTTGAAGTCAAGTTGTGAAAGCATAGTATAGCGACGAGACAATGCATCAGCAATAACATTTTCTTTACCCTTCTTGTGTTTAATGACATAAGGGAAAGTCTCAATGAATTCAACCCATTTAGCATGTCTACGATTCAGTTTAGCTTGACTTTTAATATGTTTGAAAGATTCATGATCAGAATGTATAACAAATTCTTTGGGCCATAAATAATGTTGCCATGTTTCTAAAGTCCGAACAAGAGCATATAATTCTATATCATAAGTAGAGTAATTCAGACTAGGCCCACTCAATTTTTCAGAAAAGTATGCAACAGGTTTGCCATCTTGTAATAACACACCTCCTAATCCAATTCCACTAGCATCGCATTCAAGCTCAAAAGTCTTATTAAAATCAGGAAGTTGGAGTAAAGGAGCATGTGTCAACTTAGCTTTCAATACCGTGAAGGCCTCTTCTGTGCGGTACCCCAAACAAAAGGCACATCCTTCTTTGTAAGCTCGTTGAGAGGTGCAGCAATGGTGCTGAAATCTCTCACAAACGCCTATAGAAACCAGCGAGGCCAAGGAAACTCCTCACTTGTGTGACCGTTTGGGCTGCGGCCAACTCTCAATAGCTTCAATCTTGGCTTTATCAACTTCAATTCCTGTGGAGTAACAACATAGCCAAGAAAAGATACTCGGTCGGTGCAAAAGGTGCACTTCCCAAGGTTACCAAACAAGCGTGCATCACGTAGAGCATTAAAATAGCACGTAAATGTTCCAAATGTTCTTCCAAAGTTTTGCTATAAATCAGTATATCATCAAAATAGACTACCACAAATCGTCCAATGAAAGCACGTAAAACTTCGTTCATTAATCTCATGAAAGTACTAGGTGCATTAGTTGACCCAAAAGGCATGACTAACCACTCATATAATCCAAACTTAGTTTTAAATGCTGTTTTCCATTCATCTCCCAATTTCATACGAATTTGATGGTATCCACTACGCCAATCAACTTTGGAGAATATTGTAGAGCCACTCAATTCATCAAGCATATCATCTAGCCTAGGAATAGGGTGACGATAACGAATAGTAACATTATTGATGCCTCTACAATCAACACACATACGTGACGTACCATCCTTTTTCGGCACTAGAATAATAGGAACAGCACAAGGACTAAGGGATTCGCAGATATAACCTTTGTCGAGCAGCTCCTGTACTTGACGATAATCTCCTTCGTCTCCTCTGGATTGGTACGGTATGGTGCACGGTTGGGTAATGATGCACCGGGAATTAAGTCACTTTGATGCTCAATCCCTCGAATAGGTGGTAATCCCGGTGGCACGTCTTGTGGAAAGACGTCAGCGAACTCCTGCAAAATGTTAGTGACAGCAGGGGGCAAAGAGGAAGGCACGTCCTCGAATGAAAATAATGCCTCTTTGCACACAAAAGCATAGCAAATAGATTGGCTAAAATCTAGCTCATCAATATCAGATTTGGTGGCAAGTAAACATGCACTTTTCAATTTAATTTCAGAAGCAACAGTAGATGGTTTATTATTAGGCTTCATGTGTTGCTCAAATTCTTTTGCCACAATCTGATTTTCACTCTTATTTTTCTCCTGTTTTGCTCTATTAGCTCTATTAATATCATCTTTCAAAATGGACTCAGGAGTCATAGGAAGCAAAGTAATATTTTTATCCTTATGAACAAGAGTATACTGATTGTTTCTACCATGGTGTACAGAATTTTTATCAAATTGCCATGGTCTACCAAGTAACAAGGAACATGCTTGCATAGGTACCACATCACAATCAACATAATCAGCATATGTAGAGATACTAAAATGCACACGAACAGTACGTGTTACCTTAACCTTGCCGCTGTTGTTGAACCATTGGATGTAGTAAGGATGTGGATGTGGTCTTGTGGTGAGAGATAACTTCTCCACCATCTCCATGCTAGCCAAGTTGTTGCAGCTCCCTCCATCTATGATGACGCGAATAGAACGTTCCTTCACAACTCCCTTTGTATGGAACAGATTATGCCTCTGATTTTGCTCAGCTTGTGTAACCTGCACACTCAAAACACGTTGAGCAACTAAACATTCATACCTGTCAGCATCTTCAGCAGCCATGTATTGTGTCTCATGATCAGAATCATCTCCACCGTGTTCCTCATGTGTAATAAGAGCCAAAGTCTCCTCATCATAGTCACTAGCAGACTCATACCCACCATCCTCAATAGCAATCATCACACGCTGAGATTTGCATTCTCTCGCAAAATGTCCTCTTCCCTTACAACGACAACAAATAATATCACTTGTGTGCCCTGTTGACGCCATGGAAGAAGATGATAGAGGCGGGGGTGTCCCGATCTTTCGATGAGATGATAACTATCGATTTGGTGGAGACGACTTTGACGATCCGACTACAAACGTGCACGACGTTGCGCCTTAGCAATCGCTAAACCAACTCCGAGAGGTTATTGACCACGCCGGAGCACAATCAACCTGACCACGAAGGTCTATTCCTGCAAGCAATCGAAGAACAAGCAAGAATATGATAAAAGCAATCTAAATATTGCGAGTATATATGAAGTATTGATAAAGGTGGGGATCCGTAAGCGGTCTTGGTCTGGTCGTTGGACACAAACGAAGTACACGAAGTTGCAATGGCTAACTTTTAACTAAACAAATCCCAAGCAAAAAGCTACTAGATGGATCTACTTATATAGGAGCAAGGGGTGACGGCCAAGGAGGTGGGAGAACGTCCCAAGGCAGCCTAAAACTAACCCTAGGTCGTACAAGGCCAATGGGCCCAAGTGGAGGTGACGTAACACCTTTGGACTTGTAGTTTGACTCGGATTCTGGTGCAGCGTCAGATTGTTTCGTCCACAACTCAACGCTCCGGATGGCTTTTAAGATGATTCCAATTGTGCTGGAAAGAGCATGAAATCTACTTTCCAACAAAAAAAGAATCACCCAATTCGGAGTCCGTATGAAAAAGTTGTTGATGTTTTGAGTCAGGTATGTCTGTGCAGTCCGAATCTGAATCCAGAACGTGAGAGACTTGGACTCTATCTTCTCTTGGCCCAAAAGTGACGTGAGAAGACTTTTTGAACAGCACCTAAACTTCTCCTTTTCCCTTATCTTCATATGTGGATTGTACAAATGTCCCACACACCTGCAATTAGACAAAACACAAAAGTATGTGAAGTACTTTTGTTCTGGATAACATAAATATATTATTGAATAGTTTGCACTAGAAATCACCTGACAAATATGCATGTATGCAATATTTTTGGTCTTATCCAAGGTAGTCATGTCCTCATCATCCTCCCCTTCTTGAAAACAAAGCCGTCCTCGGCGTTGCTTAATCTGAAATGTTGCTAACAAAAGAGACAAGGTGTACATGTTGTATATGTATACGTCATCCATTTTTACTTCCCTTGATTTTTGCATATATGACACATGAATAGATGAGTAACTTGCATAGTTCATAAAATCTAAAGCCAACAAATTAGCAAAAGAACTAGAAGGCATGAAAATATTGCAACTCAGTTTGCACATATAAGTGAAGCTCTTATTTATTTCAAAAGATTGACAATGTTCATCATTAAACCATCCCAACATTGGTGAATAAACCTTATTTGAATCAAATTTACATGCTACAACATGCTTAGATAAGCAAACATGCAATGAGTCATTCGACACAGAATCATCACCAAGATTAGAGGTCATATCAAAATGATTAAACATTGATTCTTTTGCATCAACAGATAATTCAATTGGTGCTCTCAAAATTGTTGGTATTTCAGTTGTTTGATCACATGGCATAGTCAAATTATCAACATAATCCTCAAAAATAGGTGGTGTGATCAAAGTAGTGGGTAGCTCAACACATGATGTATTCAAGTTAACTAGGGATGCATCATTCTCATGTGAAGTTATATCATCAATACCTTTTTGTTACCTTGTCCCAAAGACGTAGGTGATGTAGTTACAGACGTAGACAATGCACCATACTCTTGAGATGATGTCACGCCCGAGGTGGGGCTGCTCTAGTAGGTGCGACGGTGGAGGAACCAACTTGGCGGTGGTGAGCATGAACTGGAATTGTAGTTGTTGTAGTCACCCAATGCATCCTCCTGTAATGTCTCTCAAAGGTACAAGCACGAACATACATACCAGTAATGCAACGAGGAATATACTGAAATCTTGCCTGAATATCATGGTTCAAACCACCAAAAATCTATTCATTGTATCATTCTCAGATTCTTCTATGTCACAATGATGTATATAAGATTTGAACTCTTGGTAGTAAGCATGAACAGTGTTATTGCCTTGTTTAAATTGTTCAAATTTATGAAGCAATTCACGACGATAGTAAGGAGGAAAAATTGTTTTCTCATTACATCTTTCAAATCTTTCCAAGTTGTGGGTTGGTTATCAATGTTTTTCTTACAATGCACATTCCACCAAACAGAAGCAAAACCAGTAAATGCTCTAGTGGCAGCTCGTACTCGCTCAAGTTCAGAAAAGCCATGGTGACTAAAAACTTGTTCTACTTCAAGCTCCCAAGCTAGATAAATAGCAGGATTAAATCTACCCTCAAATGACGGTAAAGAGCTAACCTGGCCATGTGCTTGTGTGTGTTGTTCCAACTCTCGTGATGGTGAAGATGTGTTCGTCGTCCAAGAACTTCTATCTCCGAAACCTGTCATGATTAGTAGAAACAAGAAACAAAATCCAAAAATAATGTTCCTATAACTACTAGGATGTGGTGGTAAAATGCTCACGATAAAGCAAATATCAATGTCTTACAAGTTCTTACCATGCAAAGCGGTGATCGGCAACCAGCGGTGTCAAGTAACTCGAATATTGAGTAAAGCGATTGCCGGGGAGCGTCGATATACGGTGTAGAAATATGTGGAGCTGGGTTGGCTATATATGGTAGCAAAAGATTAGCAATAATCAATTCAAAGATGCAATGTTGAATAAACGCTCAACGACGGTGATCTTGTGCTGGTCCTAGGCTAGACCGGACTAGAGACGCGAGCCTAGAACACTAATAAGGTCACGGCATAGCACAACTAGCATCAATGAAGGATACTAAGTAGCTCTTGACAGCAAGATATAAGTGAAGATCACAATGGTAGTGAAGATAATGATGAAAAACAACTACCAAGCAGGACATACAACAAATCTCTCTCCAACTTTCCTCTTGAAAAGTTTGAGCCAATTTTCTGATAAATTTTCAAAGAATGCTACTAACTCAAGCTTTCCAATGCAAAAAGAATCACTCAATTCCAAACTGATATGAGGAAGTCAAAGAATTCTAAAACTGGCCTGAAAAATTGGAACAATCTGTGTTCACGAACTTCAGAGGGCAAAAAGACCTATTTAGAAGCCGATTTTGAGGTGTGAAATAATGAACTAGCTTCTGCAACTATTTAGATGCGGCTCGTCGCTAGCTTCAATTTGAGTACTCACAGAGCCAAAACGGACTTCGTATGAGGAAGATACACCTGTTTTACTGAACAGTGCGCAAAACAGATTCCAATCCGAATTCAGGTACGAGATTGATTCTAGATAGATCCGTTTTTTCTTCTCTTTTTTTTCTCATGCTTTTTTTTCTTTTTCTTCTCTCTCTTTTTCTTTTTTTTTTCTTTCCTTTTTTTCTCTCTTTTTTTTCTCTCTTTTTTTCTCTCTTTTTTTCTCCCTCTTTCCAAGACAAACTAGATAAGATGCAGATTGGATCAGGCGAAGATGTGAATGACCTCAACTATGATTATGACAATGAACAGTGCGTAGCACATGGTGGAAATTAATAGATGGGATGGTGGACAGCGGACGGGATAATGATGCAGCGGCGGCGTGACTAATGTGAACAGAACTCGAAACTCTAAAGGAACTAGACACTAAGACCAGCAGCCCGACACGACGATGCAACCGATAATTCAACTATGCAAGCGATGAATAGAAAATTGCAAAGCCTCGGTGGCTTGGATAAAGGATGAACAGATCTAACTTTTTTGTGGCTTTTCATGGACTATAGGTATGAATGACAGATGCGATCTAAACTATGAAAAGCGTAAAATCTCACCGAGCAACCTGGCTCGATACCACTTGATAGAGGCGGGGTGTCCCGATCTTCGATGAGATGATAACTATCGATTTGGTGGAGACGACTTTGACGATCCGACTACAAGCGTGCCTGACGTTGCGCCTTAGCAATCGCTAAACCAACTCCGAGAGGTTATTGACCACGCGGAGCACAATCAACGACCACGAAGGTCTATTCCTGCAAGCAATCGAAGAACAAGCAAGAATATGATAAAAGCAATCTAAATATTGCGAGTATATATGAAGTATTGATAAAGGTGGGGATCCGTAAGCAGTCTTGGTCTGGTCGTTGGACACAAACGAAGTACACGAAGTTGCAATGGCTAACTTTTAACTAAACAAATCGCAAGCAAAAAGCTACTAGATGGATTTACTTATATAGGAGCAAGGGGTGACGGCCAAGGAGGTGGGAGAACGTCCCAAGGCAGCCTAAAACTAACCCTAGGTCGTACAAGGCCAATGGGCCCAAGTGGAGGTGACGTAACACCTTTGGACTTGTAGTTTGACTCGGATTCTGGTGCAGCGTCAGATTGTTTCGTCCACAACTCAACGCTCCGGAAGGCTATTAAGATGATTCCAATTGTGCTGGAAAGAGCATGAAATCTACTTTCCAACAAAAAAAGAATCACCCAATTCGGAGTCCGTATGAAAAAGTTGTTGATGTTTTGAGTCAGGTATGTCTGTGCAGTCCGAATCTGAATCCAGAACGTGAGAGACTTGGACTCTATCTTCTCTTGGCCCAAAAGTGACGTGAGAAGACTTTTTGAACAGCACCTAAACTTCTCCTTTTCCCTTATCTTCATATGTGGATTGTACAAATGTCCCACACACCTGCAATTAGACAAAACACAAAAGTATGTGAAGTATTTTTGTTCGGATAACATAAATATATTATTGAATAGTTTGCACTAGAAATCACACGACAAATATGCATGTATGCAATATTTTTGGTCTTATCCAAGGTAGTCATGTCCTCATCGGAAGAAGAGCTCATGTGCAGGCCCGGCAGGTGTGCTCTTGGCAGATAGTGGTGGTTGTGCCTGCTTTCTTGTATCACGGTTGGAGGTGGCACTGAAGGAGGTGATGGTGCGGTGGAAGTAGATGATGCACGTGGTGTCCATGATGAAGGTCGACCTGCAGAAAAGTTAGTGCGCGCCAATGCCTGTCGATCCTGCACTTCACGTTCAGCTTTACAAGCAAGATGGAATAAACGAGTGATATTATTATAATCCTTATAGTCTAGAATGGTCTGAATCTCTCTATTTAATCCACCCAGAAAACGTGCAAGCATAGCTTCATTCTCCTCAACAATACCACATCTAATCAAGCCAGTTTGTAATTCCTGATAATATTCTTCTACAGAATTTTTTCCTTGTCTTAAGCGCTGCAATTTTTGAAGTAATTCACGTTGATAATATGGTGGAACCCAGCGAGTACGCATAGCAGTTTTCAAAGCAGCCCAAGTAGCTGGAACAGGATATAATCTACAATGTTCAGACCACCAAACACATGCAAAGCTAGTGAAAGAACAAACAGCAGCAGGAACACGTCTCTCCTCAGGATATTGTAAACATGTAAATAGTTGTTCAGTTTCTAACTCCCAAGTAAGATATATATCAGGAACATATCTACCCTCAAATGGTGGAATATTCAATTTCAGTTTAGGGAGATGGTCATGATCTCGTACTGAGGGGGAGCCCTAACATTGCCATTATTTGCATGTGGACGACATGGTGGTTGTGGTGCTGGTGATTGCCGCGAGTTCTGATGTTGATCAACCTCATCCTCGTAATCTCCCACATAATCATCCTCCTCGGTACCAGCAGCAGCGATGGCGGGAGCCAAAGAAGCACCAACAGCAGTAGCAGCGGCACCGAATTTTGTCTGGCTCAATAGGAACACGCTGAGCTCGTCCATACTGATTCGGAAGGGGCATAGTTGTTGTCGTTGCAGAGGTGCGATAGGTGCAGCCGGCGGTGGTTGTGGAAAAGCAGCGAGCAATTCATCAAACTTGCTATCAAGCTTTGTTTCAAACGTCTTCTCAATGCCATCTATCTTCTCCATGGCCTCGTCAAATCTGTTTAGCACATCTTGCACCTGTCCAATCATCATTTGCTTGAAACTTATCATGTTCTTTGTTTGTTAATCGAGTTCTCCCAATCAGTCTCATCGACTTGTGATCCTACCATGGTCAGCAGCAAATAGAAACACACAAGAATATGATCCTACAGACTACTAAGAAGTGGTGGTGGTGTATCACAAACCCGTCAAGAAAATCTCAAATTCTTACCAGTTCTTACCCAGCAGCGGTGGTGATCGGCAACCGTTGTAGTCAAAACTCTCAAAGCTTGGATAGAGCGATTACGGGGAGAGTCAACGCATGGCGTAGATGTATGTGGAGCTGGGAAGGCTTATAATATGGTAGCAAAAGGTCAGACAATAATCAATTCAGAGATGCAAAGTTGAATAAGCGCTCAACGAACATCTTGTCTGGTCCTAGGCTAGACCGTACTAGAGACGCGAGCCTAGAACACTAACAAAATCACGGCGCTGCACGTAACCAAGGGAAAAGCACACTCTGGATTTTTTTTTCGCTCCTCTTTTTTTTTGCGCTGCTTTTTTTTTGCGCTGCTCTTTTTTTTTTGCGAAAAATCACTATAATGCGATTGTCTCAAAACTCTTCCCAGGTCAAACTGACAGGATGGGCACGAAATTTTTCGACCAAGTTTTTTGATTTGCGGACCCAAAAAGCTGAAGCGGGTCAAAAAACTTTCTATAACGGCGACTGGCTCAATACGCTTAGAAACACCTAAAAATAGGATAGCCAGAAATTTTTTTTTCCCGTGCGTTTTTGGAAAATTTTGGGCCTAAACAGAGGGTGGTTTCCAGTGCGTTTTTTTTGGAAACCAACCTCTTCTACGGACGGCAAAAGATTGCTGGAATCCGAAACCTACTTAGACAAGGTAACACGAATCGGAAAACTAGATGGATCCAGAAAACAAACCTAATATGCAAGGGACTCGGATTGGTGGTGGATATATGGTGGTCGATGGCAGCGGTGGTGATATATGGAAGCGGTGGTGGTATATGGATACGGATTCGAAGCGGTGGCGGATAAGCGGTGGTGGTATATGGATACGGATTGAGCGGTGGCGGATAAGCGGTGGTGGTAGATGGCGAGGCGATGATAATGGTGCCGCGGTGTGACAACTTATGACCGAACTCGAAACTCTAAAAGACTAGACTCTAAGACCAGCAACTAGACACGCGAGCGATGCAACCGCAAATTCAACAATGCAAATCTGAAAAAGATTATGCAAAGGCTCAGACTGGTTTGGATAGGATGAACTAACCCTAAATTTTTTTTGTGGCTTTTTCGTGGACTATAGGTATGAAGACAGACTCGATCTAAACTACGAAAAACTGTAAAATCTCACCGAGCAACCTGGAAATCTGATACCACTTGATAGAGGCGAGGGTGTCCCGTCTTTCACTGAGATGGTGGCTATCGTTTTGGATGAAGTCGACTTTGACGATCCGACTACGAACGTGCGAGGACGTCGTGATGCGGAGCATCCTACGGTCATCACCATGTCAAGAGTCCGTTTGGCAAGTGACACGTGCGACCTCTACTTCTCATATATAAAGGTGAATCTTCTCCTTTACACATGTTCACTTGACCCCTTTGAGGATGGTATACTACTTGACACTCCACTCGTGTGCATGCATAGGTATTGTCGGAGCTTCACGAATGACGAGGAGGAGTGCAAGCGCCAAGAAACGCCTACCCGTCCGCAAGGGAAGCGTGGAAGCGAAGCGGAAGAAGAAGGACCTGCCCAGTCCAGAAAGGCGGTACTACCGCCAAAGTAAGCGGTACTACCGCTCAAGCGGTACTACCGCCCAAAAAGCAAGCAGTACTACCGCTCAAGCGGTACTACCGCCCATGAGTCCGGTACTACCGCCCTGCCTGTGCGCAGCCGCGGGCCTTTGGCCTTGTATCCCTCTCCCACTTACCCCTTCGTGGCTTAGACTATAAATAGACCACCTCCACCTCCTTTCTAGGGTAAGCAAAGTGATAGCTCATTTGTATGTGAGCTTTGCTCCTACCTATCTCTACTCTTGAGAGAGAGAGACCACTACTCCATTGGAGGCCAAGACCTCCATCTAGGAGAAGATCCTGCGGGATATCATCAAGACCCCCTTGTGGGAAGATCCATCTAGGATATCATCAAGACCTCCTCTTGGAGATGAACCTTACCTTGTATATTTCCCTTTGTTGTTCATGTACCTTGTGATCTTGTGTGTTTGATTGTCTAGTGGATGTGTGATTTGGACTTGTTCTTGAGTGTTTCCCCTTGTGATGAGGACATCAATACCATTGTTACACCCACAGCCCCTGCTGCTATACATACTGGACCAATTACTAGAGCTCGCGCACGCCAACTAAATTACCAGGTACTTTCGTTTCTTGGTAATGATTCTAATGTTCATGAGAATATGATGCTGCCTAAATTGGAAACATTTGTTTTGCTTACAAATGAAGGGCCTACCTTGGAGAAGGATGAACATTGGAGCAAGAACAAGCATGGAGATGATGGCATGCAAAGGGGACAAGAATGGAGTTACAAGTGATGATTTCAGGACTTTGAAGCCACCATAATGAGTGCATGAAGCCTTGGACGAAATATACAAGATGCCACTTCATAAATTTCGTCCAGAGGCTATTCTAGGTCTTTCGTCACCTTATTATTGGGCCAGGCCCATGTAATTTCGAAATACATTAGTATAGGCTATTTTTAGAGTCCGTATGTGTGGGGAAACAAGAGATAGGGTTAGTTTGGACCCCTCCACCAAGGGCCACGAAATTCTCCCCTCTTCCTCCATATATACAGCCCTTAGGGCACCGTTTAGACTTTGGGTTTTGTTTAGATCAAAAGTTCGCCATAGCTGCAACGGCGTGCCGTTTGTGTTCAACGACCGGACAAAGGCGCCACAGAACCCCACCTTGATCAATAAAGCTTTCATCTTAAATTCGCAATATCCAGATTGCAATCTCAGTTTCTTGCTTGTTCTTCGTTTGCTCGCAGGAAATAGACCCTCGTGGTCAGGTTGATCGTGCTCCGGCGTGGTCAATAACCTCTCGGAGTTGGTTTAGCGATTGCTAAAGCGCGGCGTCCTCGCGAGGCTTCGTAGTCGGATCGTCAAAGTCGACTTCCACCAAAGCGAAATCCACCATCTCATCGAAAAGGCGGGACACCTTTGCCTCTATCAAGTGGTATCAGATTTCCAGGTTGCTCGGTGAGATTTTACAGTTTTTCGTAGTTTAGATCGAGTCTGTTCTTCATACCTACAGTCCACGAAAAGCCAAAAAAAATTAGGGTTAGGTCATCATATCCGAACCAATCTGAGCCTTTGCATAATCTTTTCTGTATCCGTATACCACCACCGCTGCCATATACCACCACCATATATCCACCACCAATCCGAGTTCCTTGCATATTAGATTTGTTTTGGGATCCATCTAATTTCGATTCGTGTTTCCTTGTGCGAGTAGGTTTGATTCAGCAATCTTTTGCCGTCCGTAGAAGAGGTTGGTTTCCAAAAAAAAGTCCGGAAACCACCCTCCGTTTAGGCCCAAAATTTTCCAAAACGCACGGGATAAAAAAAAATTTCTGGCTATCCTATTTTAGGTGTTTCTAAGCGTATTGAGCGATCGCCGTTATAGAAAGTTTTTTGACCCGTTTCAGGTTTTTGGGTCGAGGCGTCAAAAAAAAAAAATTTGGTCGAAAAATTTCGTGCCCATCCTGTCGGTTTGACTGGGAAGAGTTTTGAGACACTCGCCATTATAGTGATTTTTCGCAAAAAAAAAAAGAGCAAAAAAAAAAAAAAAGCGAAAAAAATTCAGAGTGTGCTTTTCCTTTGTTTACGTGCAGCGCCGTGATTTTTTAGTGTTCTAGGCTCGCGTCTCTACCACGGTCTAGCCTAGGACCAGCCCAGATACCGTCGTTGAGCGTTTATTCAACTTTGCATCTCTGATTTGATTATTCTGACCCTTTTGCTACCATATTATAAGCCTTCCCAGCTCCACATACATCTCGTCGCGTTTGATTCTCCCCGTAATCGCTATAGCCAAGCTTTGAGAGTTTTGACTACTAGCGGTTGCGATCACCACCTGCTGCTGGGTAAGAACTGGTAAGAATTTGAGATTTGCTTCACGGATTTGTGTTGCCCACCACACCACCACCACCACTTCCTAGTAGTCTCAGAGGATCATATTCTTGTGTGTTTCTATTGCTGCTAACCATGGCAGGAACACAGGCCGATGAGGCTGATTGGGAGAACGACAAACAAACAGCTACATGATAAGTTTCAGCAAATGATGATTGGACAGGTGCAAGATGTGGTAAACAGATTTGACGAGGCCATGGAGAAGATAGATGGCATTGAGAAGGCGTTTGAAACAAAGCTTGATAGCAAGTTTGATGAATTGCTCGCGCGTTTTCCACAACCACCACTGGCTGCACCTATCGCACTCTCTAGCGACAACAACTCGCCCCCTTCGAATCAGTATGGACAAGCTCAGCGTGTTCCTATTGAGCCAGGACAAAATTCTGGTGCCGCTGCTCTGCTGTTGGTGCTTCTTTGGCTCTGCTACTGCTGCTGCTGGTACCGGCGAGGATGATTATGTGGAAGATTACGAGGATGAGGTTGATCAACATCGAACTACGTGCAACCACCAGCACCACAACCACCAGGTCGTCCACATGCAAATAATGGCAATGTTAGGGCTCCCCTCGGGTAAGAGATCATGACCATCTCCTAAACTGAAATTGAATATTCCACCATTTGAGGGTAGATATGTTTCTCGATATATATCTTACTTGGGAGTTAGAAACTGAACAACGATTTACATGTTTACAATATCACGAGGAGGCGTGTTCTGCTGCTGTTTGTGCTTTCACTAGCTTTGCATGTGTTTGGTGGTCGAACATTGTAGATTATATCCTGTTCCAGACTACTTGGGCTGCTTTGAAAACTGCTATGCGTACTCGTTGGGTTCCACCATATTATCAACGTGAATTACTTCAAAAATTGCAGCGTTTAAGACAAGGAAAAATTCTGTAGAAGAATATTATCAGGAATTACAAACCGGCTTGATTAGATGTGGTATTGTTGAGGAGAATGAAGCTATGCTTGCACGTTTTACGGGTGGATTAAATAGAGATTCAGACCATTCTAGACTATAAGGATTATAATAATATCACTCGTTTATTCCATCTTGCTTGTAAAGCTGAGCGTGAAGTGCAGGATCGACAGGGCATTGGCGGCAGCACTAACTTTTCTGCAGGTCGACCTTCATCGTGGACACCACGTGCATCATCTACTTCCTTTGCACCATCACCTCCTTGGTGCCACCTCCAACCGTGATACAAGAAAGCAGGCACAACCACCACTATCTGCCAAGAGCACACCTGCCGGGCCTGCACAGAGCTCTTCTTCTTCCATGGCGTCAACAGGGCACACAAGTGATATTATTTGTCGTCGTTGTAAGGGAAGAGGACATTTTGCGAGAGAATGCAAATCTCAGCGTGTGATGATTGCTATTGAGGATGGTGGGTATGAGTCCGCTAGTGACTATGATGAGGAGACTTTGGCTCTTATTACACATGAGGAACACGGTGGAGATGATTCGATCATGAGACACAATACATGGCTGCTGAAGATCTTGACAGGTATGAATGTTTAGTTGCTCAACGTGTTTTGAGTGTGCAGGTTACACAAGCTGAGCAAAATCAGAGGCATAATTTGTTCCATACAAAGGGAGTTGTGAAGGAACGTTCTATTCGCGTCATCATAGATGGAGGGAGCTGCAACAACTTGGCTAGCATGGAGATGGTGGAGAAGCTATCTCTCACCACAAGACCACATCCACATCCTTACTACATCCAATGGTTCAACAACAGCGGCAAGGTGAAGGTAACACGTCTTGTTCGTGTGCATTTTAGTATCTCTACATATGCTGATTATGTTGATTGTGATGTGGTACCTATGCAAGCATGTTCCTTGTTACTTGGTAGACCATGGCAATTTGATAAAAATTCTGTACACCATGGTAGAAACAATCGAGTATACTCTTGTTCATAAGGATAAAAATATTACTTTGCTTCCTATGACTCTGAGTCCATTTTGAAAGATGATATTAATAGAGCTAATAAAGCAAAACAGGAGAAAATAAGAGTGAAAATCAGATTGTGGCAAAAGAATTTGAGCAACACATGAAGCCTAATAATAAACCATCTACTGTTGCTTCTGAAATTAAATTGAAAAGTGCATGTTTACTTGCCACCAAATCTGATATTGATGAGCTAGATTTTAGCAAATCTATTTGCTATCCTTTTGTGTGCAAAGAGGCATTATTTTCATTCGAGGGCGTGCCTTCCTCTTTGCCCCTACTGTCACTAACATTTTGCGGGGAGTTATTTGACGTCTTTCCACAAGGCGTGCCACCGGATACCACCTATTCGAGGGTTGAGCATCAAATTGACTTAATTCCGGTGCATCATTACCCAACCGTGCACCATACCGTACCAATCCGGAGGAGACGAAGGAGATTATCGTCAAGTACAGGAGCTGCTCGACAAAGGTTATATCTGCGAATCCCTTAGTCCTTGTGTTGTTCCTATTATTCTAGTGCGAAAAAGGATGGTACGTCACGTATGTGTGTTGATTGTAGAGGCATCAATAATATTACTATTCGTTATCGTCACCCTATTCCTAGGCTAGATGATATGCTTGATGAATTGAGTGGCTCTACAATATTCTCCAAAGTTGATTTGCATAGTGGATACCATCAAATTCGTATGAAATTGGGAGATGAATGGAAAACAGCATTTAAAACTAAGTTTGGATTATATGAGTGGTTGGTCATGCCTTTTGGGTTAACTAATGCACCTAGTACTTTCATGAGATTAATGAACGAAGTTTTACGTGCTTTCATTGGACGATTTGTGGTAGTCTATTTTGATGATATACTGATTTATAGCAAATCTTTGGAAGAACATTTGGAACATTTACGTGCTGTTTTTAATGCTCTACGTGATGCACGTTTGTTTGGTAACCTTGGGAAGTGCACCTTTTGCATCGACCGGGTATCTTTTCTTGGCTATGTTGTTACTCCACAGGGAATTGAAGTTGATAAAGCCAAGATTGAAGCTATTGAGAGTTGGCCGCAGCCCAAAACGGTCACACAAGTGAGGAGTTTCCTTGGCCTCTGATGAGGACATCAATACCATTGTTACACCCACAGCCCCCTTTGCTATACATCTTGGACCAATTACTAGAGCTCATGACGCCAACTAAATTACCGGTACTTTCGTTTCTTGGTAATGATTCTAATGTTCATGAGAATATGATGCTGCCTAAATTGGATACATTTGTTTTGCTTACAAATGAAGGGCCTAGCTTGGAGAAGGATGAACATTGGAGCAAGAACACACATGGAGTTGATGGCATGCATAAGGGATCAAGAACGGAGTTACAAGTGATGATTTCAGGACTTTGAAGCCACCATAAGGAGTGCATGAAGCCTTGGACGAAATATACAAGATGCCACTTCATAATATTAGTCCATAGGCTATTCTAGGTGCTTCGTCACCTTATTATTGGGCCAGCCCATGTAATTTCGAAATACATTAGTATAGGCTATTTTTAGAGTCCGTATGTGTGGGGAAACAAGAGATAGGGTTAGTTTGGACCCCTCCACCAAGGGCCACGAAATTCACCCCTCTTCCTCCATATATACAGCCCTTAGGGCACCGTTTAGACTTGGGTTTTGTTTAGATCAAAAGTTCGCCATAGCTGCAACCGCGTGCCGTTTGTGTTCAACGACCGGACAAAGCGTCACAGAACCCCACCTTGATCAATAAAGCTTTCATCTTATATTCGCAATATCCAGATTGCAATCTCAGTTTCTTGCTTGTTCTTCGTTTGCTCGCAGGAAATAGACCCTCGTGGTCAGGTTGATCGTGCTCGGCGTGGTCAATAACCTCTCGGAGTTGGTTTAGCGATTGCTAAAGCGCGGCGTCCTCGCTGCGCTTCGTAGTCGGATCGTCAAAGTCGACTTCCACCAAAGCGAAATCCACCATCTCATCGAAAGGCGGACACCTTTGCCTCTATCAAGTGGTATCAGATTTCGGGTTGCTCGGTGAGATTTTCTGATTTTTTCGTAGTTTAGATCGAGTCTGTCTTCATACCTATAGTCCACGAAAAAGCCAAAAAAAAAATTAGGGTTAGTTCATCCTATCCGAACCAATCGAGCCTTTGCATAATCTTTTACGTATTTGCATTGTTGAATTTGCGGTTGCATCGTCGTGTCTAGTTCTGGTCTTAGAGTCTAGTCTTTTAGAGTTTGAGTTCGGTCATAATTTGTCACGCCCGCCGCGCATTATCATCATCGCCATCCACCACCACCGCTTATCCGCCACCGCTTGAATCCGTATCCATATACCACCACGCTGCCATATACAACCACTGCCATATACCACCAATCCGAGTTCCTTGCATATTAGGTTTGTTTTGGATTCATCTAATTTCGATTCGTGTTTCTGGTCGAGTAGGTTTGGATTCGGCAATCTTTTGCCGTCCGTAGAAGAGGTTGGTTTCAAAAAAAAAAAAAAAAAAAAGTCCGGAAACCACCCTCCGTTTAGGCCCAAAATTTTCCAAAAGCATACGGGACAAAAAATTTCTGGCTATCCTATTTTAGGTGTTTCTAAGCGTTTTGAGGCGGTCCCGTTATAGAAAGTTTTTTGACCCGTTTCAGTTTTTGGGTCAGGCGTCGAAAAAAAAAAAAGTTCAAAAAAATTTTCGTGCCCATCTGTCGGTTTGACGTGGGAAGAGTTTTGAGACACTCGCCATTATAGTGATTTTTCGCAAAAAAAAAAAAAAAAAAAAAAAAAAAAAAAAAAAAAAAAAAAAAAAAAGCGAAAAAAAAAAAATCAGAGTGTGCTCCTCCCTTGTTTACGTGCAGCGCCGTGATTTTGTTAGTGTTCTAGGCTCGCGTCTCTAGCACGGTCTAGCCTAGGACCAGCACAGTACCGTCGTTGAGCGTTTATTCAACTTTGCATCTCTGAATTGATTATTCTTGACCCTTTTGCTACCATATTATAAGCCTTCCCAGCTCCACATACATCTCGTCGTCGTTTGACTCTCCCTGGCAATCGCTCTATCCAAGCTTTGAGAGTTTTGATTACAACGGTTGCCGATCACCGCTTCTTCTTTGGGTAAGGCTGGTAAGAATTTGAGATTTGCTTCACGGTTTGTGACATCCACCACACCACCACCACCACTTCCTAGTAGTCTGTAGGATCATATTCTTGTGTGTTTCTATTGCTGCTAACCATGGCAGGATCACAAGCCGATGAGACTGATTGGGAGAACATGACGAACAAACAACTACATGATAAATTTCAGCAAATGATGAGTGGACAGGTGCAAGATGTGGTAAACAGATTTGACGAGGCCATGGAGAAGATAGATGGCATTGAGAAGGCGTTTGAAACAAAGCTTGATAGCAAGTTTGATGAATTGCTCGTGCGTTTTCCACAACCACCGCCGGCTGCACCTATCGCACCTCTGCAGCGACAACAACTCGCCCCTTCCGAATCGGTATGGGACGAGCTCGGCGTGTTCCTATTGAGCGAGGACAAAATTCTGGTGCGCTGCTCTGCTGTTGGTGCTTCTTTGGCTCCTGCTCTGCTGCTGCTGCTGGTACCGAGGAGGATGATGAGTATGTGGGCGATTATGAGGATGAGGTTGATCAACATCAGAACTACGTGCAACCACCAGCACCACAACCACCAGGTCGTCCACATGCAAATAATGGCAATGTTAGGGCTCCCCCTCAGGTACGAGATCATGACCATCTCCCTAAACTGAAATTGAATATTCCACCATTTGAGGGTAGATATGTTCACGATATATATCTTACTTGGGAGTTAGAAACTGAACAACGATTTACATGTTTACAATATCACGAGGAGAGGCGTGTTCCTGCTGCTTGTTTGTGCTTTCACTAGCTTTGCATGTGTTTGGTGGTGCGAACATTGTAGATTATATCCTGTTCCAGCTACTTGGGCTGCTTTGAAAACTGCTATGCGTGCTCGTTGGGTTCCACCATATTATCAACGTGAATTACTTCAAAAATTGCAGCGTTTAAGACAAGGAAAAAATTCTGTAGAAGAATATTATCGGGAATTACAAACTGGCTTGATTAGATGTGGTATTGTTGAGGAGAATGAAGCTATGCTTGCACGTTTTACGGGTGGATTAAATAGAGATTCAGACCATTCTAGACTATAAGGATTATAATAATATCACTCGTTTATTCCATCTTGCTTGTAAAGCTGAGCGTGAAGTGCAGGATCGGCGAGGCATTGGCGGCGCACTAACTTTTCTCGCAGGTCGACCTTCATCATGGACACCACGTGCATCATCTACTTCCTTTGCACCATCACCTCCTTGGTGCCACCTCCAACCGTGATACAAGAAAGCGGCACAACCACCACTATCGCCAAGAGCACACCGGCGGGCCTGCCAGAGTTCTTCTTCCATGGCGTCAGCAGGGCACACAAGTGATATTATTTGTCGTCGTTGTAAGGGAAGAGGACATTTTGCGAGAGAATGCAAATCTCAGCGTGTGATGATTGCTCACGAGGATGGTGGGTATGAGTCCGCTAGTGACTATGATGAGGAGACTTTGGCTCTTATTACACATGAGGAACACGGTGGAGATGATTACGATCATGAGACACAATACATGGCTCTTTGAAGATCTTGTGGTATGAATGTTTAGTTGCTCAACGTGTTTTGAGTGTGCAGGTTACACAAGCTGAGCAAAATCAGAGGCATAATTTGTTCCATACAAAGGGAGTTGTGAAGGAGCGTTCTATTAGCGTCATCATAGATGGAGGGAGCTGCAACAACTTGGCTAGCATGGAGATGGTGGAGAAGCTATCTCTCACCACAAGACCACATCCACATCCTTACTACATCCAATGGTTCAACAACAGCGGCAAGGTGAAGGTAACACGTCTGTTAGTGTGCATTTTAGTATCTCTACATATGCTGATTATGTTGATTGTGATGTGGTACCTATGCAAGCATGTTCCTTGTTACTTGGTAGACCATGGCAATTTGATAAAAATTCTGTACACCATGGTAGAAACAATCAGTATACTCTTGTTCATAAGGATAAAAATATTACTTTGCTTCCTATGACTCTGAGTCCATTTTGAAAGATGATATTAATAGAGCTAATATTGTTTTAGGTTTACCTAGAACAAAGAAGGAGGATAGCATATTTGTTGTCGTGGATAGATTCTCTTGACTTCAAAAATGGCACACTTTATACCATGTCATAAAAGCGATGATGCTGTTAATGTTGCTGATTTGTTCTTTCGTGAAATTATTCGCTTGCATGGTGTGCCAAATACTATTGTTTCAGATCGTGATACTAAATTTCTTAGCCACTTTTGGAGATGTTTATGGGCTAAGTTGGGGACTAAACTGCTTTTTAGTACTACTTGTCACCCCCAAACTGATGGACAAACTGAAGTAGTCAATAGAACATTGTCTACTATGCTTAGGGCTGTTCTAAAGAATAATAAGAAAATGTGGGAGGAATGCTTGCCTCATATTGAATTTGCTTATAATCGCTCATTGCATTCTACTACTAAGATGTGCCCTTTTGAAGTTGTGTATGGTTTCCTACCCGTGCACCTATTGATTTGTTGCCTCTTCCATCTTCGGAGAAGGTTAATTTTGATGCTAAAGAACGTGCTGAATTGATTTTAAAAATGCATGAGTTAACTAAGGAAAACATTGAGCGATGAATGCTAAATATAAACTTGCTGGAGATAAGGGTAGAAAACATGTTGTGTTTGCACTGGAGATCTTGTTTGGTTACATTTGCGTAAGGATAGATTTCTGATTTGCGCAAATCAAAGCTAATGCCACGTGCTGCTGGTCCCTTTAAGGTGTTGGAGAAAGTAAATGATAATGCATATAAACTTGAGCTGCCTGCAGATTTTGGGGTTAGTCCCACTTTTAACATTGCAGATTTGAAGCCATATTTGGGTGAGGAAGATGAACTTCCGTCGAGGACGACTTCATTTCAAGAAGGGAGGATGATGAGGACATCAATACCATTGTTACACCCACAGCCCTGCTGCTATACATCTTGGACCAATTACTAGAGCTCACAAGACGCCAACTAAATTACCGTGTACTTTCGTTTCTTGGTAATGATTCTAATGTTCATGAGAATATGATGCTGCTTAAATTGGATACATTTGTTTTGCTTACAAATGAAGGGCCTAGCTTGGAGAAGGATGAACATTGGAGCAAGAACACACATGGAGTTGATGGCATGCGCAAGGGATCAAGAACGGAGTTACAAGTGATGATTTCAGGACTTTGAAGCCACCATAAGGAGTGCATGAAGCCTTGGACGAAATATACAAGATGCCACTTCATAATATTCGTCCATAGGCTATTCTAGGTGCTGCGTCACCTTATTATTGGGCCAGGCCCATGTAATTTCGAAATACATTAGTATAGGCTATTTTTAGAGTCCGTATGTGTGGGGAAACAAGAGATAGGGTTAGTTTCGACCCTCCACCAAGGGCCACGAAATTCACCCCTCTTCCTCCATATATACAGCCCTTAGGGCACCGCTTAGACTTGGGTTTTGTTTAGATCAAAAGTTCGCCATAGCTGCAACTTCGCATTTCGTTTGTGTTCAACGACTGGACAAAGCGCCACAGAACCCCACCTTGATCAATAAAGCTTTCATCTTATATTCGCAATATCCAGATTGCAATCTCAGTTTCTTGCTTGTTCTTCGCTTGCTCGCAGGAAATAGACCCTCGTGGTCAGGTTGATCGTGCTCCGGCGTGGTCAATAACCTCTCGGAGTTGGATTAGCGATTGCTAAGGCGCGACGTCCTCGCACGCTCGTAGTCGGATCGTCAAAGTCGACTTCCACCAAAGCGAAATCCACCATCTCATCGAAAGACGGGACACCTTTGCCTCTATCACTGCACCTCTCAACGAGCTTACAAAGAAGGATGTGCCTTTTGTTTGGGGTACCGCACAGGAAGAAGCCTTCACGGTATTGAAAGCTAAGTTGACACATGCTCCTTTACTCCAACTTCCTGATTTTAATAAGACTTTTGAGCTTGAATGTGATGCTAGTGGAATTGGATTAGGAGGTGTGTTATTACAAGATGGCAAACCTGTTGCATACTTTTCTGAAAAATTGAGTGGGCCTAGTCTGAATTACTCTACTTATGATAAAGAATTATATGCTCTTGTTCGGACTTTAGAAACATGGCAACATTATTTATGGCCCAAAGAATTTGTTATACATTCTGATCATGAATCTTTGAAACATATTAAAAGTCAAGCTAAACTGAATCGTAGACATGCTAAATGGGTTGAATTCATTGAGACTTTCCCTTATGTCATTAAACACAAGAAGGGTAAAGAAAATGTTATTGCCGATGCATTGTCTCGTCGCTATACTATGCTTTCACAACTTGATTTCAAAATATTTGGTTTGGAGACCATCAAAGATCAATATGTGCATGATGCTGATTTTAAAGATGTATTGCAGAATTGTAAAGAAGGAAGAACATGGAACAAGTTTGTCGTTAATGATGGATTTGTGTTCCGTGCTAACAAGCTATGCATTCCAGCTAGCTCCGCTCGTCTTTTGTTGTTGCAGGAGGCGCATGGAGGAGGACTAATGGGACACTTTGGCGTGAAGAAGACGGAGGACGTACTTGCTACACATTTCTTTTGGCCAAAGATGAGACGGGATGTTGAGCGTTTTATTGCTCGCTGCACTACATGTCAAAAAGCTAAGTCACGACTCAATCCTCATGGTTTATATTTGCCTTTGCCAAGTACCTAGTGTTCCTTGGGAGGATATATCGATGGACTTTGTTTTAGGTTTACCTAGAACAAAGAAGGGAGGATAGCATATTTGTTGTCGTGGATAGATTCTGAAAATGGCACACTTTATACCATGTCATAAAAGCGATGATGCTGTCAATGTTGCTGATTTGTTCTTTCGTGAAATTATTCGCTTGCATGGTGTGCCAAATACTATTGTTTCAGATCGTGATACTAAATTTCTTAGCCACTTTTGGAGATGTTTATGGGCTAAGTTGGGGACTAAACTGCTTTTAGTACTACTTGTCACCCCCAAACTGATGGACAAACTGAAGTAGTCAATAGAACATTGTCTACTATGCTTAGGGCTGTTCTAAAGAAAAATAAGAAAATGTGGGAGGAATGCTTGCCTCATATTGAATTTGCTTATAATCGCTCATTGCATTCTACTACTAAGATGTGCCCTTTGAAGTTGTGTATGGTTTCCTACCTCGTGCACCTATTGATTTGTTGCCTCTTCCATCTTCGGAGAAGGTTAATTTTGATGCTAAAGAACGTGCTGAATTGATTTTAAAAATGCATGAGTTAACTAAGGAAAACATTGAGCGTATGAATGCTAAATATAAACTTGCTGGAGATAAGGGTAGAAAACATGTTGTGTTTGCACTGGAGATCTTGTTTGGTTACATTTGCGTAAGGATAGATTTCTGATTTGCAAATCAAAGCTAATGCCACGTGCTGCTGGTCCCTTTAAGGTGTTGGAGAAAGTAAATGATAATGCATATAAACTTGAGCTGCCTGCAGATTTTGGGGTTAGTCCCACTTTTAACATTGCAGATTTGAAGCCATATTTGGGTGAGGAAGATGAACTTCCGTCGAGGACGACTTCATTTCAAGAAGGGGAGGATGATGAGGACATCAATACCATTGTTACACCCACAGCCCCTGCTGCTATACATCTTGGACCAATTACTAGAGCTCACAAGCACGCCAACTAAATTACCAGGTACTTTCGTTTCTTGGTAATGATTCTAATGTTCATGAGAATATGATGCTGCCTAAATTGGAAACATTTGTTTTGCTTACAAATGAAGGGCCTACCTTGGAGAAGGATGAACATTGGAGCAAGAACAAGCATGGAGATGATGGCATGCTAAGGGGACAAGAATGGAGTTACAAGTGATGATTTCAGGACTTTGAAGCCACCATAATGAGTGCATGAAGCCTTGGACGAAATATACAAGATGCCACTTCATAAATTTCGTCCAGAGGCTATTCTAGGTGCTCGTCACCTTATTATTGGGCCAGGCCCATGTAATTTCGAAATACATTAGTATAGGCTATTTTAGAGTCCGTATGTGTGGGGAAACAAGAGATAGGGTTAGTTTGGACCCTCCACCAAGGGCCACGAAATTCTCCCCTCTTCCTCCATATATACAGCCCTTAGGGCACCGCTTAGACTTTGGGTTTTGTTTAGATCAAAAGTTCGCCATAGCTGCAACTTCGCTGCATTTCGTTTGTGTTCAACGACCAGACAAAGGCGTCACAGAACCCCACCTTGATCAATAAAGCTTTCATCTTAAATTCACAATATCCAGATTGCAATCTCAGTTTCTTGCTTGTTCTTCGTTTGCTCGCAGGAAATAGACCCTCGTGGTTAGGTTGATCGTGCTCCGGCGTGGTCAATAACCTCTCGGAGTTGGTTTAGCGATTGCTAAGGCACGACGTCCTCGCACGCTCGTAGTCGGATCGTCAAAGTCGACTTCCACCAAAGCGAAATCCACCATCTCATCGAAAGACGGGACACCTTTGCCTCTATCACCTTGTGATTTCTCCCCGTTCTTCCCCGTGTTCATCGTGTT
Source organism: Aegilops speltoides (assembly GCA_021437245.1). Classification (NCBI taxonomy): domain Eukaryota; kingdom Viridiplantae; phylum Streptophyta; class Magnoliopsida; order Poales; family Poaceae; genus Aegilops; species Aegilops speltoides. Next base: position 243,133,645 of record CM038146.1, read on the forward strand.
CTTCGAGGGATCCCACTCCAAACGTGAAAGATCGACGCTATAGGGTTCCACCCTGCATCATATGGTATCATGAGCCACGTTGATCATGTTTTCGGAGCCCCTACCCCGTGTTTTCTAGCTTGATTTTGTTGTTTTCATCCTAAATCCGAAAATCCCCACCAAAAATAGCCCCCAAATTTTTTTGTGATTTGTTGGTTTGATGATGTTTTGTTGATTTTGATCCGTGGATTTGCTTGGTTTCAAGTGGATCTATCATTCCCCCAAGTTTCCCCTCTTTCCATCCACGAAATCCATCAAATTTTGCCCCAAATCATCCATTTCCGCCCAAAATCGCGCCCGCTCGATTCACGAAAAATCTCGACACGAGCGGTACTACCGCCCTACAGAGCGGTACTACCGCTGAGAACCTCAAGCGGTACTACCGCCCCGCTAACGGTACTACCGCCAGGCCCTGTTTCAGCCGAAACAGTCGAAAAATCCCGACACGAGCGGTACTACCACCCTCCCGAGCGGTACTACCGCCCTGGCCAGTTTCAGCTTTCCGAGTTTCACCGTTTTGCCCATAACTAATTCATCCGGAGTCCGATTTTGACGTTCTTTAGCTCGTTTTGGAACTCTTGACATCCCCCATCCCACAAAAATACCACCAACATCATTTGGCTCCATCAAATTTTGTGAATTTTGGCATCTTTGCCTAGGGCTTCCACCACAACATCCGCATAACCACCACCGACTTCCGCAACCTAACCCATTTTGTTCCTTATAGCATTAGTGGTTGTTTGAGTTGTGATTTGAGTCTCCTAAGGTGTTTAGGCTACTTAGGGACGGTTGCTTCTTCATCAACCACCACCACCGCCACCACTTCCGACATCCTTCCGAGCTACCACCTCCGGCAAGATCACATCGGCATCGACACCATCAACAACAAGAACGTGAAGGTCAAGAGCTCAACACCAACAACCGCTCAACGACTTCACCATCTCCCTTGGCATCTTCGCCAAGCGACTTCAAGGCATCTTCGCCTACGGACATATGGCATCTTCGCCAACAAGAACCTCAAGACTACACTCAAGAGAAGCTACCCAAGCTCAAGTCCGCGACTTCCACGAGCTACTACGACCTCGACACCGACCACAAGATTCCTTTCTATGGGACTCAAGAACCCGAGGAGTACCTCGAGTGGGAGCGTTTGATGGACGACTACCTCAAGCTACATCAAGTTCGTCCCGAAGATCAAGTGAAGTGCGCCACAAGAAACTTCCACGACTACGCATTGGCATGGTGGCTTCACACACCTTCGGAGTACTACGACATGAGTTGGCCCAAGACGAAGAAAGCTTTGCGGCGAGAGTTTGTGCCTCCAACCTACACGGAACAACTTCGACGCCAATTGGAGAACACCACCCAAGGATCCAAGTCCATCGACAAGTACTTCAAGGAGATGATGATTGCCTTGCGACGAGCCAGCGTGGACGACCCCATTTCGATGAAGTTCCACTTCATGATGGGATTGCACAACGACATCTCCAAGACCATCTTCCTCGAGAACTACAAGTCCATCGACGACAACTACATTGGTGCTCTCAAGGCGGAACAAGAACTCATGAAGGCCAAGGCTTCTCCACCCCAAGCAAACTTCACGGCGACCAAGCTCTACGACAAGCATGAGGCTAGTACCACCATGATGTCCAAGGCCGACAAGCTCCAAGACGATGCTCCCAAGTGTGACTTCACCGCCATCCCTCTTTGTGGCATTGATGATACCGAGTCTACTTCGACTCTTTTTCAAGACGGTGCCGCGACGAGTACGACTACGGAGACCCTCAAGGACAAAGCTTTGGAGGCGAGCGACAAGGTGGCGAGCAAGGATGATGCTTCCATCTTTGGAGGCGAAAGTGATGATGTGCCATCTTCGGCCTTCATCCATGGCGACGGTGACGAGATGATCGAGCATGGGATTTTCCCTTCGGTCACGGAGGAGAGTGATGATGTGCCATCTTCGGCCTTCATCCAGGTGACAACGACGAGATGGTTGAGCATGGGATTCTCCCTTCGACCACGGCGACGTATGATGACTTGAGTGACTTTTGCCACCATATTGAGAGTGAGAGTGACTTCACCACTAGCCCCATATATGATGAGTTGCCACAATTCCCATGTGAGGAGAGCCACAACCCCCACCACTTGAGTGAGATGAGTGACTCCACCATACGTGAGTTTGAGTGCACCTATTTTGAGGGAGTGAGTGAACCACCACATAGAGAGAGTGAGATAGTTGATAGGTCTCCTGAGGCCATTTACATTTCTAACAACTTGACCTCTACCTCTATTGTGTCTTCTCGTTTGGTGCTAGGTCCCATTTATGATGACGCGCCGATCCTCAACGACTTCGTCCTCCCTTTGGACAAGACGATGGCCATGGTGGATTATGATGCACCCCCCACATGGTTCCATCAAGATGAAGATGACCACCATTTGGTCTTTCCCACCTCACCTACACCACTTGAGTGGAATGACAAAGGTAACAAAGGTGACGGTGATGCTCTAGTCCCACTAGTGGACATTCTTGACATTGATTTCCTGCATGATGTTGATCCACCTATTGCCATGCTTCACGCTAGTATGATTTCCCCATGCGATGATTTGCCCATTTATGATGAGTATGATGATTCTATTGTGGAGTCTATTAGTTGTGATGCCATGTTACATAGGATTTCTTGTGACAATTCTTTAGGTCACGTCATGTTTGCTAATCCGCTTGACTTGTCATATGCTATGCATGAGATCCATCATATATCTTATTTGCAATCTCTTCATAGTGACTATGCATATGCCATTAAAATGAACCCAATTTGCACATATGGCATAGATGACAAGCCCATGGTTATTGGCATTTGTTTTTCTTGTGATGATATTGATATGCTCCCTTTGCATCATTCATCTCATATGCCATGCCATGACCACCTAGCTTCGGATATGCATTGTTTTGGATGTTGTCCATTTTCTCCATATGATGTTTCCAATGTTGTTCATGAGGAGACCCCCATAGTTTCCTCATACATGTTAGGAGATTTTGATCCATCCCATCCATTGCATGATCCCCATAATTGTGTGCACCATATGCTCCCCATGATTAAACATGATATTGATGTGTCATATACTTGCATTCTCAATTTGTGTCCCCATCGTGTCATACATAACAACTATTCTTTCATGATGGATGACATGTTCATATACCATGCCTCAAATTTCTTTGAGCATTGCTTACCTTGTGCTAACTCACACGTGCACATACACATCATGATGGATGATGTGTACATTTACCACACACACAATTTCTTTCGTTTGTGTCTCTTTTGTGTAGGTACCCATGAATACTTGTCAACTTCGCAATCCCACGAGTTGACAAAACGAGCTCTTGAGAGCAATGACGATTTGGGATCCCGTGGACTATCCTTACCACTGTTCCTTGGCGCAAGGACTACGCCAAGCAACTCCTCTACTTGGCTCTCACACGGCTATGGGCCATTTACCACTTCTCACATTATGCTCATTTTACCGTGTTCACTTTGCATGCTATGCTTGCTTCTATGCCTTTGCCATGCAATTGTGACCCTTGTTTGCATCTACCCATGATTCTCCATTATGATATTCCTATGTGTATTTGCATGCTTGGTGGAGATCCTTGTTGCTTTTGCCATGCATATCATGTGCCCCATTCTATTGATGCTTGTTGTGTTGGGAGAGTCATGATGACCCATTGCTATTCACATATGGCCTCTCGCTAATACATTCATGATATTGTACTCATATCTTGCTTTCATGCTTGTGCTATGACTTGTGAATTATTCATGCCCACTATTTGCACCAATGACATGTTTGCCATGATTCCTCCTAGTATGTTGCATCTTCGCTGATAGAGGCAGAGGTGTCCCGTCTTTCGATGAGATGGTGATTTCGCTTTTGTGAAAGTCGACTTTGACGATCCGACTACGAACGTGCGAGGACGTCGCGCCTTAGCAATCGCTAAACCAACTCCGAGAGGTTATTGACCACGCCGGAGCACGATCAACCTGACCACGAGGGTCTATTTCCTGCGAGCAAACGAAGAACAAGCAAGAAACTGAGATTGCAATCTGGATATTGCGAATATAAGATGAAAGCTTTATTGATCAAAGGTGGGGTTCTGTGACGCCTTTGTCTGGTCGTTGAACACAAACGAAGTACGCGAAGTTGCAGCTATGGCGAACTTTTAATCTAAACAAAACCCAAGTCTAAACGGTGCCCTAAGGGCTGTATATATGGAGGAAGAGGGGGTGAATTTCGTGGCCCTTGGTGGAGGGGTCCAAACTAACCCTATCTCTTGTTTCCCACACATACGGACTCTAAAAATAGCCTATACTAATGTATTTCGAAATTACATGAGCCTGGCCCAATAATAAGGTGACGCAGCACCTAGAATAGCCTATGGACGAATATTATGAAGTGGCATCTTGTATATTTCGTCCAAGGCTTCATGCACTCCTTATGGTGGCTTCAAAGTCTTGAAATCATCACTTGTAACTCCGTTCTTGTCCCCCTTGCGCATGCCATCATCTCCATGCTTGTTCTTGCTCCAATGTTCATCCTTCTCCAAGTTAGGCCCTTCATTTGTAAGCAAAACAAATGTATCCAATTTAGGCAGCATCATATTCTCATGAACATTAGAATCATTACCAAGAAACAAAAGTACCTGGTAATTTAGTTGGCGTGCGCGAGCTCTAGTAATTGGTCCAGCATGTATAGCAGCAGGGGCTGTGGGTGTAAAAATGGTATTGATGTCCTCATCAAGAAGTGCAAGCGCCAAGGAACGACTACACCATCCGCGAGGGAAGCGTGGAAGAGAAGACGGAAGAAAGGAAGAAGAAGAATGGAGCAAGACTGGAGTTGCCCGGATCATCCGGACACCCAGCCGGACGATCCGGACCGAGCCCGGATGATCCGGACGACCTCCCGGACGATCCGGCTAACGTACCCGAAGACAACAGAAGCTGCTCGATGAAGCCGGATCATCCGGACGGTCGCCCGGATCATCCGGACCCCCGACACCCGGATCATCCGGGCCACCATCCGGATCATCCGGACCCCGCCTGCGTGCGTGACTTGGGCCGAAGCCCGTGTACCCCTTCGCCCCTCACTTACCCCCGCGCCTTGGGCTATAAATAGACCTCCTCCACCTCCTTTCTAGGGTTAGCAAAGTGATAGCTCATTCTTAGGTGAGCTTTGCTCCTACCTATCTCTACTCTTGAGAGAGAGAGACCACTACTCCATTGGAGGCCAAGACCTCCATCTAGGAGAAGATCCCGCGGGATATCATCAAGTCCCCCTTGTGGGAAGATCCATCTAGGATATCATCAAGGCCTCCTCTTGGAGATGAACCTTACCTTGTATCTTTCCCTTTGTTGTTCATGTACCTTGTGATCTTGTGTGTTTGATTGACTAGTGGATGTGTGATTGGACTTGTTCTTGAGTGTTTCCCCTTGTGATTTCTCTCCGTTCTTCCCCGTGTTCATCGTGTTCTTCGAGGGATCCCACTCCAAACGTGAAAGATCATCGCTATAGGGTTCCACCCTACATCAAACCATGTGGGGGGTGCATCATTGTCCACCATGGCCATCGTCGTCTCCATAGGAGGTATGGACTCATCAATGGTTGGCGTGTCGTCATGTAGGAGACCTAGCACCAAAGGAGAAAACACACAAGGAGTAGAGGGTAAGTTGTTGGAAATCGTAGTGGCCTCACATGCCGTGTCAACTACCTCACTCTCTAAGTGTTGTGACTCACTCACTCCCTCAAGGATGCCCTCACTCATATGTTTGTTGGAGTCACTCAAATGGTGCTCAACCTCACATAGGATGTGTGGCATGCTCTCATGTGTGGGGCTAGTGGTGGTCACACTCATCCTCTCATAGGAATTGCTCTTAATGTCACGTATGGTGGAGTCACTCATGTCACTCATGTGGTGGTGGCTCTCCTCACATGGCACTTGGGTCATCTCATGATATGTGGGTGTCGTAGAGGTGTTGGTGCAAATGTCTCCATGCTCAACTCCTATCGCCGTGGTCGAAGGGGATGGCCCTTGCTCGACCTTCTTGTCGCAGTCTTGATGTGGGAGGCCCATATGATGTGGCACCTCATAGCTCGTCTCCATGACCGAAGGGAGTTTCCCATGCTCGGCCATCTTCCTTGGGGGGCTTCCGAAGATGGAAGTGTCACCTCGCTCGGGGTCGCCGCTTGGACTTGATGAAGTCGATGTAGGCGCACTCGTGGGAAGTAGGCGAAGATGCAGACGTCCAAAGGCAAAGATGCCTTGATAGCACTTGGCTAAGAGGCCAAAGTGGTTGGTGTAGTCGAAGCGCCGCCTTGGTGGTAGTCGCCTCGCGGTCTTCTTTTGTGCTCTTGAAGCTTGGACTTGGCGTGAAGTAGGTCTTGTTGGGACTTGTGCATTTGCGCTTGTGGAGCATCTTCATGATGATGATGTCGTTGTCGTGCTTGAGCTCGTAGTAGATGTCGTTCGTCGGTAAATGCGTGCACATGTTGCTTGAGGTGACTTGCCCATCATGACGATGTGGATCACGAATGTGATGGTGGTCGCCATGTAGATGTTGACTTGGACGACTTGCGCTTGCATCTTGTTTGCGCTCCGAAGACTTGTGGCTTGACCGTCGTCGTCTTGAGCATGATGGAGTGAAGAAGACTTGATCAAGGCCCGAATCTCTTCCATCCTCGCATCTTGCTCCTCCTTTTGTGCGGCAAGCTTGTTGTCGATGTAGTCCCTTTTCCTTGCTTCGGAGTGGAAAATGTCTATGGAGATGTTGATAGAGGCGGGGTGTCCCGATCTTTCGATGAGATGATAACTATCGATTAGGTGGAGACGACTTTGACGATCCGACTACAAACGTGCACGACGTTGCGCCTTAGCAATCGCTAAACCAACTCCGAGAGGTTATTGACCTCGCCGGAGCACAATCAACCTGACCACGAAGGTCTATTCCTGCAAGCAATCGAAGAACAAGCAAGAATATGATAAAAGCAATCTGAATATTGCGAGTATGTATGAAGTATTGATAAAGATGGGGATCCGTAAGCGGTCTTGGTCTGGTCGTTGGACACAAACAAAGTACACGAAGTTGCAATGGCTAACTTTTAACTAAACAAATCCCAAGGGAAAAGCTACTAGATGGATCTACTTATATAGGAGCAAGGGGTGGCGGCCAAGGAGGTGGGAGGACGTCCCAAGGTAGCCTAAAACTAACCCTAGGTCATACAAGGCTCATGGGCCCAAGTGGAGGTGACGTAACACCTTTGGACTTGTAGTTTGACTCGGATTCTGCTGCAGCGTCAGATTGTTTCGTCCATAACTCAACGCTCCGGACGGATTTTAAGGTGATTCCAATTTTGCTTGAAAGAGAATGAAATCTACTTTCAAACAAAAAAAGAATCACCCAATTCGGAGTCCGTATGAAACAGTTGTTGGCGTTTTGAGTCAGGTATGTCTGTGCAGTCCGAATCTGAGTCCAAAACGTGAGAGACTTGGACTCTATCTTCTCTTGGGCCAAAAGTGACGTGAGAGAACTTTTTGAAGAGCAAATAAACATCTCTTTCTTCCTTATCTTCATATGTAGATTGTACAAATGTCCCATACACCTGCAATTAGACAAAACACAAAAGTGTGTGAAGTATTTTGTTCGGATAACATAAATAGATTATTGAATAGTTTGCACTAGAAATCACCGACAAATATGCATGTATGTAATATTTTGGTCATATCCAAGGTAGTCATGTCCTCATCATCCTCCCTTCTTGAAAATAAAGCCGCCCTCGGCGTTGCTTAATCTGAAATGTGGCTAACAAAAGAGACAAGGTGTACATGTTGTATATGTATATGTCATCCATTTTACTTCCCTCGATTTTTGCATATATGACACATAAATAGATGAGTAACTTGCATAGTTCATAAAATCTGAAGCCAAAAATTAGCACAGGAAGTAGAAGGCATGAAAATATTGCAACTCAGTTTGCACATATAAGTGAAGCTCTTATTCATTTCAAAAGATTGACAATGTTCATCATTAAACCATCCCAACATTGGTGAATAAACCTTACTTGCATCAAATTTACATGCTACAACATGCTTAAATAAGCAAACATGCAATAAGTCATTCAACACAGAATCATCACCAAGATTATAGGTCATATCAAAATGATTAAACATTGATTCTTTTGCATCAACAGTTAATTCAATGTGTGCACTCAAAATTGTTGGTATATCAGTTGTTTTATCACATGACGCATTCATGACAGTATCAAGATTCTCTAAAATAGGTGTTGTGCTCAAATCACCAGGTAACTCAACACATGATGCATTCAAGTTAACTAGGGATGCATCATTCTCATGTGAAGTTATATCATCAATACCTTTACTGTTACCTTGTCGCAAAGACGTAGCTGATGTAGGTACACACGTAGACAATGCACCATATTCTTGAGATGATGTCGCACTCACAATCCAAGGTGGGGCTGCTCTAGTAGGTGCAACGGTGGAGGAACCAACCGACAGTGGTGAGCATGAACTGGAATAGTAGTTGTTGTAGTCACCCAATGCATCCTCCTCAGAATCGTCTCTCAAAGGTACAAGCACGAACATACATACCGTAATGCAACGAGGAATATACTGAAATCTTGCCTGAATATCATGGTTCAAACCACCAAAAATCTATTCATTGTATCATCCTCAGATTCTTCTATGTCACAATGATGCATATAAGATTTGAACTCTTGGTAGTAAGTATGAATAGTGTTATTGCCTTGTTTAAATTGTTCAAATTTGCGAAGCAATTCACGATGATAGTAAGGAGGGAAAACTGTTTCTCATTACATCTTTCAAATCTTTCCAAGTTGTGGGTTGGTTATCAATGTTTTTCTTACAATGCACACTCCACCAAACAGAAGCAAAACCAGTAAATGCTCTAGTGGCAGCTCGTACTCGCTCAAGTTCAGAAAAAACATGCTGACTAAAAATTTGTTCTAATTCAAGCTCCCAAGCTAGATAAATAGCAGGATTAAATCTACCCTCAAATGACGGTAAAGAGCTAACCTGGCCATGTGCTTGTGTGTGTTGTCCCAACTCTCGTGATGGTGAAGATGTGTTCGTCGTCCAAGAACTTCTATCTCCGAAACCTGTCATGATTAGTAGAAACAAGAAACAAAATTCGAGAATAATGTCCCTATGAACTACTAGGATGTGGTTGTAAAGTGCTCACAGTAAAGCAAATATCAATATCTTACAAGTTCTTACCATGCGGCAGGTGGTGACAGGCAACCAGCGGTGTCAAGTAACTCTGAAGATTGTGTAAAGCGATTGCCGTGGGAACGACGATACACGGTGTAGAAATATGTGGAGCTGGGTTGGCTATATATGGTAGCAAAAAATTTAGCAATAATCAATTCAAAGATGCAATGTTGAATAAACGCTCAACGACGGTACCGTGCTGGTACTAGGCTAGACCGGACTAGAGACGCGAGCCTAGAACACTAATGAGGTCACGGCGTAGCACAACTAGCATCAATGAAGGGTACTAAGTAGCTCCTGACAGCAAGATATAAGTGAAGATCACAACGGCAGTGAAGATAATGATGAAAAACAACTGCCAAGCAGGACATACAACAACTCTCTCTCCAACTTTCCTCTTGAAAAGTTTGAGCCAATTTTCTGATAAATTCTTTCAAAGAATGCTACTAACTCAAGCTTTCCGATGCAAAAAGAATCACTCAATTCGGAGTTGATATGAGGAGTCAAAGAATTCTAAAACCGGCCTGAAAAATTGGAACAAGCTGTGTTCACGAACTTCAGAGGGCAAAAACACCTATTTAGAAGCCGATTTTGAGGTGTCAAATATTGAACTAGTTTCTGCAACTATTTAGATGCAGCTCATCTCTAGCTTCAATTTGAGTACTCACGGAGTCAAAACGGACTTCGTATGAGGAAGATACACCTGTTTTACTGAACAGTACGCAAAACAGATTCCAATCCGAATTCAGGTACGAGATTGATTATAGATAGATCCGATTTTTTTCTGTCTTTTTTTTTTCTGTCTTTTTTTTCTTTCCTTTTTTCTCTCTTTTTTTTCTCTTTTTTTTTCTTTCCTTTTTTTTTCTTTTTTTTCTCTTTTTTTTCTCCCTCTTTCCAAGACAAACTAGATAAGATGCAGATTGGATCAGGCGAAGATGTGAATGACCTCAACTATGATTATGACAATGAACAGCGCGTAGCACGTGGTAGAAATTAATAGATGGGATGGTGGACAGCGGAAGGGATAATGATGGAGCGGCGGCGTGACTAATGTGAACAGAACTCGAAACTCTAAAGGAACTAGACACTAAGACCAGCAACTGACACGACGATGCAACCGATAATTCAACTATGCAAGCAATGAATAGAAAATTGCAAAGGTTCAGACTGGCTTGGATAAAGGATGAATAGATCTAACTTTTTTGTGTGGCTTTTTCTTGGACAATAGGTAAGAAAATAAATCTAATCTAGGAAAACTGGAAATTCTCACCGAGCAACCTGAAAACTGATACCACTTGATAGAGGCGGGGTGTCCCGATCTTTCGATGAGATGATAACTATCGATTTGGTGGAGACGACTTTGACGATCCGACTACAAATGTGCACGACGTTGCGCCTTAGCAATCACTAAACCAACTCCGAGAGGTTATTGACCACGCCGAGCACAATCAACGACCACGAAGGTCTATTCCTGCAAGCAATCAAGAACAAGCAAGAATATGATAAAAGCAATCTGAATATTGCGAGTATGTATGAAGTATTGATAAAGATGGGGATCCGTAAGCGGTCTTGGTCTGGTCGTTGGACACAAACAAAGTACACGGTTGCAATGGCTAACTTTAACTAAACAAATCCCAAGGAAAAGCTACTAGATGGATCTACTTATATAGGAGCAAGGGGTGGCGGCCAAGGAGGTGGGAGGACGTCCCAAGGCAGCCTAAAACTAACCCTAGGTCGTACAAGGCTCATGGGCCCAAGTGGAGGTGACGTAACACCTTTGGACTTGTAGTTTGACTCGGATTCTGCTGCAGCGTCAGATTGTTTCGTCCATAACTCAACGCGCCGGACGGATTTTAAGGTGATTCCAATTGTGCTGGAAAGAGAATGAAATCTACTTTCCAACAAAAAAAGAATCACCCAATTCGGAGTCCGTATGGAAAAGTTGTTGGCGTTTTGAGTCAGGTATGTCTGTGCAGTCCGAATCTGAGTCCAAAACGTGAGAGACTTGGACTCTATCTTCTCTTGGGCCAAAAGTGACGTGAGAGACCTTTTTGAAGAGCAAATAAACATCTCTTTCTTCCTTATCTTCATATGTAGATTGTACAAATGTCCCATACACCTGCAATTAGACAAAACACAAAAGTGTGTGAAGTATTTTTGTTCTGGATAACATAAATAGATTATTGAATAGTTTGCACTAGAAATCACCTGACAAATATGCATGTATGTAATATTTTTGGTCATATCCAAGGTAGTCATGTCCTCATCAGATGTTCTCGATGCGCTCACGCAATCTTGATTGTGCGCCTTGCATTTGTCGTTGTAGATCGAAGATTGACGCTTTTGAGATGTAGTTGTTCACGCCGTCGTTGTTGTCGTAGACCGGAGAGGGAATGCCTTGCCTATCCATCTCAAGACTCGAGCAAATATGAGTGTGAGAAAGAGAAGAACGTATACCAATGTACCTTTGACCAAAGTTGAAGATGAATCAAGTTCACTCAAATATGGAAAATGAAATAGCACTATTGGTACCAATCCTTGTCGGTTCTCACACCTACACAGGTAAAGCTTATAGTGGAGCTCGGTGAGGATAGTGGCACAAAAATTTAATGCAAAATGTTAGCAAAGAGTCAATAATGTTGAAAAAAATTCACAAATTCGCAAGTGAAACAAATGGACCAATAGCAAAGTATGGCACACGGAAACACACACACGGATAGATAAATGGGGTCGTGCAACCAAGGAATGAGCTCAAAATGTGGAATCCACCAAAACGCTCGTGTTGCACAACTCAAGAGAGACGCTAGCACAATTGCTCAATAGGCGGATACGACACTTGTGCACAACCTATAAGATGCAAAATGGATATTCTTTCTATCCCAAGTATGCTATGTATGTATGGTTCCCGGTGTTTCTCTCAAGCATGATATCATATGATGTTGATTTGACAATCTTATGTGCAATGTGTATAATGCTATGGCACTTGCTCACGAGCTCTTTGCTCTATTTTTGCTTAAAAGCTTCTTTTTTTTTCTCAATGGCCACTTATGCACAATGCACAAACCAAGATAGCTATTGTGTATATGTGGGAACGATATTGTGACACAATGTATGATATGATACCAATATGATATGGTATGTATGCGAATGGTGGATCACTAATGTGCACAAGTAACGTTGCCGGCAATACTCAAATGGCTAGTCTCGATAGGTAAGTGACGCAAAATGGGCTAGGTGTTAACAATGCAATTGCAAGGGTATATACAAAGGTGTCGTCGAGGTTACCGTCCTTTGCGATGATGAGTGGCGGTGTTCTTGGTGTAGATACCAAGATGATGGAGACTCGTCCCTAAGTAGTCAAACACCTTAGGAAACGGAAAACCGCAAACTCAAAATCTCAAATGACAAATGTCAAAATGGTGGTAGCGGAAAGCGGTGGTGGTGTTGCACTAGGCAATGCGGACGGAATAATGGGCTATACACGAGTCGGAGTTGAAGTTGCCGTCCCTAAGTAGCCGAAACACCTTAGGAGACACAAGCCACAACTCGAACAAGCTCAAACAACAATTGGGTTAAGTTGGGTTGTCGGAAGTGTATGGTGGGAAGGTTATGTGGAAGTGGTGGTGGTGGTGGTGGTTGATGAAGAAGCAACCGTCCCTAAGTAGCCGAAACACCATAGGAGACTCAAGTCACTACTCAAAGAACCTCAAATGCTATGGGGAACAAAATGGGTTAGGTTGTGGAAGTCGGTGGTGGCTATGCGGATGATATGGTGGAAGGCCTAGGCAAACTTGCCAAATTTCAGAAAATATGATGGAGTCAAATGATGTTGGTGGTATTTTTGTGGGATGGGGGATGTCAAGAGCTTCAAAACGATTTAAAGAACGTCAAAATCGGACTCCGGATGAATTAGTTATGGCCAAAACAAAAATCTGTCAGTGTCAGTTTCAGGGTTAACCGGACATCCGAGAGGAGGTCCGGATGATTCGGGCTAGATCCGGATGATCCGGGAGTATAGCCGGATGATCCAGGTTCGTCAGCGCCGGTTCTGTTTTCTGGGTGCGTGGGGTATCCGGACGTCCGGGGGGCATCCAGCTGATCCGGGCTTGGTCCGGATGATCCGGGAGAAGGTCCGGATGATCCGGGCAAGTCAATCCGCGGGATTTGCTCTCGGGGGCGAATTTTTGGGCGGAAATGGATGATTTCGGGGCAAAATTTGAGGGATTTCGTGGATGGAAGGTGGGGAAACTTGGGGAGATGCTAGATCCACTCGAAACCAAGCAAATCCATTGATCAAAATCAACAAAACATCATCAAACCAACAAATCACAAAAAAATTTGGGGGCTATTTTTGGTGGGGATTTTCGGATTTAGGACGAAAACAACAAAATCAAGCTAGAAAAAGAGGGGTAGGGGCTCCAAAAACGTGATCAACGTGGCTCATGATACCATATGATGTAGGGTGGAACCCTAATTCGTCGATCTTTCACGTTTGGAGGGGATCCTACGGAGGAAACACGAAGAACACGCGGAAGCATGAGGGGAAACACGGGGAAAACGAGAGAGAATCACTCAACCAACAAGGAATCGATCACACAAGTGCTAGATCAACATACACACATGAGATCCACAAGATACATAGTCAACTAGGGTAAGGATACAAAGGAACTGTTCATCTCTAAGAGGAGGCCTTGATGTTCTTCCCTAGATAGGGGTCTTGAATCCGCTGAGGGATCTTCTCCTAGACGGGAGGTCCTGATCTCCGAGGAGAAGTAACCGAGTGGATGAGCAAAGGCTCTCACACAAATGTGAGCTAATCCAATGCTAAGTCTCAAAGTGAGGAGGAGGAGTCCTATATATAGGCTAGGGGCGAAGGGGTACATGGGCTCAGCCCAAGTCGCGCACACAGGCGGGGTCCGGATGATCCGGGTGTCGGGGGTCCGGATGATCCGGCCGACCGTCCGGATGATCCGGCTTCGTCGAGGAGCTTCTGTTGTCTTTGGCGCCGTTACCCGGATGATTCGGGGGAGGGTCCGGATGATCCGGCTGGACCCGGATGATCCGGACGGCGGTCCGGATGTCCGGCCTGTCTCCAACAGCCGCTCCGTCTTCTTCTCCTTTCTTCTGCCTTCTCTTCCATGCTTGGCCTTGGTCCTTGGATTCTCCATGGTCATCTTGGTTGTACCTGAGTGTATACAAGGTCCACGCATGAGGTAGTAGCCATGTCTCATATGCGGAAAGTGACGGTTCGAAGAGGAGTGAATTCACCTTGTGTCCAATGGCGCATAGTCGAGGTCTCATCTTATGTATCATTGGGGCTTGGAGAGTAGTCGGAGTGTACATGGGGATGAACGTGGGATGCTCCGCATCACATAAGTACTCAAACATCTCGCGGCGAGCGCGCGAATCCAAAAAATACTCCCCGCTTGAGCCAGGAGGCCCGGAGTACCCTCAAATTCAGCCTTAAGTAGGACTTTTGGCCCTGAAAGTCATAGAACATCATTCGTCGCTGTTTTTCAGACAAGTTTCTGAACCCATTGGCGCTTCCTTTTGAAGGAAATTCGAGAGATTATGTTGCTTATAGACATTAGTCCCCCTGGTAGGGACAAACTGATGTAGGGTGGAACCCTAGTTCGTCGATCTTTCACGTTTGGAGGGGATCCTACGGAGGGAACACGAAGAACGCGCGGAAGAACACGAGGAAATCACGGGGAAGAACGAGAGAGACACTCAACCGACAAGAGATCAATCACACAAGGTCTAGATCATCGAAGCACGAGTAATACATGGTCCAAAATCAACAAAGGAAAGATACAAAGGTAACCGTTCTTCTCCGAGAGGAGGTCTTGAATCCACGAGGGGATCTTCCCGTAACGGGGTCTTGTATCCGAGAGGATCTTCTCCGAAGAGGCAGCGGTCTCTCACGAGGAGGAGATCCGATAGATGATCGTAGCTCTATCTCTAACTTGAGCTAAATCAACGCTAACCCTCAAAGTGGGGAGGAGGAGGTGATGCGGAGCATCCTACGGTCATCACCATGTCAAGAGTCCGTTTGGCAAGTGACACGTGCGACCTCTACTTCTCATACATAAAGGTGAATCTTCTCCTTTACACGTGTTCACTTGACCCCTTTGAGGATGGTATACTACTTGACACTCCACTCGTGTGCATGCATAGGTATTGTCGGAGCTTCACGCACGACGAGGAGGAGTGCAAGCGCCAAGGAACGCCTACACCGTCCGCGAGGGAAGCGTGGAAGTTAAGACGGAAGAAGAAGGACCTGCCTAGTTCAGAAAGGGCGGTACTACCGCCCAAAGCAAGCGGTACTACCGCTCAAGCGGTACTATCGCCCAAAGCAAGCGGTACTACCGCTCAGCGGTACTACCGCCCATGAGTCCGTACTACCGCCTGCGCTCTTGTGTCAGCTGGCCTTGGCCTTGTATCCTCTCCCACTTACCCCTTCGTGGCTTAGACTATAAATAGACCACCTCCACCTCCTTTCTAGGGTTAGCAAAGTGATAGCTCATTCTTAGGTGAGCTTTGCTCCTACCTATCTCTTGAGAGAGAGACCACTACTCCATTGGAGGCCAAGACCTCCATCTAGGAGAAGATCCCATGGATATCATCAAGACCCCTTGTGGAAGATCCATCTAGGATACAAGACCCCCTTGTGGGAAGATCCATCTAGGATATCATCAAGACCTCCTCTTGGAGATGAACCTTACCTTGTATCTTTCCCTTTGTTGTTCATGTACCTTGTGACCTTGTGTGTTTGATTGTCTAGTGGATGTGTGATTGGACTTGTTCTTGAGTGTTTCCCTTGTGATTTCTCTCCGTTCTTCCCGTGTTCATCGTGTTCTTCGAGGATCCCACCCAAACGTGAAAGATCGATTTAATTAGGGTTCCACCCTACATCATATGGTATCATGAGCCACGTTGATCACGTTTTTGGAGCCCCTACCCGTGTTTTCTAGTTTGATTTTGTTGTTTTCGCCCTAAATCTGAAAATCCCCACCAAAAATAGCCCCAAATTTTTTGTGATTTGTTGGTTTGATGATGTTTTGTTGATTTTGATCCATGGATTTGCTTGGTTTCAAGTGGCTAGCATTCCCCAAGTTTCCCTCTTTCCATCCATTTAAATCCATTAAATTTTGCCCCAAATCATCCATTTCGCCCCAAAATCGCTACCGATTCGATTCATGGAAAAATCGCGACACGAGCGGTACTATCACTTCACAGAGCGGTACCGCTGAGAACCTCAAGCGGTACTACCGCTTCGCTAACGGTACTACCGCTTAGGCCCTGTTTCAAATTAAACAATGAAAAATCCCGACACCAGCGGTACTACCGCCCCCGAGCGGTACTACCGCCTCGCCGTTTCAGCTTTCCGAAGTTTCACTGTTTCGCCATAACTAATTCATCCGAACTCCGATTTTGACGTTCTTTAGCTCGCTTTGAAGCTATTGACATCCCCCATCCCACAAAAATACTACCAACATCATTTGACTCCATCACATTTGATAGAGGCAAAGGTGTCCCGTCTTTCGATGAGATGGTGGATTTCGCTTTGGTGGAAGTCGACTTTGACGATCCGACCACGAACGGCGAGGACGCCGCGCCTTAGCAATCGCTAAACCAACTCCGAGAGGTTATTGACCACGCCGGAGCACGATCAACCTGACCACGAGGGTCTATTTCCTGCGAGCAAACGAAGAACAAGCAAGAAACTGAGATTGCAATCTGGATATTGCGAATATAAGATGAAAGCTTTATTGATCAAGGTGGGGTTCTGTGGACGCCTTTGTCCGGTCGTTGAACACAAACGGCACGCGAAGTTGCAGCTATGGCGAACTTTTGATCTAAACAAAACCCAAGTCTAAACGGTGCCCTAAGGGCTGTATATATGGAGGAAGAGGGGTGAATTTTGTGGCCCTTGGTGGAGGGGTCCAAACTAACCCTATCTCTTGTTTCCCACACATACGGACTCTAAAAATAGCCTATACTAATGTATTTCGAAATTACATGGGCCTGGCCCAATAATAAGGTGACGTGAGCACCTAGAATAGCCTATGGACGAATATTATGAAGTGGCATCTTGTATATTTCGTCCAAGGCTTCATGCACTCCTTATGGTGGCTTCAAAGTCCTGAAATCATCACTTGTAACTCCGTTCTTGATCTCCTTGCGCATGCCATCAACTCCATGTGTGTTCTTGCTCCAATGTTCATCCTTCTCCAAGCTAGGCCCTTCATTTGTAAGCAAAACAAATGTATCCAATTTAGGCAGCATCATATTCTCATGAACATTAGAATCATTACCAAGAAACGAAAGTACCGGTAATTTAGTTGGCGTCTTGTGAGCTCTAGTAATTGGTCCAAGATGTATAGCAGCAGGGCTGTGGGTGTAACAATGGTATTAATGTCCTCATCATCCTCCCTTCTTGAAATGAAGTCGTCCTCGACGGAAGTTCATCTTCCTCACCCAAATATGGCTTCAAATCTGCAATGTTAAAAGTGGACTAACCCCAAAATCTGCAGGCAGCTCAAGTTTATATGCATTATCATTTACTTTCTCCAACACCTTAAAGGGACCAGCAGCACGTGGCATTAGCTTTGATTTATGCAAATCAGAAATCTATCCTTACGTAAATGTAACCAAACAAGATCTCCTGTGCAAACACAACATGTTTTCTACCCTTATCTCCAGCAAGTTTATATTTAGCATTCATACGCTCAATGTTTTCCTTAGTTAACTCATGCATTTTTAAAATCAACTCAGCACGTTCTTTAGCATCAAAATTAACCTTCTCCAAGATGGAAGAGGCAATAAATCAATAGGTGCACGAGGTAGGAAACCATACACAATTTCAAAAGGGCACATCTTAGTAGTAGAATGCAATGAACGATTATAAGCAAATTCAATATGAGGCAAGCATTCTTCCCACATTTTCTTATTATTCTTCAAAACAGCCCTAAGCATAGTAGACAATGTTCTATTGACTACTTCAGTTTGTCCATCAGTTTGGGGGTGACAAGTAGTACTAAAAAGTAGTTTAGTCCCCAACTTAGCCCATAAACATCTCCAAAAGTGGCTAAGAAATTTAGTATCACGATCTGAAACAATAGTATTTTGCACACCATGCAAGCTTAATAATTTCACGAAAGAACAAATCAGCAACATTAACAAAGATCATCGCTTTTATGACATGGTATAAAGTGTGCCATTTTCGAGAATCTATCCACGACAACAAATATGCTATCCTCCCTTCTTTGTTCGAGGTAAACCTAAAACAAAGTCCATAGATATATCCTCCCAAGGAACACTAGGTACAGCAAAGGTATATATAAACCATGAGGATTGAGTCGTGACTTAGCTTTTTGACATGTAGTGCAGCGAGCAACAAAACGCTCAACATCCCGTCTCATCTTTGGCCAAAAGAAATGTGTAGCTAGTATATCCTCAGTCTTCTTCACGCCAAAGTGTCCCATTAGTCCTCCTCCATGCGCCTCCTGCAACAACAAAAGACGAACGGAGCTAGCTGGAATGCATAACTTGTTAGAATGAAACAGAAATCCATCATTAATGACGAACTTGTTCCATGTTCTACCTTCTTTACAATTCTGCAATACATCTTTAAAATCAGCATCATGCACATATTGATCTTTGATGGTCTCCAAACCAAATATTTGAAGTCAAGTTGTGAAAGCATAGTATAGCGACGAGACAATGCATCAGCAATAACATTTTCTTTACCCTTCTTGTGTTTAATGACATAAGGGAAAGTCTCAATGAATTCAACCCATTTAGCATGTCTACGATTCAGTTTAGCTTGACTTTTAATATGTTTCAAAGATTCATGATCGAATGTATAACAAATTCTTTGGGCCATAAATAATGTTGCCATGTTTCTAAAGTCCTAACAAGAGCATATAATTCTTTATCATAAGTAGAATAATTCAGACTAGGCCCACTCAATTTTTCGTAAAAGTATGCAACAGGTTTGCCATCTTGTAATAACACACCTCCTAATCCAATTCCACTAGCATCACATTCAAGCTCAAAAGTCTTATTAAAATCAGGAAGTTGGAGTAAAGGAGCATGTGTCAACTTAGCTTTCAATACCGTGAAGGCTTCTTCCCATGCGGTACCCCAAACAAAAGGCACATCCTTCTTTGTAAGCTCGTTGAGAGGTGCAGCAATGGTGCTGAAATCTCTCACAAAACGCCTATAGAAACCAGCGAGGCCAAGGAAACTCCTCACTTGTGTGACCGCTTTGGGCTGCGGCCAACTCTCAATAGCTTCAATCTTGGCTTTATCAACTTCAATTCCCTGTGGAGTAACAACATAGCCAAGAAAAGATACTCGGTCGGTGCAAAAGGTGCACTTCCCAAGGTTACCAAACAAACGTGCATCACGAGAGCATTAAAAACAGCACGTAAATGTTCCAAATGTTCTTCCAAAGATTTGCTATAAATCAGTATATCATCAAAATAAACTACCACAAATCGTCCAATGAAAGCACGTAAAACTTCGCTCATTAATCTCATGAAAGTACTAGGTGCATTAGTTAACCCAAAAGGCATGACTAACCACTCATATAATCCAAACTTAGTTTTAAATGCTGTTTTCCATTCATCTCCCAATTTCATACGAATTTGATGGTATCCACTACGCAAATCAACTTTGGAGAATATTGTAGAGCCACTCAATTCATCAAGCATATCATCTAGCCTAGGAATAGGGTGACGATAACTAATAGTAATATTATTGATGCCTCTACAATCAACACACATACGTGACGTACCATCCTTTTTCGCACTAGAATAATAGGAACAGCACAAGGACTAAGGGATTCGCAGATATAACCTTTGTCGAGCAGCTCCTGTACTTGACGATAATCTCCTTCGTCTCCTCCGGATTGGTACGGTATGGTGCACGGTTGGTAATGATGCACCGGAATTAAGTCAATTTGATGCTCAATCCTCGAATAGGTGGTAATCCCGTGGCACGCCTTGTGGAAAGACGCCGCGAACTCCTGCAAAATGTTAGTGACAGCAGGGGCAAAGAGGAAGGCACGCCCTCGAATGAAAATAATGCCTCTTTGCATACAAAAGCATAGCAAATAGATTTGCCAAAATCTAGCTCATCAATATCAGATTTGGTGGCAAGTAAACATGCACTTTTCAATTTAATTTCGAAGCAACAGTAGATGGTTTATTATTAGGCTTCATGTGTTGCTCAAATTCTTTTGCCACAATCTGATTTTCACTCTTATTTTCTCCTGTTTTGCTTTATTAGCTCTATTAATATCATCTTTCAAAATGGACTCAGGAGTCATAGGAAGCAAAGTAATATTTTTATCCTTATGAACAAGAGTATACTGATTGTTTCTACCATGGTGTACAGAATTTTATCAAATTGCCATGGTCTACCAAGTAACAAGGAACATGCTTGCATAGGTACCACATCACAATCAACATAATCAGCATATGTAGAGATACTAAAATGCACACTAACAGAGACGTGTTACCTTCACCTTGCCGCTGTTGTTGAACCATTGGATGTAGTAAGGATGTGGATGTGGTCTTGTGGTGAGAGATAGCTTCTCCACCATCTCCATGCTAGCCAAATTGTTGCAGCTCCCTCCATCTATGATGACGCTAATAGAACGCTCCTTCACAACTCCCTTTGTATGGAACAAATTATGCCTCTGATTTTGCTCAGCTTGTGTAACCTGCACACTCAAAACACATTGAGCAACTAAACATTCATACTGTCAAGATCTTCAGCAGCCATGTATTGTGTCTCATGATCGAATCATCTCCACCGTGTTCCTCATGTGTAATAAGAGCCAAAGTCTCCTCATCATAGTCACTAGCGGACTCATACCCACCATCCTCAAGAGCAATCATCACACGCTGAGATTTGCATTCTCTCGCAAAATGTCCTCTTCCCTTACAACGACGACAAATAATATCACTTGTGTGCCCTGTTGACGCCATGGAAGAAGAGCTCTGCAGGCCCAGCAGTGTGCTCTTGGCAAATAGTGGTGGTTGTGCTCGCTTTCTTGTATCACGGTTGGAGGTGGCTTTGAAGGAGGTGATGGTGCAAAGGAAGTAGATGATGCACGTGGTGTCCATGATGAAGGTCGACCTGCAGAAAAGTTAGTGCGCCGCCAATGCCCGTCGATCCTGCACTTCACGCTCAGCTTTATAAGCAAGATGGAATAAACGAGTGATATTATTATAATCCTTATAGTCTAGAATGGTCTGAATCTCTATTTAATCCACCCGTAAAACGTGCAAGCATAGCTTCATTCTCCTCAACAATACCACATCTAATCAAGCCAATTTGCAATTCCTGATAATATTCTTCTACAGAATTTTTCCTTGTCTTAAACGCTGCAATTTTTGAAGTAATTCACGTTGATAATATGGTGGAACCCAACGAGTACGCATAGCAGTTTTCAAAGCAGCCCAAGTAGCTAGAACAGGATATAATCTACAATGTTCAGACCACCAAACACATGCAAAGCTAGTGAAAGCACAAACAGCAGCAGGAACACGCTCTCCTCGTGATATTGTAAACATGTAAATCGTTGTTCAGTTTCTAACTCCCAAGTAAGATATATATCAGAACATATCTACCCTCAAATGGTGGAATATTCAATTTCAGTTTAGGAGATGGTCATGATCTCGCACCTGAGGGGGAGCCCTAACATTGCCATTATTTGCATGTGGACGACCTGGTGGTTGTGGTGCTGGTGGTTGCACGTAGTTCTGATGTTGATCAACCTCATCCTCGTAATCTTCCACATAATCATCCTCGTCGGTACCAGCAGCAGCAGTAGCAGGAGCCAAAGAAGCACCAACAGCAGTAGCAGCGGCACCAGAATTTTGTCCTGGCTCAATAGGAACACGCTGAGCCTGGCCCATACTGATTCGGAAGGGGCGAGTTGTTGTCGCTGCAGAGGTGCGATAGGTGCAGCCGGCGGTGGTTGTGGAAAACGCGAGCAATTCATCAAACTTGCTATCAAGCTTTGTTTCAAACGCCTTCTCAATGCCATCTATCTTCTCCATGGCCTCGTCAAATCTGTTTACCACATCTTGCACCTGTCCAATCATCATTTGCTGAAACTTATCATGTAGCTGTTTGTTTGTCGTTCTCCCAATCAGTCTCATCGGCCTGTGTTCCTGCCATGGTTAGCAGCAATAGAAACACACAAGAATATGATCCCTACAGACTACTAGGAAGTGGTGGTGGTGGTGTGGTGGACAGTCACAAACCGTGAAGCAAATCTCAAATTCTTACCAGTTCTTACCCAGCAGAGGTGGTGATCGGCAACCGCTTGTAGTCAAAACTCTCAAAGCTTGGCTATAGCGATTACTGTGGAGAATCAAACGCACGACGAGATGTATGTGGAGCTGGGAAGGCTTATAATATGGTAGCAAAAGGGTCAGCAATAATCAAATCAGAGATGCAAAGTTGAATAAACGCTCAACGACGCAGATTGCGGCTGGTCCTAGGCTAGACCGTGCTAGAGACGCGAGCCTAGAACACTAACAAAATCACGGCGCTGCACGTAAACAAAGGAAAAGCACACTCTGAATTTTTTTTCGCTTTTTTTTTCCGCTGCTTTTTTTTGCGCGCTTTTTTTTTTTGCGAAAAATCACTATAATGGCGAGTGTCTCAAAACTCTTCCTGTGTCAAACCGACAGGATGGGCACGAAATTTTTCGACCAAATTTTTTTTTGACTGCCGAACCCAAAAACTGGAAACGGGTCAAAAAACTTTCTATAACGGCGATCGCTCAATACGCTTAGAAACACCTAAAAATAGGATAGCCGAAAATTTTTATCCCGTATGCTTTTGGAAAATTTTGGGCCTAAACGAAGGTTGGTTTCCGGACTTTTTTTTTGGAAACCAACCTCTTCTACGGACGGCAAAAGATTGCTGGAATCCGAAACCTACTCAGACAAGGAAACACGAATCGGAAATTAGATGGATCCCAAAAACAAATCTAATATGCAAGGAACTCGGATTGGTGGTGGATATATGGTGGTGGTATATGGCAACGGTGGTGGTATATGGATACGGATTCGAAGCGGTGGCGGATAAGCGGTGGTGGTAGATGGCAGGGCGATGATAATGGTGCGGCGGCGGCGTGACAACTTATGACCGAACTCAAACTCTAAAAGACTAGACTCTAAGACCAGCAACTCGACACGCACGATACAACCGCAAATTCAACAACGCAAATACGTAAAAGATTATGCAAAGGCTCAGATTGGTTCGGATATGATGACCTAACCCTAATTTTTTTTGGCTTTTTCGTGGACTGTAGGTATGAAGAACAGACTCGATCTAAACTACGAAAATCTGTAAAATCTCACCGAGCAACCCGGAAATCTGATACCACTTGATAGAGGCAAAGGTGTCCCGCCTTCGATGAGATGGTGGATTTCGCTTTGGTGGAAGTCGACTTTGACGATCCGACTCACGAACGGCGAGGACGCCGCGCCTTAGCAATCGCTAAACCAACTCCGAGAGGTTATTGACCACGCCGAGCACGATCAACCGACCACGAGGGTCTATTTCCTGCGAGCAAACGAAGAACAAGCAAGAAACTGAGATTGCAATCTGGATATTGCGAATATAAGATGAAAGCTTTATTGATCAAGGTGGGGTTCTGTGGACGCTTTGTCCGGTCGTTGAACACAAACGGCACGCAGCGAAGTTGCAGCTATGGCGAACTTTTGATCTAAACAAAACCCAAGTCTAAACGGTGCCCTAAGGGCTGTATATATGGAGGAAGAGGGGGTGAATTTCGTGGCCCTTGGTGGAGGGGTCCGAAACTAACCCTATCTCTTGTTTCCCCACACATACGGACTCTAAAAATAGCCTATACTAATGTATTTCGAAATTACATGGGCCTGGCCCAATAATAAGGTGACGCAGCACCTAGAATAGCCTATGGACGAATATTATGAAGTGGCATCTTGTATATTTCGTCCAAGGCTTCATGCACTCCTTATGGTGGCTTCAAAGTCCTGAAATCATCACTTGTAACTCCGTTCTTGATCTCCTTGCGCATGCCATCAACTCCATGTGTGTTCTTGCTCCAATGTTCATCCTTCTCCAAGCTAGGCCCTTCATTTGTAAGCAAAACAAATGTATCCAATTTAGGCAGCATCATATTCTCATGAACATTAGAATCATTACCAAGAAACGAAAGTACCTGGTAATTTAGTTGGCGTGCGCGAGCTCTAGTAATTGGTCCAGTATGTATAGCAGCAGGGGCTGTGGGTGTAACAATGGTATTGATGTCCTCATCAACATTTGGTGAATTTTGGCATCTTTGCCTAGGGCTTCCACCACAACATCCGCATAACCACCACCGACTTCCGCAACCTAACCCATTTTGTTCCTTATAGCATTAGTGGTTGTTTGAGTTGTGATTTGAGTCTCCTAAGGTGTTTAGGCTACTTAGGGACGGTTGCTTC
Organism: Aegilops speltoides; assembly: GCA_021437245.1. Classification (NCBI taxonomy): domain Eukaryota; kingdom Viridiplantae; phylum Streptophyta; class Magnoliopsida; order Poales; family Poaceae; genus Aegilops; species Aegilops speltoides. The sequence goes on from CM038146.1 coordinate 243,158,479, forward strand.
TTCATCAACCACCACCACCGCCACCACTTCCACATAACCTTGCCCACCATACACTTCCGACAACCCAACTTAACCCAATTGTTGTTTGAGCTTTTTCGAGTTGTGGCTTGTGTCTCCTAAGGTGTTTCGCTACTTAGGGACCGTGTGCTTCCAACTCTTACACGTGTATAACCCATCATCCCACTTCCGCATTGCCTAGTGCAACACCACCACCGCTTTCCGCTACCACCATTTGACATTTGACATTTGAGATTTTGAGTTTGCGGTTTTCCGCTTCCTAAGGTGTTTCGCTACTTAGGGACGAGTCTCCATCATCTTGGTATCTACACCAAGAACACCGCCACTCATCATCGCAAAGGACGGTAACCTCGACGACACCTTTGTATATCCCCTTGCAAATTGCATTGTTAACCCCTAGCCCATTTTGCGTCACTTACCTATCGAGACTAGCCATTTGAGTATTGCCGGCAACGTTACTTGTGCACATTAGTGGTCCATAACTTCCATTGCATACATACCATATCATATTGGTATCATATCATCCATTGTGCCTCAAGTTTGTTCCCGCATATACACAATTGCTATCTTGGTTTGTGCATTGTACAAAAGTGGCCATAGAGAAAAAAAAGGAGAAAAAGCTTTTAAGCAAAAAGAGAGCAAAGAGCTCGTGAGCAAGTGCCATAGCATCATACCCCATTGCACATAAGATTGTCAAATCTACATCATATGATATCATGCTTGAGAGAAACACCGGGAACCATACATACATAGCATATACTTGGGATAGAAGAATATCCATTTTGCATATTATAGGTTGTGCACAAGTGTCGATCCGCCTATTGAGCAATCGTGCTAGCGTCTCTCTTGAGTTGTGCAACACGAAGCGTTTTCGTGGATTCCACATTTTGTGCTCATTCCTTGGTTGCACGACCCCATTTATCTATCCTTGTGTGTGTTTCCGTATCTTTCATTGCTATTGGTCCATTTGTTTCACTTGCAAATTTGTGAATCTTTTTCAACATTATTGACTCTTGCTAACATTTTGCATCAAATTTTTGTGCCACTATCCTCACCGAGCTCTACCATAAGCCTTTACTTGTAGGTGTGAGTGAACAAGTCCGTACCAATTCCACTATTCTTTCATCTCACATTGAGTGACACGGATACATCCTCAACTTTGGGAAAAGGTAACTTGGTATTGTTTATCTCATTTCCTACTCACCTCTACTCGAGTCTTGTGATGGATAGGCAAGGCATTTCACTTTCGGTCTACAACAACAACGACGAGTTCAATGCCATGAACAACAACTACGACGCCAAGATGGACAAGCGCATGGAGGAGATCAAGGCCCTCATCAAGTCCTACAAGCGATCTTCCTCGTCTTCGAGAAGACGCTCAAGAGCACATCCTTCCGAGCTACCATCTCCGGCAAGATCGCATCGGCATCGACACCAACACCACCAAGAACGTGAAGGTCAAGAGCTCTACATCAACAACCGCTCAATGACTTCACCATCTCCCTTGGCATCTTCGCCAAGCGACTTCAAGGCATCTTCGCCTACGGACATACGGCATCTTCGCCAACAAGCACCCCAAGACTGCGCTCAAGAGAAGCTCCCCAAGCTCAAGTCCACGACTTCCACGAGCTACTATGACCTCGACATCGACCACGCGATTCCTTTCTATGGGACTCATGAACCCAAGGAGTATCTCGAGTGGGAGCGTTTAATGGACGACTACCTCAAGCTACATCAAGTTCCTCCCGAAGATCAAGTGAAGTGCGCCACAAGAAACTTCCACGACTACGCATTGGCATGGTGGCTTCACACACCTTCGGAGTACTACGACATGAGTTGGCCCAAGACGAAGAGAGCTTTGCGGCGAGAGTTCGTGCCCCCAACCTACATGGAACAAATTCGACGCCAATTGGAGAACACCATCCAAGGATCCAAGTCCATCGACACGTACTTCAAGGAGATGAAGATTGCCTTGCTGACGAGCGGCGTGGGCGACCCCATTTCGATGAAGTTCCACTTCATGATGGGATTGCACAACGACATCTCCAAGACCATCTTCCTCGAGAACTACAAGTCCATTGACGACTACTACATTGGTGCTCTCAAGGTGGAACAAGAACTCATGAAGGCCAAGGCTTCTCCACCCCAAGCAAACGTCGCGGCGACCAAGCTCTACGACAAGCATGAGGCTAGTACCACCAAGATGTCCAAGCTCGACAAGCTCCAAGACGATGCTCCCAAGTTCGACTTCACCGCCATCCCTCTTTGTGGCATTGATGGTGCCGAGTCTACTTTGACTATTTTTCAAGACGGTGCGGCGACGAGTACGACTACGGAGACTTTCAAGGACCAAGCTTTGGAGGCGAGCGACAAGGTGGCGAGCAAGGATGATGCTTCCATCTTAGGAGGCGAGAGTGATATGTGCCATCTTCGGCCTTCATCTACGGCGATGGTGACGAGATGATCGAGCATGGGATTTTCCCTTCGGTCATGGAGGAGAGTGATGATGTGCCATCTTCGCCTTCATCCACGGCGGCATTTACGACGAGATGGTTGAGCATGGGATCTTCTCTTCACCACGGCGACGATGATGACTTGAGTGACTTGTGCCACCATATTGAGAGTGAGAGTGACTTCACCACTAGCCCCATATATGATGAGTTGCTACAATTCCCATGTGAGGAGAGCCACAACCCCACCACTTGAGTGAGATGAGTGACTCCACCATACGTGAGTTTGAGTGCACCTATTTTGAGGGAGTGAGTGAACCACCACAGAGAGAGTGAGATAGTTGATAGGTCTCGTGAGGCCATTTGCATTTCTAACAACTTGACCTCTACCTCTATTGTGTCTTCTCATTTGGTGCTAGGTCCCATTTATGATGATGCGCCGATCCTCGACGACTTCGTCCTCCCTTTGGACAAGACGATGGCCATGGTGGAATATGATGCACCCCCCACATGGTTCCATCAAGATGAATATGACCACCATTTGGTCTTTCCCACCTCACCTACACCACTTGAGTGGAATGACAAAGGTAACAAAGGTGACGGTGATGCTCTAGTCCCACTAGTGGACTTTCTCGAGATTGATTGCTTGCATGATGTTGATCCACCTAGTACCTTGTTTCATTCTAGTATGATTTCCCCATGTGATGATTTGCCCATTTATGATGAGTACGATGATTCTCATGTGGAATCTATTAGTTGTGATGCCATGTTACATAGGATTTCTTGTGACAATTCTTTAGGTCACGTCATGTTTGATAATCCGCTTGACTTGTCATATGCTATGCATGAGATCCATCATATGTCTTATTTGCAATCTCTTCATAGTGACTATGCATATGCCATTAAAATGAACCCAATTTGCACATATGGCATAGATGACAAGCCCATGGTTATTGGCATTTGTTTTTCTTGTGATGATATTGATATGCTCCCTTTGCATCATTCATCTCATATGCCATGCCATGACCACCTAGCTTCGGATATGCATTGTTTTGGATGTTGTCCATTTTCTCCATATGATATTTCTGATATTGCTCATGAGGAGACCCCCATAGTTTCCTCATACATTTTAGGAGATTTTGATCCATCCCATCCATTGCATGATCCCAACACTTGTGTGCACCATATGCTCTCCATGAATAAACATGCTTTTGATGTGCCATATACTTGTTTGCTCAATTTGTGTCCCCATCGTGTCATACATAACAACTATTCTTTCATGATGGATGACATGTTCATATACCATGCCTCAAATTTCTTTGAGCATTGCTTATCTTGTGCTAACTCACACGTGCACATACACATCATGATGGATGATGTGTACATTTACCACACACACAATTTCTTTCGTTTGTGTCTCTTGTGTGTAGGTACCCATGAATACATGTCAACCTCGCAATCCCACGAGTTGACAAACGAGCTCTTGAGAGCAACGATGCTTTGGGATCCAATGGACTATCCTTACTAACGTCCCCACGGCGCAAGGACTACGCGCAACTCCTCTACTTGGCTCTCACACGGCTATGGGCCATTTACCACTTCTCACATTATGCTCATTTTACCGTGTTCACTTTGCATGCTATGCTTGCTTCTATGCCTTTGCCATGCAATTGTGACCCTTGTTTGCATCTACCCATGATTCTCCCTTATGATATTCCTATGTTTATTTGCATACTTGGTGGAGACCCTTGTTGCTATTGCCATGTTTATCATGTGCCCCATGCTATTGTCCTCATATCTTGCTTCCATGTTTGTGCTATGACATGTGAATCCTTCATGCCCACTATTTGCACCAATGACATGATTGCCATGATTTCCTCTAGTATGTTGCATCTTCGCACTACTAGCTTGCACGACTTGATTGCTATGATTGCTCGCTATGTTGCATCACCCATGTTCCACTACTTGCTTTCTTGGGTTGATGACATATATGCTTATGCCTCTCACATGCGTTGTCTCTTGTGTCATACTTGCTCATCTCATGCGGCTGATGACAACCAATTATATGCTTTGCACATGATTCATATTGCTTCGTGTCATATATCTCCATGTGTTGCCTCTCTCATGCTAGATGATTTGCCATGTATTGAGTGCAACAATGCTTATAGTCTTGCTCATGAGATTGCCCCCATAGCATTCACACACTTGTTTGGAGATTTTGACATATTCCTTGTGGAGCATGCTTGTCTTACTTCTTTGCACCATATACCTAGTGCCTTGAATATCGCCATTGTTGCATCATATTATTCATGCACTTTTGTTACTAATGGTTTTGTGCAAAAGATGAGAACCATCATGATGGATGATGTGTTTGTCTACCATGCGCATAATTTCTTTGTTTTGTTTTGTGCATGTGTAGGATACTTGGACTTCGTGTCGACCTCCACTTCATGTGAGTTGACCATTCGAGCTCTTGAGAGCGAGCCTCATACAATCGATCGCGACATGCTTCTACACCATACTTCCTACCACTTTGACATTGTGAAGAACGCACAAGGACATGCTTTCGAGGTGATATCCTTCTATCTCGAGAACACCCAAACCATGAGCATGCATATTGTGGATCATACTTCATGTGTTGCTTGCACCATTTGCACGCATGTTCGAGATATTGCTTGCACCCATGATAACCAGATTTCCATGCTTGTCACATTGCCATGTTCCTTTGCTTGTCACATGATTCACTTGATTGCCTCACACATGATGAACAATTGCTCTTTCTATTGTGTTGAGTGCCACACTATATTCACTACACCCTATGCACATTATGCGTGGATTGTCTTGCACTTGACCCATGTGTTTAGACATCTCATCTTATTTGGTGTTGTGAATGATTCCTATGCCTACCATCGACCATTTATCGAGCTCTTTATGCATGCTTGCTATGACCTCGTGGTAGATGCTTATGCTCTTGTCACACATATTTGCATCTCTCCCTCACATTTACATGCTTGTCCCCATGATATCTTTGCTTGTGCTCAATTTATGTGCTTACATGCCATGTCACAATCCTTTGTCAAACCATATGCTATGCTTGATGACAACACTTGTTTGGCGAATCACCTCTTGAATGCTTGGTTTTGCACTAATGCTAACCACATTTGTTTTTCCAAGTGTTTGTTGTCCTTGCTCATTTTGAAGGAATCCCAAGACGGTGCGACATTGGAGAGTGCCCATTGCGAGCTTGAAGATGACGAGTACTTGGTGAACGTCCACTTCTTCATGGCGAAGCCATCTCTTTCCCATGGTGATTTGGTTTTCGATCCGAGGTCGGATCTTTTCCAAGGGGGAGGGAATGATGCGAAGCATCCTACGGTCATCACCATGTCAAGAGTCCGTTTGGCAAGTGACACGTGCGACCTCTACTTCTCATACATAAAGGTGAATCTTCTCCTTTACACGTGTTCACTTGACCCCTTTGAGGATGGTATACTACTTGACACTCCACTCGTGTGCATGCATAGGTATTGTCGGAGCTTCACGCACGACGAGGAGGAGTGCAAGCGCCAAGGAACGCCTACACCGTCCGCGAGGGAAGCGTGGAAGCGAAGACGGAAGAAGAAGGACCTGCCCAGTCCAGAAAGGGCGGTACTACCGCCCAAAGCAAGCGGTACTACCGCTCAAGCGGTACTACCGCCCAAAGCAAGCGGTACTACCGCTCAAGCGGTACTACCGCCCATGAGTCCGGTACTACCGCCCTGCCTGTGCGCGGCCGCGGGCCTTTGGCCTTGTATCCCTCTCCCACTTACCCCTTCGTGGCTTAGACTATAAATAGACCACCTCCACCTCCTTTCTAGGGTTAGCAAAGTGATAGCTCATTCTTAGGTGAGCTTTGCTCCTACCTATCTCTTGAGAGAGAGACCACTACTCCATTGGAGGCCAAGACCTCCATCTAGGAGAAGATCATGGGATATCATCAAGACCCCTTGTGGAAGATCCATCTAGGATACATGACCCCTTGTGGGAAGATCCATCTAGGATATCATCAAGACCTCCTCTTGGAGATGAACCTTACCTTGTATCTTTCCCTTTGTTGTTCATGTACCTTGTGACCTTGTGTGTTTGATTGTCTAGTGGATGTGTGATTGGACTTGTTCTTGAGTGTTTCCCCTTGTGATTTCTCTCCGTTCTTCCCCGTGTTCATCGTGTTCTTCGAGGGATCCCACTCCAAACGTGAAAGATCGACGAATTAGGGTTCCACCCTACATCAGGAGGTCTATTTATAGTGCTAAGCCACGAAGGGGTAAGTGAGGGGCGAAGGGGTATAGGGGCCTCGGCCCAAGTCATGCGCGCAGGCAAGGCCGGATGATCCGGACGGGGTCCCGGATGATCCGGGTGTCGGGGTCCGGATGATCCGGCTGGAGTTCCGGATGATCCAGCTTCAGCAGAAGCCTTCGGGTGCCTTTGGTGCATTTACCCGGACGATCCGGGGGAGGGTCCGGATGATCCGGCTGGGCCTGGATGATCCGGCTGGGTGTCCGGATGATCCGGGCAACTCCAGTCTTGCTCCATTCTTCTTCTTCCTTCTCCTCTGCCATGCTTGGCCTTGGTCCTTGGATTCTCCATGGTCATCTTGGTTGTACCTGAGTGTACGCAAGGTCCGTGCATGAGGTAGTAGCCGTGTCTCATATGCGGAAAGTGACGGTTCGAAGAGGAGTGAATTCACCTTGTGTCCAATGGCGCATAGTCGAGGTCTCATCTTATGTATCCTTGGGGCTTGGAGAGTAGTCGGAGTGTACATGGGGATGAACGTGGGATGCTCCGCATCATATCCCCCCCCTTGGGAAAGATCCGACCTCGGATCGTGATCCTCATCACCATGGAAACGGGTGTCGTGGACGGACTTGTAGTGGGACGTAGGTGAAGGCCTTGCGCAATCCAAGTACTCCAAGGTGTCTCCCGTATGTGGTACGTGCAAAATGAGCAAACACAAAGTACACTTGGAAATACAATGGTTAGCGCACACAAAGTGTCCATCAATGAAGCGTGAGTCCGTGCTTAGGGATAGTGCGTGACAAAGCGCATGAAGCTTATCAAGATGATATAGAATGATATGCAAAGAATTCATGGGATAATTAGCATGGTGCACAAAGCGACAAATTCTACCATTGTGCAAAATGATGTCATAATGGGATGGTGCATCAAAAGCATGAACATGGCAATGGATGCTCAATATGTATATGTTATCATGCAATTGATGGTGGGCAATATGATCATGATGTATGAATATGCCATCAAGGAAGATCACAACAAATTTGCTAAGGAAGTGAACAAGCTCATATATCATGGATGACATGGTAATACAAGATGCAACAAGGCAATCATAATGTGAGTCAATCCATGCATAGGGTGCAAACTTGTGGTGAGTATGATATGTCCATCGAGCATGACATATATGAGCACAATCAACCAATATGGATGTGGGAGTGCAAGGTGTCAAAGGAGTGTTGATGTACCAATGCTCGATGTCGTGGCATGAGTGGAATTTCGAAGGTGCATCCAATAAGTGCGAGCGCTCCTCAATGTGAAGGTCCATGTAGCCAATCTCCAATGTCGCTCCTCCAGTCGCGAGATGTATCATGTAGACAACAAGAAGGAAACAACAATGAAAGAGTGACCCATCCAATATGAATACTTGAGAGTGGCTCAAAGGGAAGGAGTTCACCTTATGAATGTTCCCGAAGATGTTGGAGTTGCACATCATGTATGCCTTCACATAACCAAGTTGTCGCATAACGGCATCGCCTTGTGAAATCTCCAAAATGAAATAACATGACAAACACTCAGAAAAACAAATGAGGTTAGTGGAAATGCAAAACCTATCATTTGAGTGGTAAGATACCCAACAAGTGTACACATCATGCTCATCATAAGAAAGTACAAGGGAGCGTTGCATAGTATGGAGGCATATGATGCGAGAACAACCCAATGCAATAGGCTCAATCAAACAAACATGCATCACAAGTAAAGTGTCCAAGTCTCTAAGATCAATAAGCATAGCAAGTTGGCACTCAATACAAGGTGATATGAGAGATGCAACTAATGGAGATACGAGGTAATGATCATGACAAATCTTGTGAGAAGCATGAGCATATATGTCATCAACCCAAGAAAGCAAGTAATAGTGGAACATGGTGATGCAACATAGCAAGCAATCATAGCAATCAAGTTAAGCAAGCTAGTAGTGCGAAGATGCAACATAGTAGGAGGAATCATGGCAAGCATGTCATGTGTGCAAATAGTGGGCATGAATAATGCACATGACATATCACAAGCATGAAAGCAAAATGTGAGTAAAATAGCATCAATGTATTGCGAGAGACCATATGTAAGTAGCAATGGGGCATCATGACTCTCCCAACACAACAAGCATCAATAGCATGGGGCACATGATAAACACGGCAAAAGCAACAAAGATCTCCACCAAGCATGCAAATACACATAGAAGTAGCATAATGGTGAATCATGGGTAGATGAAGGCAAGGGTCACAATTGCATTGCAAAGGCATAGAAGCAAGCATAGCATGCAAAGTGAACACGGTAAAATGAGCATAAGGTGACAAGTGGTAGATGGCCCATAGCCGTGTGAGAGCCAAGTAGAGGAGTTGCGTAGTCCTGCTTGAAGGTGGTGAGGATAGTCCACGTGATCCCAAAGCATCGTTGCTCTCAAGAGCTCGTTTCGTCAACTCTTGGGATTGAGAGGTTGACGAGTATACGTGAGTGCCTACACAAAACAAAGACAAAGGGAAAATTGTGTGTGCGTGGTAGATGTACACATCATCCATCATGATGCGCACGTGCGTGTGTTTGTTAGCACAAAATATCCAACGCTCAAATAAATGAGATGCGTGATATAGAAACATGTCATCCATCATGATAGGTTTGTTATTATGTATAGCATAATGGAGACTCAAATTGTGTAATGCATCATGAGAAATATCTAGAGCATTGTTATTCATGGAATGCATAAGGTGCAAGCAATTATGTGAATCATGCAAAGTATGGGATGAATCAAAATCTCCTAATATGTATGAGGAAACTATGGGGATCTCCTCATGAGCAAGAGTAGTAACATCATGTGGATAATATTGACAACATCCAAAAAAATGCATATTTGGAACAATGTGATCATGGCATGACATATTGGATGAATTGCGCAAATCATGTAAAGGAAGCATGGCAATATCATCACATGAAAAACAAAAGCCAATGACCATCATCTCGTCATCTATGCCATAAGTGCAAATAGGATTTATTTTAATGGGGCATGCATAGTTACTATGTTGAGATTGAAATGATGCAATATGGGAGATCTAACTCATAGCATATGACAAGTTCAATGGATTGTCAAACATGAAGTGACCAATAGAATTTTCACATGATACCCTATGAAGCATAGCATCACAACTAGGCAACTCAACATGCTCATCATCATATTCATCATTAATAGGTAAGTCAAGGCATGAAGGAGATTCACTAGCATGAAGCATGGTAATAGGTGGGTCAACATCATGGGAGCAATCATCGTCAAGAGAGTCCACTAGTGGGACAAGAGAAGCACCATCACCTATGATACCTTTGGAGTGTCGCTCATGTGTTGTAGGTGAGGTGTTGAAGATCGTCTCGTTGTCATCTTCATCTTGATGGAACCATGTGGGGGGTGCAGCATCATCCATCATGGCCATCGTCGTCTCCATAGGAGGTATGGACTCATCAATGGTAGGCGTGTCGTCATGTAGGAGACCTAGCACCAAAGGAGAAAACACACAAGGAGTAGAGGGTAAGTCGTTAGAAATCATAGTGGCCTCACATGCCGTGTCAACTACCTCACTCTCTAAGTGTTGTGGCTCACTCACTCCCTCAAGGATGCTCTCACCATATGGCTGGTGGAGTCACTCAAATGGCGCCAACCTCACATAGGATGTGTGGCATGCTCTCATGTGTGGGGCTAGTGGTGGTCACACTCATCCTCTCATAGGAAATGCTCTCAATGTCACGTATGGTGGAGTCACTCATGTCACTCATGGGGTGGTGGCTCTCCTCACATGGCACTTGGGGTATCTCGACATATGTGGGTGTCGGAGAGATGTTGGTGCAAATATCTCCATGCTCAACTCCTATCGCCGTGGTCGAAGGGGATGGCCCTTGCTTGACCTTCTTGTCACCGTCTTGGTGTAGGAGGCCCATGTGATGTGGCACCTCATAGCTCGTCTCCATGACCGAAGGGAGTTTCCCATTCTCGCCAACTTCCTTGAGGGGCTTCAAGATGGAAGTTTCACCTCGCTCGAGGGTGGTCACCTTGGACTTGATGAAGTCGATGTAGGCGCTTTCGTGGGAAGTAGGCGAAGATGCCGACGTCCAAAGGCTTAAGATGCCTTGAGAACACTTGGCGAAGATGCCGAAGTGGTTGATGTAGCCGTAGCGCCGTCTTGGTGGTGGTCGTCTCGCGGTCTTCTTTTGTGCTCTTGAAGCTTGGACTTGGCGTGAAGGTCTTGTTGGGACTTGTGCATTTGCGCTTGTGGAGCATCTTCATGATGATGATGTCGTTGTCGTGCTTGAGCTCGTAGTAGATGTCGTCCGTCGTCGTCGTGCACATGTTGCTTGGAGGTGACTTGGCCTTCATGACGATGTGGATCACGAACGTGATGATGGTCGCCATGTAGATGTGGACGAGGACGATTTGCACTTGCATCTTTTTCGCGCTCCGAAGACTTGTGGCTTGACCGTCGTCGTCTTGAGGATGATGAAGTGGAAGAAGACTTGATCAAGGCCCGAATCTCTTCCATCCTCGCATCTTGCTCCTCTTTATGTGCGGCAAGCTTCTTGTCGATGTAGTCCCTTTTCCTTGCTTCAGAGTGACGAATGTCGATGGAGATGTTCTCGATGCGCTCTCGCAATCTTGATTGTGCGCCTTGCATTTGTCGTTGTAGATCGAAGATAGACGCTTTGGAGATGTAGTTGTTCACGCCGTCGTTGTTGTCATAGACCGGAGAGGGAATGCCTTGCCTATCCATCACAAGACTCGAGCAAATATGAGTGGGAGAAAGAGAAGAACGTATACCAATGTACCTTTGACCAAAGTTGAAGATGAATCAAGCTCACTCAAATGTGGACAATGAAATAGCACTATTGGTATCAATCCTTGTCGGTTCTCACACCTACACAAGTAAAGCTTATAGTGGAGCTCGGTGAGGATAGTGGCACAAAAATTTAATGCAAAATGTTAGCAAGAGTCAATAATGTTGAGAGAGATTCACAAATTCGCAAGCGAAACAAGTAGACCAATAGCAATGAAAGGTACACGGAAACACACACACGGATAGATAAATGGGGTCGTGCAACCAAGGAATGAGCACAAAATGTGGAGTCCACGGAAAACGCTCGTGTTGCACAACTCAAGAGAGACGCTAGCACGATTGCTCAATAGGCGGATACGACACTTGTGCACAACCTATAAGATGCAAAATGGATATTCTTTCTATCCCAAGTATGCTATATATGTATGGTTCCCGGTGTTTCTCTCAAGCATGATATCATATGATGTAGATTTTGGTATGGCTCTTATGTTCAATGGGGTATGATGCTATGGCACTTGATCACGAGCTCTTTGCTCTCTTTTTGCTTAAAAGCTTTTTCTCTTTTTTTTCTATGGCCACTTATGCACAATGCACAAATCAAGATAGCTATTGTGTATATGCGGTAACGATATTGTGACACAATGTATGATATGATACCAATATGATATGGTATGTATGCAATGGAATGGTGGATCACTAATGTGCACAAGTAACGTTGCCGGCAATACTCAAATGGCTTGTCTCGATAGGTAAGTGACGCAAAATGGGCTAGGGGTTAACAATGCAATTGCAAGGTGAATATACAAAGGTGTTGTCGAGGGTACCGTCCTTGGCAATGATGAGAGGCGGTGTTGCTGATGTCGACCCGTTCCTAGTTAGCCGAAACACCCTAGGAAACGGAAAAACCGCAAACTCAAAATCCAAAGGCAAATGTCAAATGGTGTTAGCGGAAAGCGGTGGTGGTGTTGCACTAGGCAAAGCGGATGGAATGATGGGCTATACACGAGTCGGAGTTGAAGTTGCCGTCCCTAAGTAGCCGAAACACCTTAGGAGACACAAGCGACAACTCAAACAAAATTGGGTTAAGTTGGGTTGTCGGAAGTGTATGGTGGGAAGGTTATGTGGAAGTGGTGGTGGTGGTGGTTGATGAAGAAGCAACCGTCCCTAAGTAGCCGAAACACCTTAGGAGACTCAAGTCACTACTCAAAGAACCTCAAATGCTATGGGGAACAAAATGGGTTAGGTTGCGGAAGTCGGTGGTGGCTATGCGGATGATATGGTGGAAGGCCTAGGCAAACTTGCCAAATTTCAGAAAATATGATGGAGTCAAATGATGTTGGTGGTATTTTTGTGGGATGGGGGATGTCAAGAGCTTCAAAACGAGCTAAAGAACGTCAAAATCGGACTCCGGATGAATTAGTTATGGACAAAACAAAAATCTGTCAGTGTCAGTTTCAGGGTTAACCGGACATCCGGGAGGAGGTGCGGATGATCCGAGCTAGATCCGGATGATCCGGGTGTATAGCCGGATGATCCGGGTTAAATCAGCCGGTTCTGTTTTCGGGTGCGTGGGGTATCCGGACGTCCGGGGCGCCCAGCTGATCGGGCTTGGTCCGATGATCCGGAGAAGGTCCGGATAATCCGCAAGTTAATCCGCCGGGATTTGCTCTCGGGGCAAATTTTGGGCGGAAATGGATGATTTTCGGGCAAAATTTGAGGGATTTCGTGGATGGAAGGTGGGGAAACTTCGGGAGATGCTAGATCCACTTGAAACCAAGCAAATCCATGGATCAAAATCAACAAAACATCATCAAACCAACAAATCACAAAAAATTTTGGGGGCTATTTTTGGTGGTGATTTTTGGATTTAGGACGAAAACAACAAAATCAAGCTAGAAAACACGGGGTAGGGGCTCCAAAAACATGATCAACGTGGCTCATGGTACCATATGATGTAGGGCGGAACCCTAGTTCGTCGATCTTTCACGTTTGGAGGGGATCCTACGGAGGGAACACGAAAAACACGCGGAAGAACACGAGGAAATCACGGGGAAGAACGAGAGAGACACTCAACCGACAAGAGATCAATCACACAAGGTCTAGATCATCGAAGCACGAGTAATACATGGTCCAAAATCAACAAAGGAAAGATACAAAGGTAACCATTCTTCTTCGAGAGGAGGTCTTGAATCCACGAGGGGATCTTCCCGTAACGGGGTCTTGTATCCGAGAGGATCTTCTCCGAAGAGGCCGTGGTCTCTCACGAGGAGGAGATCCGATAGATGAGCGTAGCTCTATCTCTAACTTGAGCTAAATCAACGCTAACCCTCAAAGTGGGGAGGAGGAGGTCTATTTATAGTGCTAAGCCACGAAGGGGTAAGTGAGGGGCGAAGGGGTACACGGGCCTCCGCCCAAGTCATGCGCGCAGGCAAGGCCGGATGATCCGGGCGTCGGGGTCCGGATGATCCGGCTGGAGTTCCGGATGATCCGGCTTCAGCAGAAGCCTTCGGGTGCCTTCGGTGCATTTACCCGGACGATCCGGGGGAGGGTTCGGATGATCCGGTTGGGTGTCCGGATGATCCGGGCAACTCCAGTCTTGCTCCATTCTTCTTCTTCCTTCTCTTCCATGCTTGGCCTTGGTCCTTGGATTCTCCGTGGTCATCTTGGTTGTACCTGAGTGTACGCAAGGTCCGTGCATGAGGTAGTAGCCGTGTCTCATATGCGGAAAGTGACGGTTCGAAGAGGAGTGAATTCACCTTGTGTCCAATGGCGCATAGTCGAGGTCTCATCTTATGTATCCTTGGGGCTTGGAGAGTAGTCGGAGTGTACATGGGGATGAACGTGGGATGCTCCGCATCACAAACGTACCTTTCTGCAAATGCTCTATGATCCGGGTGTCAGGACCCCGACTCAATGCCACATCGATCTAGCATGTAACACCTCATATCACTTTGCGGCCTCACGCACGGTATCCCCATGGGTGTCGCCTTACCTTTGCTCGGGACCGTTTGCGCCTTTTGGCACACGTATATGATAGTGTTGCTAGCATCCATATGATAAGGGGCCCAGGCTGACATGGCTAGTCGTAAACCCAAAGTGGCACAAACTTACAAGGACAGGCATCCATGACCCAAAGATCGAACGTGTCGGTCATCGGCGAGTGAATCGTGCTATAGCACTGGGCTAGCAGACTCGGTGAACCGGGCAGAAGGGCTAACAGGACTCCGGTATTCATCGCGTGACATTTCCCGGAGGGACAGACACGAGAACGAAGAAGGACACATGCCGGCCAGCCTAAGTGTTCGGAGCAGTAGCAAGCTACCATGGCTCAAATGGAAGCACTAGGAGACATTTCCGTAAGAGAGGCTACTAAGGATAAACAACTAGATAGTCAGATCCCACACATACCAAGCATTTCAATAACATACACACAATATGCTCGATATGTGCAAATACAACATGGCATCACAACATGACTCTACAACTCCAATATTTTATTCACTAGGCTCCGAGGAGCGAGATATTACAAACATGGGTCTCTCGACCCAGCATTCAGAGCATACAAGTCAAAGCACATGCGGAAGCTTAACATGTCCGAGTACGCATAACTACAAATGAAAAAGGCCGAGAAGCGACTAACTACCAGATCTCCGCCGAGGGCACAAGATCGTAGCTGAGGTAACAAGCTAAACGTCAAGTCCAAGCGAACTACTAGCGAGACTGAAGTCTCTCTGCAAAAACATAAAATAGGCAAACGTGAGTACAAATGTACCCAGCAAGACTTACATCAGAACTATCTACATATGCATCATTATCAACAAAGGGGATGGTGGGGTTTAACTGCAGCAAGCCAGCTTTGACTCGGTGGCTATCCTGAACTACATCGCAAGTAACTCTTTTGAGGTGGCGCACACGAGTCCACATATTCACCATATCAATACACCAAGATGGATCCGCTCCGCCTCCTCACGAGAACGCCATCCATAGCACTCACGCTTATCTTGCGCATTTTAGAGTATCCACTTTCACTTGTCTATGAACCGTATAGGCAACCCGAAGTCCTTTATCATGACACGGCTATTCAATAGATCATATTAACCTGCAGGGTGTACTTCTTCACACACGCCTCGCCACTTACCGCCATGTACACGTCATGTATCTCGGCAACCTTCAAGCGGAAGCTTTGGCGAGGAGTCGGCCACGACCGACTAACCACACAAGTCTCTAGTCCAGGTTTATGGCCTATTCGGCTCCATCCGCAAGGAGATCCGCCGGGTGTCGCCACGGCCCCAAACGATGTGTGCAGGGTTCCCAAGCCCACCTCGACGGGTGGATCACGCTGGTACACCGTGCCACGGTGCCTAGTCTGTCCCAAGCCCACCTGCACGGCTGCCACTTGGTAGACTACTAACACTACCTACAAACACCGTAAACTAGTTGCAATTCCCGGACAGAGATCGAGTTGATTAATAAGCCGAGAGGATCGAGTTACGGAATCCAATGTGTGGTAGTAACTGTTCATGGATCACAAACACGTAACTCAGTTCTCGAGGACGGCTGCAATGAGACAACCCACCATGTACTCCTACATGGCCTCTCACCGCTACCTTTACCAAATCGTGTTCACACACTTAGCTCTCAACAGTAGGACATGTTCACACACCTCCGATTCATCTCCGATGAATCAGACCTGACTCAACTCTAAGCAGTAGCAGGGATGACAAACAAGCATGAATGAGTAGGCACATCAGGGCTCAAACAACTCCTACTCATGCTAGTGGGTTTCATCTATTTACTGTGGCAATGAAAGGTCATGCAGAGGATAAAGGGGTTCAGCTACCGCAGCACATAACAGTTGAAACGTTGTTGTCCTAATGTAGTAAAAGAGAGCAGGAGCGAGAGAGTGGGATTGTATCGGAATGAACAAGGGGGTTTTGCTTGCCTGGCACTTCTGAAGATGATATAGCTCTTCATCGGTGTTATCGAACTCATCGTCGAAACCACGTCTATCGAGAGGGGACAATTACCGGCAACGGAGAAGGAAGTACAATCAATGCAATGCACAATATGATGCATGATCATGACATGGCAAAATGAGTGTGTTAGGCTAATGCAACTAAAACCAGATGGGTTTGAGTCATTTTGAACCAATGGTTCAATCCCAAACACAAATTATGAATTTAAATAGTGCCTTGTCATGTTTTGATATAAACAGCAGGTTTAAGTTACTTTATCATGCATGAAACCAGTACAGATGGATAGATTGGATTTTTCTGATCATTTTTCATATATCACTTATTTCATTCTGAGTTACGGTTGAATTTATACGAATTTTAGAAGTTTAAGCCTTTTTCTGGATTTTCCTGAATAAACTTAAATCCAGAAAATGCTTTATTGCGTCAGGGTGACGTCACTATGATGTCAGCAGTCAACAGGGTTGACCCAGGTCAAACCCGACCAGTGGGACCCACTGGTCAGTTACTTAGTTAGTTAACTAAGTTAGTTAGAGTTAAGCTAATCCTAACTAAATGTCAGCAGGGCTGGGTCCACATGTCAGTGGCTTAATTAATTAACTAAATTAGTTAGTGTTAACTAATCTAACACCTAAATAAACATTGCCTGGCCCACACGTCAGTGAGCCAGAGCGGGTCAAAGTGCGGTCAAACCCGGGTCAAACTCGCCGGAGTTGACCCGCGGCTCGTCGCCGACGACGCCAGCGACGGAGGACGGCGTCGGAAACGCTCCTCCGGCGACCAAATCGGCGACTGAGGGACTCTACGCGTTGCTGGTGCTCTTTCGCTTCCAATTGGACCAGAGTTAGCAGCAGGGGTGGCCGGAGTCGAGCGCGGCATCGACCTCGGCGGCGGCCGGAGTTCGGGCGAAACGCGAGTGAGAGCTAGGGGCACGGGAAGGCGAGCTGGGGCGTGCTACGGGCTCGTGGGGAGGCACTGATTGCAGCGGTGTGATCTACTACGAGCTTCAGCAGCCGTAGCCATGGCGGCGACATGGCCGGCGGCGAAGAGCTCTCGGGCTCGTTGCGAACGGCGGCTAGAGAGGGAGGTAGAGCACGGGGAAAGGGGGAAACAATGGCGGAGCTCACAGCGGTTCCAGAGGTGGCATCGGCGTACTCGGGGAAGCACCGGAGCGAGCGGGGCGACGAGAGGGATCTCCGGCGGCCGAGAGGTTGAAGATGACGCAGGGACGGCGATGCGGTGCTTCCCCGGTTGCTTCGCTCGGCGTGGACGAAGATGCGGAGCTCGGGGACGCGTCGGAGAGGCGAGGGGGGTGCGGTAGCCGTAGCGGTAGCGAACGGCGGCGACGGCTCTGCTCGGCTTCGGAACAGAGAACTAAAGAGGCGAGGCAGGGAGAGAGGTCAGCGGTCGAGGGGGTCCAGGGGGGCTGCGTGGCGCACCTAGCGACGTCCAGGAGCAAGCGGCAAGCATGAGGTGGCCGGCGCGTGCGCGCGCGCGTCAGCACACGCCCTCCTGCCTAATGGCAGGAGGTTGAAGACGGTGGCGGCTGCGGTGGGCTGGGCCGCACAGTGCTGGACCAGCACAGGAGCTGGGCCGGCTCTGGTGGGCTGCACGGGTGAGGCCAGGTACTAGCTCTCTCTCTCTTTTATTTTCATTTTCTATTTTCTGTAATTGTGTTTGGCTTTAATCAAAATGCCAGGGCATTTCCAAAAATCATGAAACTGCTCAATGTCACTGTTTGGAATATTTCCAACAGCAAACATTTCAGTTTTTGATTATTTGAGCATTTAAAATATTATTTAGCAATTAAATGCCCAAATGCAAATACCATATGATTTAGTTCAAAAATCCAGAACGGCCTACAAAATGTGCACCATTTTTGGGAGAGGTTCTAGACTAATCCAAAAATAATGAACTTTTCTGAAGGGCATTTTGGGTTCTTTGAGAATATTTTTATTTAAACCTAGTTGATTTGATCTGGTGCTAGGGTTTGAGCAATCCCCAATTCAACTTAAATAAAATTTAAACATGATGCACACATGAAGCTAGTCTAGTGCAAAGGGAGAAGCTAGGGATGTGACACCGGGCAATCTCATTTGGCCGTCAATTGAAGAAAATCCAGCGGCTATATGCCTTATTCTCCTTGTTTTCGCCGGATGGCATGCTGTAACTCATGTGCGTGAAAGCCAAGAACAAAAGGGCATTCCTGGCATCGATCAATATATATGTGGAAACGATATCTCCTATATAGAGGACAAGAAATTTTGGGGCAATCAGGCAAAAAGCGCATGAGAAAATGAAGTACTTTCAAGGACTGCATAGAATGGACAGATGTTCACTAAAACGGTCATAATTTTGTCATTCAGAGTCCGTGTCGGACCCATAAGTACTCGAACTGCTCGTGGCGAGCGCGCGAATCCAAAAAATACTCCAGGCTCCCGCTAGGAGGCCCGGAGTACCGTCAAATTCAGCCTTAAGCAGGACTTTTTGGCCCTGAAAGTCAAAGAACATCATTCGTCGCTATTTTTCAGACAAGTTTCTGAACCCATCGGCACTTCCTTTTGAAGGAAATTCGAGAGATTATGTTGCTTATAGACATTAGCCTCCCTTGTAGGGACAAACGTACCTTTCTGCAGATGCTCTATGATCCGGGCAATCTCATTTGGCCGTAAATTGAAGAAAATCCAGCGGCTATATGCCTTATTCTCCTTGTTTTCGCCGGATGGCATGTTTGTAACTCATGCGCGCGTGAAAGCCAAGAACAAAAGGGCATTCCTTGCATCGGTCAATATATATGTGGAAACTATATCTCCTCTATAGAGGACAAGAAATTTTGGGGCAATCAGGCAAAAAGCGCACGAGAAAATGAAGTACTTTCCAGGACTGCCATAGAATGGACAGATGTTCACTAAAACGGTCATAATTTTGGCATTCGGAGTCCGTGTCGGACCCATAAGTACTGAACCAGCTCGCGGCGAGCGCGCGAATCCAAAAAATACTCCACGCTTCCGCCAGGAGGCCCGGAGTACCCTCATATTCGGCCTTAAGCAGGACTTTTTGGCCCTGAAAGTTAAAGAACATCATTCGTCGCTGTTTTTCAGACAAGTTTCTGAACCCATTGCCACTTCCTTTTGAAGGGAATTCAAGAGATTATGTTGCTTATAGACATTAGCCCCCCTGGTAGGGACAAACTTACCTTTCTGCAGATGCTCTATGATCCGGGCAACTTCATTTGGCCATAAATTGAAGAAAATCCAGCGGCTATATGCCTTATTCTCCTTGTTTTCGCCGGATGGCATGCTGTAACTATTGCGCGTGAAAGCCAAGAACAAAAGGGCAATCCTGGCATCGGTTAATATATATGTGGAAACGATATCTCCTCTATAGAGGACAAGAAATTTTGGGGCAATCAGGCAAATAGTGCACGAGAAAATGCAGTACTTTCAAGGATTGCCATAGAAAGGACAGATGTTCACTAAAACGGTCATAATTTTGTCATTCGGAGTCCATGTCGGACCCATAAGTACTCAAACTTCTCGCGGCGAGTGCGCGAATCCAAAAAATACTCCCCGCTTGAGCCAGGAGGCCTGGAGTACCCTCAAATTCAGCCTTAAGTAGGACTTTTTGGCCCTGAAAGTCATAGAACATTATTCGTCGCTGTTTTTCACACAAGTTTCTGAACCCATTGGCACTTCCTTTTGAAGGAAATTCGAGAGATTATGTTGCTTATAGACATTAGTCCCCCTAGCAGGGACAAACGTACCTTTCTGCAGATGCTCTATGATCCGGGCAATCTCATTTGGCCGTAAATTGAAGAAAATCCAACGGCTATATGCCTTATTCTCCTTGTTTTCGCCAGATGGCATGCTGTAACTCATGCGCGTGAAAGCCAAGAACAAAAGGGCATTCCTAGCATCGGTCAATATATATGTGGAAACGTTATCTCCTCTATAGAGGACAAGAAAGTTTAGGGCAATCAGGCAAAAAGCGCACGAGAAAATGAAGTACTTTCAAGGACTGCCATAGAATGGACAGATGTTCACTAAAACGGTCATAATTTTGTCATTCAGAGTCCGTGTCGGACCCTTAAGTACTCAAACTGCTCGCGGCGAGCGTGCGAATCCAAAAAATACTCCACGCTCCCGCCAGGAGGCTCGGAGTACCGTCAAATTCAGCCTTAAGCAGGACTTTTTGGTCCTGAAAGTCAAAGAACATCATTCGTCGCTATTTTTCAGACAAGTTTCTGAACCCATCGGCACTTCCTTTTGAAGGAAATTCGAGAGATTATGTTGCTTATAGACATTAGCCCCCCTAGTAGGGATAAACGTACCTTCTCGCAGATGCTCTATGATCCGGCAATCTCATTTGGTCAGAATTGAAGAAAATCCAGCGCTATATGCCTTATTCTCCTTGTTTTCGCCGGATGGCATGCTGTAACTCATGTGCGTGAAAGCCAAGAACAAAAGGGCATTCCTTGCATCGGTCAATATATATGTGGAAACGATATCTGCTCTATAGAGGACAAGAAATTTTGGGGCAATCAGGCAAAAAGCGCATGAGAAAATGAAGTACTTTCAAGGACTGCCATAGAATGGATAGATGTTCACTAAAACGGTCATAATTTTGTCATTCAGAGTCCGTGTCAGACCCATAAGTACTCGAACTGCTCGTGGCGAGCGCGCGAATCCAAAAAATACTCCACGCTCCCGCCAGGAGGCCCGGAGTACCGTCAAATTCAGCCTTAAGCAGGACTTTTTGGCCCTGAAAGTCAAAGAACATCATTCGTCGCTATTTTTCAGACAAGTTTCTGAACCCATCGGCACTTCCTTTTGAAGGAAATTCGAGAGATTATGTTGCTTATAGACATTAGCCTCCCTGGTATTGACAAACGTACCTTTCTGCAGATGCTCTATGATCCGGGCAATCTCATTTGGCCGTAAATTGAAGAAAATCCAGCGGCTATATGCCTTATTCTCCTTCTTTTCGCCGGATGGCATGCTGTAACTCATGCGCGTGAAAGCCAAGAACAAAAGGGCATTCCTTGCATCGGTCAATATATATGTGGAAACTATATCTCCTTTATAGAGGACAAGAAATTTTGGGGCAATCAGGCAAAAAGCGCACGAGAAAATGAAGTACTTTCCAGGACTGCCATAGAATGGACAGATGTTCACTAAAACGGTCATAATTTTGTCATTCGGAGTCCGTGTCGGACCCATAAGTATCGAAACAGCTCATGGCGTATGCTGAATCCAAAAAATACTCCACGCTTCCGCCAGGAGGCCCGGAGTACCCTCATATTCAGCCTTAAGCAGGACTTTTTGGCCCTGAAAGTCAAAGAACATCATTCGTCGCTGTTTTTCAGACAAGTTTCTGAACCCATTGCCACTTCCTTTTGAAGGGAATTCAAGAGATTATGTTGCTTATAGACATTAGCCCCCCTGGTAGGGACAAACGTACCTTTCTGCAGATGCTCTATGATCCGGGCAACCTCATTTGGCCATAAATTGAAGAAAATCCAGCGGCTATATGCCTTATTCTCCTTGTTTTCGCCGGATGGCATGCTGTAACTATTGCGCGTGAAAGCCAAGAACAAAAGGGCATTCCTGGCATTGGTTAATATATATGTGGAAACGATATCTCCTCTATAGAGGACAAGAAATTTTGGGGCAATCAGGCAAATAGCGCACAAGAAAATGAAGTACTTTCAAGGATTGCCATAGAAAGGACAGATGTTCACTAAAACGGTCATAATTTTGTCATTCGGAGTCCATGTCAGACTCATAAGTACTCAAACTTCTCGCGGCGAGCGCGCGAATCCAAAAAATACTCCCCGCTTGAGCCATGATAGAGGCAGAGGTGTCCCGTCTTTCGATGAGATGGTGGATTTCGCTTTGGTGGAAGTCGACTTTGACGATCCGACTACAAGCGTGCGAGGACGTCGCGCCTTAGCAATCGCTAAACCAACTCCGAGAGGTTATTGACCACGCCGGAGCACGATCAACCTTACCACGAGGGTCTATTTCCTGCGAGCAAACGAAGAACAAGCAAGAAACTGAGATTGCAATCTGGATATTGCGAATATAAGATGAAAGCTTTATTGATCAAGGTGGGGTTCCGTGACGCTTTGTCCGGTCGTTGAACACAAACGGCACGCGAAGTTGCAGCTATGGCGAACTTTTGATCTAAACAAAACCCAAGTCTAAACGGTGCCCTAAGGGCTGTATATATGGAGGAAGAGGGGTGAATTTCGTGGCCCTTGGTGGAGGGTCCAAACTAACCCTATCTCTTGTTTCCCCACACATACGGACTCTAAAAATAGCCTATACTAATGTATTTCGAAATTACATGGGCCTGGCCCAATAATAAGGTGACGCAGCACCTAGAATAGCCTATGGACGAATATTATGAAGTGGCTTCTTGTATATTTCGTCCAAGGCTTCATGCACTCCTTATGGTGGCTTCAAAGTCCTGAAATCATCACTTGTAACTCCGTTCTTGATCCCCTTGCGCATGCCATCAACTCCATGTGTGTTCTTGCTCCAATATTCATCCTTCTCCAAGCTAGGCCCTTCATTTGTAAGCAAAACAAATGTATCCAATTTAGGCAGCATCATATTCTCATGAACATTAGAATCATTACCAAGAAACGAAAGTACCTGGTAATTTAGTTGGCGTCTTGTGAGTTCTAGTAATTGGTCCAAGATGTATAGCAGCAGGGCTGTGGGTGTAACAATGGTATTGATGTCCTCATCATCCTCCCTTCTTGAAATGAAGTCGTCCTCGACGGCAGCTCATCTTCCTCACCCAAATATGGCTTCAAATCTGCAATGTTAAAAGTGGGACTAACCCCAAAATCTGCAGGCAGCTCATGTTTATATGCATTATCATTTACTTTCTCCAACACCTTAAAGGGACCAGCAGCACGTGGCATTAGCTTTGATTTGCGCAAATCAGAAATCTATCCTTACGCAAATGTAACCAAACAAGATCTCCGTGCAAACACAACATGTTTTCTACCCTTATCTCCAGCAAGTTTATATTTAGCATTCATACGCTCAATGTTTTCCTTAGTTAACTCATGCATTTTTAAAATCAATTCAGCACGTTCTTTAGCATCAAAATTAACCTTCTCCGAAGATGGAAGAGGCAACAAATCAATTGGTGCACGAGGTAGGAAACCATACACAACTTCAAAAGGGCACATCTTAGTAGTAGAATGCAATGAACGATTATAAGCAAATTCAATATGAGGCAAGCATTCCTCCCATATTTTCTTATTATTCTTTAGAACAGCCCTAAGCATAGTAGACAATGTTCTATTGACTACTTGTTTGTCCATCGGTTTGGGGGTGACAAGTAGTACTAAAAGCAGTTTAGTCCCCAACTTAGCCCATAAACATCTCCAAAAGTGGCTAAGAAATTTAGTATCACGATCTGAAACAATAGTATTTGGCACACCATGCAAGCTTAATAATTTCACGAAAGAACAAATCAGCAACATTGACAAGATCATCGCTTTTATGACATGGTATAAAGTGTGCCATTTTCGAGAATCTATCCACGACAACAAATATGCTATCCTCCCTTCTTTGTTCTAGGTAAACCTAAAACAAAGTCCATAGATATATCCTCCCAAGGAACACTAGGTACAGGCAAAGGCATATATAAACCATGAGGATTTAGTCGTGACTTAGCTTTTTGACATGTAGTGCAGCGAGCAATAAAACGCTCAACATCCCGCCTCATCTTTGGCCAAAAGAAATGTGTAGCAAGTACGTCCTCCGCCTTCTTCACGCCAAAGTGTCCCATTAGTCCTCCTCCATGCGCCTCCTGCAACAACAAAAGACGAACGGAGCTAGCTGGAATGCATAGCTTGTTAGCACGAACACAAATCCATCATTAACGACAAACTTGTTCCATGTTCTTCCTTCTTTACAATTCTGCAATACATCTTTAAAATCAGCATCATGCACATATTGATCTTTGATGGTCTCCAAACCAAATATTTTGAAGTCAAGTTGTGAAAGCATAGTATAGCGACGAGACAATGCATCAGCAATAACATTTTCTTTACCCTTCTTGTGTTTAATGACATAAGGAAAGTCTCAATGAATTCAACCCATTTAGCATGTCTACGATTCAGTTTAGCTTGACTTTTAATATGTTTCAAAGATTCATGATCGAATGTATAACAAATTCTTTGGGCCATAAATAATGTTGCCATGTTTCTAAAGTCCGAACAAGAGCATATAATTCTTTATCATAAGTAGAGTAATTCAGACTAGGCCCATTCAATTTTTCAGAAAAGTATGCAATAGGTTTGCCATCTTGTAATAACACACCTCCTAATCCAATTCCACTAGCATCACATTCAAGCTCAAAAGTCTTATTAAAATCAGGAAGTTGGAGTAAAGGAGCATGTGTCAACTTAGCTTTCAATACCGTGAAGGCTTCTTCTGTGCGGTACCCCAAACAAAAGGCACATCCTTCTTTGTAAGCTCGTTGAGAGGTGCAGCAATGGTGCTGAAATCTCTCACAAAACGCCTATAGAAACCAGCGAGGCCAAGGAAACTCCTCACTTGTGTGACCGTTTTGGGCGGCGGCCAACTCTCAATAGCTTCAATCTTGGCTTTATCAACTTCAATTCCCTGTGGAGTAACAACATAGCCAAGAAAAGATACTCGGTCGGTGCAAAAGGTGCACTTCCCAAGGTTACCAAACAAACGTGCATCACGTAGAGCATTAAAAACAGCACGTAAATGTTCCAAATGTTCTTCCAAAGATTTGCTATAAATCAGTATATCATCAAAATAGACTACCACAAATCGTCCAATGAAAGCACGTAAAACTTCGCTCATTAATCTCATGAAAGTACTAGGTGCATTAGTTAACCCAAAAGGCATGACTAACCACTCATATAATCCAAACTTAGTTTTAAATGCTGTTTTCCATTCATCTCCCAATTTCATACGAATTTGATGGTATCCACTACGCAAATCAACTTTGGAGAATATTGTAGAGCCACTCAGTTCATCAAGCATATCATCTAGCCTAGGAATAGGGTGACGATAACGAATAGTAATATTAT
This sequence comes from Aegilops speltoides, assembly GCA_021437245.1. Lineage (NCBI taxonomy): Eukaryota > Viridiplantae > Streptophyta > Magnoliopsida > Poales > Poaceae > Aegilops > Aegilops speltoides. The sequence continues at coordinate 243,184,148 of CM038146.1, forward strand.
TAATGCCTCTACAATCAACACACATACGTGACGTACCATCCTTTTTCGCACTAGAATAATAGGAACAGCACAAGGACTAAGGGATTCGCGATATAACCTTTGTCGAGCAGCTCCTGTACTTGACGATAATCTCCTTCGTCTCCTCCGGATTGGTACGGTATGGTGCACGGTTGGTAACGATGCACCGGAATTAAGTCAATTTGATGCTCAATCCCTCGAATAGGTGGTAATCCGGTGGCACGCCTTGTGGAAAGACGTCGTGAACTCCCTGCAAAATGTTAGTGACAGCAGAGGGGCAAAGAGGAAGGCACGTCCTCGAATGAAAATAATGCCTCTTTGCACACAAAAGCATAGCAAACAGATTTGCTAAAATCTAACTCATCAATATCAGATTTGGTGGCAAGTAAACATGCACTTTTCAATTTAATTTCAGAAGCAACAGAGATGATTTACTAATAGGCTTCATGTGTTGCTCAAATTCTTTTGCCACAATCTGATTTTCACTCTTAATTTTCTCCTGTTTTGCTTTACTAGCTCTATTCATATCATCTTTCAAAATGGACTCAGGAGTCATAGGAAGCAAAGTAATATTTTTATCCTTGTGAACAAGAGTATACTGATTGTTTCTACCATGGTGTACATGAAATTTTATCAAATTGCCATGGTCTACCAAGTAACAAGGAACATGCTTGCATAGGTACCACATCACAATCAACATAATCAGCATATGTAGAGATACTAAAATGCACACGAACAAAGACGTGTTACCTTAACCTTGCCGCTGTTGTTGAACCATTGGATGTAGTAAGGATGTGGATGTGGTCTTGTGGTGAGAGATAGCTTCTCCACCATCTCCATGCTAGCCAAGTTGTTGCAGCTCCCTCCATCTATGATGACGCTGAATAGAACGCTCCTTCACAACTCCTTTGTATGGAACAAATTATGCCTCTGATTTTGCTCAGCTTGTGTAACCTGCACACTCAAAACACGTTGAGCAACTAAACATTCATACTGTCAAGATCTTCATCGGCAGCCATGTATTGTGTCTCATGATCGTAATCATCTCCACCGTGTTCCTCATGTGTAATAAGAGCCAAAGTCTCCTCATCATAGTCACTAGCGGACTCATACCCACCATCCTCCGTAGCAATCATCACACGCTGAGATTTGCATTCTCGCAAAATGTCCTCTTCCCTTACAACGACGACAAATAATATCACTTGTGTGCCCTGTTGACGCCATGGAAGAAGAGCTCTGTGCAGGCCCAGCAGGTGTGCTCTTGGCAGATAGTGGTGGTTGTGCCTCGCTTTCTTGTATCACGGTTGGAGGTGGCACCAAGGAGGTGATGGTGCGGTGGAAGTAGATGATGCACGTGGTGTCCATGATGAAGGTCAACTGCAGAAAAGTTAGTGCGCCAATGCCCGCCGATCCTGCACTTCACGCTCAGCTTTACAAGCAAGATGGAATAAACGAGTGATATTATTATAATCCTTATAGTCTAGAATGGTCTGAATCTCTCTATTTAATCCACCCGTAAAACGTGCAAGCATAGCTTCATTCTCCTCAACAATACCACATCTAATCAAGCCAGTTTGCAATTCCCGATAATATTCTTCTACAGAATTTTTCCTTGTCTTAAGCGCTGCAATTTTTGAAGTAATTCACGTTGATAATATGGTGGAACCCAACGAGTACGCATAGCAGTTTTCAAAGCAGCCCAAGTAGCTGGAACAGGATATAATCTACAATGTTCAGACCACCAAACACATGCAAAGCTAGTGAAAGCACAAACAGCAGCAGGAACACGCCTCTCCTCGTGATATTGTAAACATGTAAATCGTTGTTCAGTTTCTAACTCCCAAGTAAGATATATATCAGGAACATATCTACCCTCAAATGGTGGAATATTCAATTTCAGTTTAGGAGATGGTCATGATCTCGCACTGAGGGGAGCCCTAGCATTGCCATTATTTGCATGTGGACGACCGGTGGTTGTGGTGCTGGTGGTTGCACGTAGTTCGATGTTGATCAACCTCCTCCTCGTAATCTCCCACATAATCATCCTCCTCGGTACCAGCAGCAGCGAAGAAAGAGAGGAGCCAAAGAAGCACCAACAAGAGTAGCAGCGGCACCAGAATTTTGTCTGGCTCAAGAGGAACACGCTGAGCTCGCCCATCTTGAACGGAGGGTGGTTTCGGACTTTTTTTTTTTTTGAAACCAACCTCTTCTACGGACGGCAAAGATTGCTGGAATCCAAACCTACTCGCATAAGGAAACACGAATCGGAAAACTAGATGGATCCGAAAACAAACCTAATATGCAAGGGACTCGGATTGGTGATGATATATGGCAGCGGTGGTGGTATATGGATACGGATTCAAGCGGTGGCGGATAAGCGGTGGTGGTATATGGATACGGACTCGAAGCGCAAAAAAGCGGCGGCGGCGTGACAACTTATGACCCGAACTCAAACTCTAAAAGACTAGACTCTAAGACCAAGAACTAGACACGACGATGCAACCGCAAATTCAACAATGCAAATACGTAAAAGATTATGCAAAGGCTCGACTGGTTCGGATAGGATGAACTAACCCTAATTTTTTTTTTGGCTTTTTCGTGGGCTATAGGTATGAAGACAGACTCGATCTAAACTACGAAAAATCTGTAAAATCTCACCGAGCAACCACGGAAATCTGATACCACTTGATAGAGGCAGAGGTGTCCCGTCTTTCGATGAGATGGTGGATTTCGCTTTGGTGGAAGTCGACTTTGACGATCCGACCACGAAGCGCGAGGACGTCGCGCTTTAGCAATCGCTAAACCAACTCCGAGAGGTTATTGACCACGCCGAGCACGATCAACCTGACCACGAGGGTCTATTTCCTGCGAGCAAACGAAGAACAAGCAAGAAACCGAGATTGCAACTGGGTATTGCGAATATAAGATGAAAGCTTTATTGATCAAGGTGGGGTTCCGTGACGCTTTGTGCGGTCGTTGAACACAAACGGCACGCTGTGAAGTTGCAGCTATGGCGAACTTTTGATCTAAACAAAACCCAAGTCTAAACGGTGCCCTAAGGGCTGTATATATGGAGGAAGAGGGGGTGAATTTCGTGGCCCTTGGTGGAGGGGTCCGAAACTAACCCTATCTCTTGTTTCCCCACACATACGGACTCTAAAAATAGCCTATACTAATGTATTTCGAAATTACATGGGCCTGGCCCAATAATAAGGTGACGCAGCACCTAGAATAGCCTATGGACGAATATTATGAAGTGGCTTCTTGTATATTTCGTCCAAGGCTTCATGCACTCCTTATGGTGGCTTCAAAGTCCTGAAATCATCACTTGTAACTCCGTTCTTGATCCCCTTGCGCATGCCATCAACTCCATGTGTGTTCTTGCTCCAATGTTCATCCTTCTCCAAGCTAGGCCCTTCATTTGTAAGCAAAACAAATGTATCCAATTTAGGCAGCATCATATTCTCATGAACATTAGAATCATTACCAAGAAACGAAAGTACCTGGTAATTTAGTTGGCGTGCGCGAGTTCTAGTAATTGGTCCAGTATGTATAGCAGCAGGGGCTGTGGGTGTAACAATGGTATTGATGTCCTCATCAAGCCAGGAGGCCCGGAGTACCCTCAAATTCAGCCTTAAGTAGGACTTTTTGGCCCTAAAAGTCATAGAACATTATTCGTCGCTGTTTTTCACACAAGTTTCTGAACCCATTGGCACTTCCCTTTGAAGGAAATTCGAGAGATTATGTTGCTTATAGACATTAGTCCCGCTGGTAGGGACAAACGTACCTTTCTGCAGATGCTCTATGATCCGGGCAATCTCATTTGGCCGTAAATTGAAGAAAATCTAACGGCTATATGCCTTATTCTCCTTGTTTTCGCCGGATGGCATGCTGTAACTCATGCGCGTGAAAGCCAAGAACAAAAGGGCATTCCTGGCATTGGTCAATATATATATGGAAACGATATCTCCTCTATAGAGGACAAGAAATTTTAGGGCAATCAGGCAAAAAGCGCACGAGAAAATGAAGTACTTTCAAGGACTGCCATAGGTCATAATTTTGTCATTCAGAGTCCGTGTCGGACCCATAAGTACTCAAACTGCTCGCGGCGAGCGTGCGAATCCAAAAAATACTCCACGCTAGCGCTAGGAGGCTCGGAGTACCGTCAAATTCAGCCTTAAGCAGGACTTTTTGGTCCTGAAAGTCAAAGAACATCATTCGTCGCTATTTTTCAGACAAGTTTCTGAACCCATCGGCACTTCCTTTTGAAGGAAATTCGAGAGATTATGTTGCTTATAGACATTAGCCCCCTAGTAGGGACAAACGTACCTTTCTGCAGATGCTCTATGATCCGGGCAATCTCATTTGGCCGTAAATTGAAGAAAATCCAGCGGCTATATGCCTTATTCTCCTTGTTTTCGCCGGATGGCATGCTGTAACTCATGTGCGTGAAAGCCAAGAACAGAAGGGCATTCCTCGCATCGGTCAATATATATGTGGAAACGATATCTCCTCTATAGAGGACAAGAAATTTTGGGGCAATCAGGCAAAAAGCGCACGAGAAAATTAAGTACTTTCAAGGACTGCCATAGAATGGATAGATGTTCACTAAAACGGTCATAATTTTTTCATTCAGAGTCCGTGTCGGACCCATAAGTACTTGAACTGCTCGTGACGAGCGCGCGAATCCAAAAAATACTCCACGCTCCCGCCAGGAGGCCCGGAGTACCGTTAAATTCAGCGTTAAGCAGGACTTTTTGGCCCTGAAAGTCAAAGAATATCATTCGTCGCTATTTTTCAGACAAGTTTCTGAACCCATCGGCACTTCCTTTTGAAGGAAATTCGAGAGATTATGTTGCTTATAGACATTAGCCTCCCTAGTAGGGACAAACGTACCTTTCTGCAGATGCTCTATGATCCGGCAATCTCATTTGGCCGTAGAATTGAAGAAAATCCAGCGGCTATATGCCTTATTCTCCTTGTTTTCGCGGATGGCATCTTTGTAACTCATGCGCGCGTGAAAGCCAAGAACAAAAGGGCATTCCTTGCATCGGTCAATATATATCTCGAAACTATATCTCCTCTATAGAGGACAAGAAATTTTGGGGCAACCAGCAAAAAGCGACAAGAAAATGAAGTACTTTCCAGATCGCCAAAGAATGGACAGATGTTCACTAAAACGGTCATAATTTTGTCATTGAGTCCGTGTCGGACCCATAAGTATCGAAACTGCTTTCATGGTAGCGCTGAATCCAAAAAATACTCCACGCTTCGCCAGAGGCCCGAGTATTGATGTAGGGTGGAACCCTAATTCGCCGATCTTTCACGCTTGGAGGGATCCTCACTAAGGGAACACGAAGAAACGCAAGGAAGGACGAGAGGAAACAAGGGAAAACGAGGAGGAACACTCAATCAACAAGGATCAATCACACAAGGTCTAGATCATCGAAGCACGAGTGATACATGGTCCAAAATCAACAAAGGAAAGATACAAAGGTAGCCGTTCTTCTCTCGGAGGAGGTCTTGAATCCACGAGGGGATCTTCCCGTATAGGGGTCTTGAATCCGATGGATCTTCTCCTAGACGGAGGTCCTGATGTCCGTGGAGAAGTACCGGTGGATGAGCAAAGGCTCTCACACACAAATATGAGCTAATCTAATGCTAAGTCTCAAAGGGAGGATATGGGGTCCTATATATAGAGTTAGGGGCGAAGGGGTACATGGGCTCATCCCAACAGGCGCGCGCAGGCGCTGGCCGGATGATCCGGACGGGGGTCCGGATGATCCGGGCTGGTCCGGATGATCCGGGTTGGGGCCCGGATGATCCGGGTGCTCGGCTGGAGGCGGCGAGGGGCGGATGTCCGCAGACGGTCCGGACGTCGGGTTAGTCCGGATGATCCGGACGGGTCCGGATCGTCCGGCTTCGGGAGGAGCTGTTGCCTTCGGTGGAGTTAGCGGATCCTCCGGACCGGGTCCGGATCATCCGGCTCTGTCCGGATCGTCCAAGGCCTCCGTCCCGACCGTCCGCCCTCTCTGTCTCTGTTGCTTTCTCCTCTCCGTCTTCGCGTATGTCTTCCGCTTCGATTCTCCTTGCTTCCCAGCCTCTTCATGGTCGACTCCTTGGTGCCTGAGTATGCATAGAGTTTCCTTTTGAGGTAGTAACCATGTCTCATGTGAATCGAAGGAGAGTTGTGAGAGGAGTGATGTCACCTCGGTTTCAAGAGCTCTTGCACGTGCTCGAGTCATCGGTCCTTGTGGTGTTGTAGGTGTTGATGTCGAGTCCATGGGGATGATGGAAGGATGCTCCGCATCATATCCCCTCCCTTCGAAAGGATCCGACCTCGGATCTAGTTCTTCATCACCATGGAAAGGCGAGAGGTCTTTGACGTTGAAGGTGTCGCTCATGTTGTACTTGTCTCTTGGTAGGTCGAGCTTGTAGGCGTTGTTGTTGTAGCGTGCTAACACCTTGAAGGGTCCATCGGCTCGAGGTAGAAGTTTAGACTTGCGTTCGTTGGGGAAGCGTTCCTTGCGAAGGTGTAGCCACACTAGATCGCCTTTGTTGAAGATCATGGGTTGCTTGTTGTTGTTGAGCTTGGTCGCTAGTCGTTGTACTTGGCGCTCGATGGTGTTTCTTGTATGTTCATGCATCTTCTTGATGTAGCTTGCACGGGCACTTGCGTCGAGGTTGGTGCGCTCTTGTAGAGGTAGAGGTAGGATGTCCAATGGGGACAATGGGTTGAAGCCGTAGACGACCTCGAAGGGGACTTGCCGGTCGTCGAATGTCTTGCGCGGTTGTAGGCGTACTCGGTGATGGGTAGACACGCCTCCCACTCCTTGATGTTCTTCTTGATAAACACGCAAAGTAGAGTGGAGAGCGTCCGGTTTGTCACCTCCGTTTGGCCGTCGGTTTGAGGATGGTATGCGGATGAGAACATGAGCTTGATGCCGAGCTTGGCGCAAAGAGTCTTCCAAAAGTAACTCAAGAACTTGACGTCGCTGTCGGAGACGATTGACTTTGGTACTCCATGAAGGCGCAAGATTTCCCTACAAAAGAGATTTGCAATATGTGAAGCATCGTCTACCTTGTTGCAAGGAATAAAGTGTGCCATCTTAGAAAATCGATCTACAACCACAAACACGGAATCCTTTCCATTTTGAGTTCTAGGCAAACCAAGTACAAAGTCCATGCTAATGTCTTCCCAAGGTTGATATGGAATTGGAAGAGGCATGTAAAGACCATGAGATTGAGCTTTTGACTTAGCTTTGCGGCATGTAGAGCATCGGGTGGTGAAGCGTGAAACGTCTCGAAACATCTTGGGCCAAAAGTAGTGCTTGGAGAGCATGGCGAAGGTCTTGTCGCGTCCGAAATGTCCCATGAGTCCACCTCCATGAGCCTCTTGCAAAAGTAACAAACAAAGAGAAGACTCGGGTATGCAAAGTTTGTTAGCTCTCATAAGATAACCATCCTTGAGGTAATATTGTTCCCAAGATGTATGCGTCAAACATTTAGCATAATGAGGTGCAAAAGATGGATCACTAGCATATAAATCTTTGATGTGCTCAAAGCCAATAACATTCAACTCAAGTTGGTTGACAAGCGTGCATATGCGTGAAAGTGCATCGGCAACTACATTTTCCTTGCCCTTAATGTACTTTATCACATATGGAAAAGATTCAATAAATTCACTCCATTTGGCATGACGCTTGTTCAATTTAGTTTGACCTTTTAAGTACTTCAGCGTTTCATGATCTGTATGGATGACTAACTCATGAGGTCTAAGATAATGTTCCCAAACATTTAGCATACGCACTAAAGCATACAATTCTTTGTCATACACGGGATAGTTAAGTTGAGCACCGGAGAGTTTTTCACTAAAATAAGCAATGACTCGTTTTTCTTGCATTAAAACTCCGCCAATTCCGGTACCACTTGCATCACAATGGACCTCAAAAGTTTTGTCAAAATTGGGCAACGCAAGAATTGGAGCGTGAGTAAGCAAAGACTTGAGCTCATCAAAAGCGTTTGATTGCAAAGGTCCCCAAACAAAAGGAGTATTCTTCTTAGTCAAAGCATGCAAAGGGGCTGCAATAGTGCTAAAGTTTTTCACAAAGCGGCGATAAAAACCTGCAAGACCAAGGAAACTTCGCACTTGTTGCAAATTGATGGGTTGGGGCCAAGTTTTAATTGCTTTGATTTTAGTTTCATCAACATGGACACCCTTGGAGGAGACAACGAAACCCAAGAAAACCACTTTGTCAACTCCAAAAGTGCATTTCTTCAAGTTGGCATAAAGACTTTCTTTTCGAAGTGTTTGCAAAACAAGCTTAACATGATCAAGATGCTCTTTCATGGTTTTGCTAAACACAAGAATGTCATCGAAGTAAACCACAACAAATATTCCAATGTATGGACGAAGTACATGATGCATAAGACGCACAAAAGTTCCGAGAGCTTCCGACAAACCCATGGGCATAACCAACCATTCATATAAGCCAAATTTTGTTTTGAAAGCAGTTTTCCATTCATCACCCTCATGAATGCGGATTTGATAATAGCCACTTTTAAGATCAATTTTGAGAAAAGTTGGCTCCACTAAGTTCATCAAGCATATCATCTAAGCGAGGAATGGGATGCCTATAGCGCACGGTGATAGCATTTATGGGTCTACAATCGAGCACAAGCGGAAACTTCCACGGGCTTAGGCACAAATATAACGGGACGGCACAAGGGCTTAAGCTTTCACGCACATGACCGTTGTCGAGTAGTTGTTGTACTTGCCGCTGAATCTCCTTGGTTTCTTCGGGATTGACACGGTAGGGAGCTTTGTTTGGAAGTGGCGCTCGGGGATGAGGTCGATTCGATGCTCAATGCCTCAAGTGGAGGTAGACCCGAGGTAGCTCATCGGGAAAACATCTTGAAATTCCTGCAAAAGAGATTGAAACACCAAAGGTAGCTCATGAGTGGTGTTAGTTTGTGGTTCTCCATCCTTGCACACGAGGACAAAGTGCATCACACTTGATGGGTTCTCACACACTTCTCTCATCTCATGTTTGGTGGCTAATAGTATGAGGTTTTTCTCTAGGCTAAGAGGCGCCAAATTTGGCTTGTGGCTCTCACTCACTTTTTGGTGGCTCACTTTCTCACTCTTCTCTCTTTGGTTGGTGGCTTGTTTTTCGGCAATCACTTGACTAGGAGACATGGGTCGTAAAACATATTCTTTGCCTTTCATCTTGAAGCTATAGTGGTTTGTACGCCCATTGTGGTAGACACCACGGTCGAATTGCCATGGCCGACCAAGGAGGAGGTGGCAAACGGTCATTGGGACCACATCACACTCCAAAGTGTCTTCATATGCACCGATTTTGAAGGATACTTGGACTGTATGCTCAACTCGTATAGTGCCGGAGTCACTTAGCCATTGAACCTTGTATGGTTGCGGATGCTTCTTTTTGATCAATTGGAGCTTGGAGCATAGTTCTTCGCTTGCCAAGTTGTGGCAACTACCTCCATCGATGATGACCTTTACGGATCTCCCATTGATGCCGGCCTTTGTGTGGAAGATGTGGCATCGTTGGTCTTCTTCTTGGTGATGTTGAAGTGTCAAGACTTTGGAGACAACAAGAGCGGGGCTTGTATCTTCATCACAAAAGACTTGATCATCTCCATCCTCGTTGATGCGCCGGTGCATGGCCACTTGTTCAATAGCGTCCATTTCATCTTCACTCATTGAGTCGTAGGTGCCATCGTCGTTGAGTATCATGGTCCGCTTGTTGGTGCATTCATATGACTTGTGGCCTCGGCCGCCGCAAGTAAAGCACTTGAAGGAGCTTGTCTTGACGGTCTCATCGTTCGGAGTAGATGATGAAGCACGCGGCTTGGAGTTGCTTGTAGTAGGAGGAGGACGACTTGAACTTGTAGAAGTTTTCTTGTAACTTGACTTGTCGTCGTTGCTTGGAAAAGGCTTGGTTGATGTCGAAGTTGGAGTAGTAGTTGAAGCTTGGTTGTTGGAGAGGCCGTATGTCTTGGATGAGTACTTGGCATACTTGAAGTCATCTTGCACTTGTCGTTCCGCCTTTGTAGCTTGATGCACGAGCTCAATGAGGTTGGAATAAGGTTGGAAGTCGGCGATCTTCTTGATGGGATGGTTGAGTCCATTCAAGAATCGTGCCATTGTTTGCTCATCATCTTCCTTGACATTGGCTCGAATCATGGCAATCTCCATCTCTTTGTAGTATTCTTCAACACTCTTTGTTCCTTGCTTGAGGAGTTGTAGCTTCTTGAAGAGATCACGGTTGTAGTAGGTGGGCACAAAGCGTGCTCTCATGACATCCTTCATTTGAGCCCAAGTGGTGATTGGAGGTTCACCTCTTGCTTGTCGGCGCTCAAGGACTTGTTCCCACCATATGAGCACATAGTCTTGGAACTCAAGTGATGCCATAGCGATCTTCTTCTCTTCCTCATAGTTGTGCAAACGAAAGATTTTGTCGACCTTCAATGCCCATGAGAGGTACTCTTGGGATCATTGGTTCCATTGAACTTGGGCATTGTGAACTTGAGCTTGCCATAGCGATGTTCTTCATTGTTTTGAGGTCGATGTTGATGATGACGTTCTTGACGTGGAGGGTAATCATCCTCATGTTGCTCTTGGCGAGGAGGAAGTCCATGATCAACTTGCTCTTGTTGACCTTGAGGGTGAGGTTGAGCTTGAGGAGCTTGTGGAGGAGCTTGTTGGGCTTGACGTTGCGCACGTTGATGGTAGTTCCTCTCTTGTATTTCTTCTCGAAGTGCTTCCTCTTGATTGCGCCTTTCACGATTGCGGTTGGCGAGAGCTCGACTTGATGCTTGAAGGGCGCGTTCCGCCTCAAGAGCTTGTGCTTCGCGTTGTTGTTGTTGAAGACGTTGAGCTTCGGCGTCTTGTTGCTCTTGGTCTAGGCGCGCTCGTTCTTGTTCTTGTTGGTGACGAAGACGTTGTCGTTCTTGAGCTTGAGCAAACGCCATTTGGCTCGATTGAGGACGAGGAGCTTCTTTATCAACTTGCTCTTGGAGATTCTTGTCGTAAAGCGGGTTGCGAGATGCATGACGGTCTTGCGCTGCTCGACGAAGAATGTTCGATGACGGTGTACTTGTGTCGGAGAAGGAGTCGTCGGAGTGGCGACTTGAGTGGCTCCGCCTTGAGTGTGAAGAGGTAGAAGTACGCGGTTCACCAACAAGGCGCGGATCTCATCCATTCTTGCATCGTTCTCTTTCTTGTCGCGTCGAGTTTGTTGTCGAAGTAATCGTGTACGCTTCTCTGAGAGTCGCAAGTCGGTGGAGAGGTTGTCGCGCGTTTCGCTCATTGCTTGTTGCTCTTGATGGAGAGCTCGTTATGCGCCAAAGAGGTGGCTCTTGGTGACGATGATGACATGTCGTCATCTTGCTCGATGAAGAGTGGATTTGTAGAAGAACTTGGCCTATCCATCATTTCAAGCAAATTGTGAGTGGTAGAAAGAGAAGAATGAATACCAATGTACGTTTGACCGAAGTTGAAGATGAATCAAGTTCACTCAAATGCGGACAATGAAATAGCACTATTGGTACCGATCCTTGTCGATTCTCACACCTACACAAGTAAAAGCCTTTGGTGGAGCTTGGTTAGGATGGTGGCACAAAATTGATTGCAATTGTTAGCTTGACTCAAAAATGTTGAAGAAGATTCGCAAATTCGCATATGCAACAAGTAGACCAAGCAAGTAGTGGTACACGGAAACACACACGCAAATAGATAAATGGGATTGTGCAAACCAAAAGTGAGCCAAAATGTGGAATCCACGAAAATGCTCTTGTTGCACAATACTAGAGAGACGCTAGCACGATTGCACAATAGGCGGATACGGAGCTTGTGCACAACCTACTAGGCAAAAATGCAACGATCTCTATCCCACGTATGCTATATGTATGGTGTATCGGTGCAATGATCCAAGATGATCTTATGTGACAATCTTAATGTTGTATGATGCTATGCTTGTTGCTTATAAGCTCTTTGCTTATCTTTCCTCTTTGCTTAAAAGATTGAGTGGCTCTTTCTCTTTTGAGCTCTTTTCTTATGCAAACTTGACGAACTAAGATAGCAATTGTGTATGCGATGACAACTTTGTGACACACAAGTTGATTTTGAGATATGCACCTCGATTGTATGTATGATATGGTGTATGCAACTAATGTGCACAAGTCATGTTGCCGGCAATACTCAATGGCTAGTCTAGGTGGGTAAGCAACGCAAAAGATGGTATATGATGGTTATCAATGCAATTGCAAGGTATGACAAAGATGTCGTCGATGTTACCGTCCGTAGCGAAGATGAGTAGCCGACCAAAATGAGCGTTTGTTGTTGATGTCACACCGCGCCTAGATAGCCGAAACACAAAAGGACACGGAAATCTCACTCAAATTGTCGAACTCAAATTCGAATGGTAGTACGGAGGTTGTATCTTGGGGTTTGGCAAGTGGAAGTGGTGGTGGATAGGGTGAGTAGGGTGTATGTAGGTATATGTGGAGGTGGTGGTGGAGAAGGACTGCAGAAATGCAGTTTCGGCAGAGGAAGCCGGATGATCCGGGCCAGGAGCCGGATGATCCGGGCGAGTCCGGATGATCCGGGACTTGGTCCGGATGATCCTGGCAGGTCAACCACGCACGGGATTGGCTCGGGAAGAACACGAAAATGGGGTGGTATTTGACGATTATGGGGATTTTGGGTGGATTTCGAGGGGGAGGAGGTGGGGAAACACAAGATCCACGAGTTACACACCGAATCTGATGAGGACATCAATACCATTGTTACACCCACAGCCCCTGCTGCTATACATACTGGACCAATTACTAGAGCTCGCGCACGCCAACTAAATTACTGTGTACTTTCGTTTCTTGGTAATGATTCTAATGTTCATGAGAATATGATGCTGCCTAAATTGGATACATTTGTTTTGCTTACAAATGAAGGGCCTAGCTTGGAGAAGGATGAACATTGGAGCAAGAACACACATGGAGTTGATGGCATGCGCAAGGAGATCAAGAACGGAGTTACAAGTGATGATTTCAGGACTTTGAAGCCACCATAAGGAGTGCATGAAGCCTTGGACGAAATATACAAGATGCCACTTCATAATATTCGTCCATAGGCTATTCTAGGTGCTGCGTCACCTTATTATTGGGCCAGGCCCATGTAATTTCGAAATACATTAGTATCGGCTATTTTTAGAGTCCGTATGTGTGGGGAAACAAGAGATAGGGTTAGTTTCGGACCCCTCCACCAAGGGCCACGAAATTCACCCCCTCTTCCTCCATATATACAGCCCATAGGGCACCGTTTAGACTTGGGTTTTGTTTAGATTAAAAGTTCGCCATAGCTGCAACTTCGCGCATTTCGCGTTTGTGTTCCACGACTGCACAAAGGCGCCACGTAACCCCACCTTGATCAATAAAGCTTTCATCTTATATTCGCAATATCCAGATTGCAATCTCAGTTTCTTGCTTGTTCTTCGCTTGCTCGCAGGAAATAGACCCTCGTGGTCGTTGATCGTGCTCCGGCGTGGTCAATAACCTCTCGGAGTTGGTTTAGCGATTGCTAAGGCGCGACGTCGTCGGATCGTCAAAGTCGACCTCCACCAAAGCGAAATCCACCATCTCATCGAAAGACGGGACACCTTTGCCTCTATCAAGTGGTATCAGATTTCCAGGTTGCTCGGTGAGATTTTACAGTTTTTCGTAGTTTAGATCGAGTCTGTCTTCATACCTATAGTCCACGAAAAAGCCAAAAAAATTAGGGTTAGTTCATCCTATCCGAACCGATCCGAGCCTTTGCATAATCTTTTTCAGATTTGCATTGTTGAATTTGCGGTTGCATCGTCGTGTCTAGTTGCTGGTCTTAGAGTCTAGTCTTTTAGAGTTTCGAGTTCTGGTCATAAGTTGTCACGCCGCCGCCGCACCACCGTTTCGAATCCGTATCCATATACCACCACCGCTTATCCGCCACCGCTTCGAATCCGTATCCATATACCACCACCGCTGCCATATATCACCACCAATCCGAGTCCCTTGCATATTAGGTTTGTTTTCGGGATCCATCTAGTTTCCGATTCGTGTTTCCTTGTCTGAGTAGGTTTCGGATTCCAGCAATCTTTTGCCGTCCGTAGAAGAGGTTGGTTTCCAAAAAAAAAAAAGAGTCCGAAACCACCCTCCGCTTAGGCCCAAAATTTTCCAAAACGCACGGGATAAAAAAATTTTCGGCTATCCTATTTTTAGGTGTTTCTAAGCGTATTGAGCGATCGCCGTTATAGAAAGTTTTTTGACCCGCTTCAGTTTTTGGGTCCAGGCGCAAAAAAAAAAAAATTGTCGAAAAATTTCGTGCCCATCCTGTCAGTTTGACCTGGGAAGAGTTTTGAGACACTCGCCATTATAGTGATTTTTCAAAAAAAAAAAAAAAAAAGAGCAGCAAAAAAAAAAAAAAAATCAGCGCAAAAAAAAAAAAAAAAAGAGCGAAAAAAAATTCAGAGTGTGCTCCTCCTTTGTTTACGCAGCGCCGTGATTTTGTTAGTGTTCTAGGCTCGCGTCTCTAGCACGGTTCAGCCTAGGACCAAAGACAAGATCGTCGTTGAGCGCTTATTCAACTTTGCATCTCGAATTGATTATTGCTGACCCTTTTTGCTACCATATTATAAGCCTTCCCAGCTCCACATACATCTGCGTCATGCGTTGGACTCTCCCCGTAATCGCTATAGCCAAGCTTTGAGAGTTTTGACTACAACGGTTGCCGATCACCCTTTCTGCTGGGTAAGAACTGGTAAGAATTTGAGATTTGCTTGACGGATTTGTGACCGCCCACCACACCACCACCACCACTTCCTAGTAGTCTCAGAGGATCATATTCTTGTGTGTTTCTATTGCTGCTAACCATGGCAGGACCACAAGCCGATGAGACTGATTGGGAGAACTCGACGAACAAACAGCTACATGATAAGTTTCAGCAAATGATGATTGGACAGGTGCAAGACGTGATAAACAGATTTGACGAGGCCATGGAGAAGATAGATGGCATTGAGAAGACGTTTGAAACAAAGCTTGATAGCAAGTTTGATGAATTGCTCGCGTTTTCCACAACCACCGCCTGCTGCACCTATCGCACCTCTGCAACGACAACAACCACGCCCCTTCCGAATCAGTATGGACGAGCTCAGCGTGTTCCTCTTGAGCCAGGACAAAATTCTGGTGCCGCTGCTACTCTGTTGGTGCTTCTTTGGCTCCTCGCCATCGTTGCTGCTGGTACCGAGGAGGATGATTATGTGGGAGATTACGAGGAGGAGGTTGATCAACATCGAACTACGTGCAACCACCAGCACCACAACCACCAGGTCGCCCACATGCAAATAATGGCAATGCTAGGGCTCCCCTCAGTACGAGATCATGACCATCTCCCTAAACTGAAATTGAATATTCCACCATTTGAGGGTAGATATGTTCACGATATATATCTTACTTGGGAGTTAGAAACTGAACAACGATTTACATGTTTACAATATCCCGAGGAGAGACGTGTTCCTGCTGCTGTTTGTTCTTTCACTAGCTTTGCATGTGTTTGGTGGTCGAACATTGTAGATTATATCCTGTTCCAGCTACTTGGGCTGCTTTGAAAACTGCTATGCGTACTCGTTGGGTTCCACCATATTATCAACGTGAATTACTTCAAAAATTGCAGCGTTTAAGACAAGGAAAAAATTCTGAGAAGAATATTATCGGGAATTACAAACTGGCTTGATTAGATGTGGTATTGTTGAGGAGAATGAAGCTATGCTTGCACGTTTTCGGGTGGATTAAATAGAGAGATTCAGACCATTCTAGACTATAAGGATTATAATAATATCACTCGTTTATTCCATCTTGCTTGTAAAGCTGAACGTGAAGTGCAGGATCGACGGGCATTGGCGCCGCACTAACTTTTCTCGCAGGTCGACCTTCATCATGGACACCACGTGCATCATCTACTTCCACACGTTCTGCTACACCGGCACCTCCGTCGGGTGCCACCTCCAACCGTGATACACGAACGCAGGCACAACCTCCACTATCTGCCAAGAGCGCACCTGCCGGACCTGCACAGAGCTCTTCTTCTTCCATGGCGTCAACAGGGCACACAAGTGATATTATTTGTCGTCGTTGTAAGGGAAGAGGACATTTTGCAAGAGAATGCAAATCTCAGCGTGTGATGATTGCTACTGAGGATGGTGGGTATGAGTCCGCTAGTGACTATGATGAGGAGACTTTGGCTCTTATTACACATGAGGAACACGGTGGAGATGATTCTGATCATGAGACACAATACATGGCTGCTGAAGATGCTGACAGGTATGAATGTTTAGTTGCTCAACGTGTTTTGAGTGTGCAGGTTACACAAGCTGAGCAAAATCAGAGGCATAATTTGTTCCATACAAAGGGAGTTGTGAAGGAACGTTCTATTCAAGCGCCATCATAGATGGAGGGAGCTGCAACAACTTGGCTAGCATGGAGATGGTGGAGAAGCTATCTCTCACCACAAGACCACATCCACATCCTTACTACATCCAATGGTTCAA
Organism: Aegilops speltoides; assembly: GCA_021437245.1. Classification (NCBI taxonomy): domain Eukaryota; kingdom Viridiplantae; phylum Streptophyta; class Magnoliopsida; order Poales; family Poaceae; genus Aegilops; species Aegilops speltoides. The sequence goes on from CM038146.1 coordinate 243,200,767, forward strand.
TAACAGCGGCAAGGTGAAGGTAACACGTCTGTTCGTGTGCATTTTAGTATCTCTACATATGCTGATTATGTTGATTGTGATGTGGTACCTATGCAAGCATGTTCCTTGTTACTTGGTAGACCATGGCAATTTGATAAAAATTTGTACACCATGGTAGAAACAATCAGTATACTCTTGTTCATAAGGATAAAAATATTACTTTGCTTCCTATGACTCTGAGTCCATTTTGAAAGATGATATTAATAGAGCTAATAAAGCAAAACAGGAGAAAAATAAGAGTGAAAATCAGATTGTGGCAAAAGAATTTGAGCAACACATGAAGCCTAATAATAAACCATCTACTGTTGCTTCGAAATTAAATTGAAAAGTGCATGTTTACTTGCCACCAAATCTGATATTGATGAGCTAGATTTTAGCAAATCTATTTGCTATGCTTTTGTGTGCAAAGAGGCATTATTTTCATTCGAGGACGTGCCTTCCTCTTTGCCCCCTGTTGTCACTAACATTTTGCAGGAGTTCGCTGACGTCTTTCCACAAGACGTGCCACCGGGATTACCACCTATTCGAGGGATTGAGCATCAAATTGACTTAATTCCGGTGCATCATTACCCAACCGTGCACCATACCGTACCAATCCAGAGGAGACGAAGGAGATTATGCGTCAAGTACAGGAGCTGCTCGACAAAGGTTATATACGCGAATCCCTTAGTCCTTGTGCTGTTCCTATTATTCTAGTGCCGAAAAAGGATGGTACGTCACGTATGTGTGTTGATTGTAGAGGCATCAATAATATTACTATTCGTTATCGTCACCCTATTCCTAGGCTAGATGATATGCTTGATGAATTGAGTGGCTCTACAATATTCTCCAAAGTTGATTTATGAGTGGATACCATCAAATTCGTATGAAATTGGGAGATGAATGGAAAACAGCATTTAAAACTAAGTTTGGATTATATGAGTGGTTAGTCATGCCTTTTGGGTTAACTAATGCACCTAGTACTTTCATGAGATTAATGAACGAAGTTTTACGTGCTTTCATTGGACGATTTGTGGTAGTTTATTTTGATGATATACTGATTTATAGCAAATCTTTGGAAGAACATTTGGAACATTTACGTGTTGTTTTTAATGCTCTACGTGATGCACGCTTGTTTGGTAACCTTGGGAAGTGCACCTTTTGCACCGACCGAGTATCTTTTCTTGGCTATGTTGTTACTCCACAGGAATTGAAGTTGATAAAGCCAAGATTGAAGCTATTGAGAGTTGGCCGCAGCCCAAAACGGTCACACAAGTGAGGAGCTTCCTTGGCCTAGCTGGTTTCTATAGGCGTTTTGTGAGAGATTTCAGCACCATTGCTGCACCTCTCAACGAGCTTACAAAGAAGGATGTGCCTTTTGTTTGGGGTACCGCACGGAAGAAGCCTTCACGGTATTGAAAGCTAAGTTGACACATGCTCCTTTACTCCAACTTCCTGATTTTAATAAGACTTTTGAGCTTGAATGTGATGCTAGTGGAATTGGATTAGAGGTGTGTTATTACAAGATGGCAAACCTGTTGCATACTTTTCGAAAAATTGAGTGGGCCTAGTCTGAATTATTCTACTTATGATAAAGAATTATATGCTCTTGTTAGGACTTTAGAAACATGGCAACATTATTTATGGCCCAAAGAATTTGTTATACATTCGATCATGAATCTTTGAAACATATTAAAAGTCAAGCTAAACTGAATCGTAGACATGCTAAATGGGTTGAATTCATTGAGACTTTCCTTATGTCATTAAACACAAGAAGGGTAAAGAAAATGTTATTGCTGATGCATTGTCTCGTCGCTATACTATGCTTTCACAACTTGACTTCAAAATATTTGGTTTGGAGACCATCAAAGATCAATATGTGCATGATGCTGATTTTAAAGATGTATTGCAGAATTGTAAAGAAGGAAGAACATGGAACAAGTTTGTCGTTAATGATGGATTTGTGTTCGTGCTAACAAGCTATGCATTCCAGCTAGCTCCGTTCGTCTTTTGTTGTTGCAGGAGGCGATGGAGGAGAACTAATGGGACACTTTGGCGTGAAGAAGACGGAGGACGACTTGCTACACATTTCTTTTGGCCAAAGATGAGACGGATGTTGAGCGTTTTATTGCTCGCTGCACTACATGTCAAAAAGCTAAGTCACGACTCAATCCTCATGGTTTATATATGCCTTTGCCTGTACCTAGTGTTCCTTGGGAGGATATATCGATGGACTTTGTTTTAGGTTTACCTAGAACAAAGAAGGGGAGGGATAGCATATTTGTTGTCGTGGATAGATTCTCGAAAATGGCACACTTTATACCATGTCATAAAACCGATGATGCTGTCAATGTTGCTGATTTGTTCTTTCGTGAAATTATTCGCTTGCATGGTGTGCCAAATACTATTGTTTCAGATCGTGATACTAAATTTCTTAGCCATTTTGGAGATGTTTATGGGCTAAGTTGGGGACTAAACTGCTTTTTAGTACTACTTGTCACCCCCAAACTGATGGACAAACTGAAGTAGTCAATAGAACATTGTCTACTATGCTTAGGGCTGTTCTAAAGAAAAATAAGAAAATGTGGGAGGAATGCTTGCCTCATATTGAATTTGCTTATAATCGTTCATTGCATTCTACTACTAAGATGTGCCCTTTTGAAGTTGTGTATGGTTTCCTACCTCGTGCACCTATTGATTTGTTGCCTCTTCCATCTTCGGAGAAGGTTAATTTTGATGCTAAAGAACGTGCTGAATTGATTTTAAAATGCATGAGTTAACTAAGGAAAACATTGAGCGTATGAATGCTAAATATAAACTTGCTGGAGATAAGGGTAGAAAACATGTTGTGTTTGCACCGGAGATCTTGTTTGGTTACATTTGCGTAAGGATAGATTTCTGATTTGCATAAATCAAAGCTAATGCCACGTGCTGCTGGTCCCTTTAAGGTGTTGGAGAAAGTAAATGATAATGCATATAAACTTGAGCTGCCTGCAGATTTTGGGGTTAGTCCCACTTTTAACATTGCAGATTTGAAGCCATATTTGGGTGAGGAAGATGAACTTCCGTCGAGGACGACTTCCTTTCAAGAAGGGAGGATGATGAGGACATCAATACCATTGTTACACCCACAGCCCTGCTGCTATACATCTTGGACCAATTACTAGAGCTCACAAGACGCCAACTAAATTACCGGTACTTTCGTTTCTTGGTAATGATTCTAATGTTCATGAGAATATGATGCTGCCTAAATTGGATACATTTGTTTTGCTTACAAATGAAGGGCCTAGCTTGGAGAAGGATGAACATTGGAGCAAGAACACACATGGAGTTGATGGCATGCGCAAGGAGATCAAGAACGGAGTTACAAGTGATGATTTCAGGACTTTGAAGCCACCATAAGGAGTGCATGAAGCCTTGGACGAAATATACAAGATGCCACTTCATAATATTCGTCCATAGGCTATTCTAGGTGCTGCGTCACCTTATTATTGGGCCAGGCCCATGTAATTTCGAAATACATTAGTATCGGCTATTTTAGAGTCCGTATGTGTGGGGAAACAAGAGATAGGGTTAGTTTGGACCCCTCCACCAAGGGCCACGAAATTCACCCCTCTTCCTCCATATATACAGCCCATAGGGCACCGTTTTAGACTTGGGTTTTGTTTAGATTAAAAGTTCGCCATAGCTGCAACTTGGCGTGCCGTTTGTGTTCCACGACCGCACAAAGCGCCACAGTAACCCCACCTTGATCAATAAAGCTTTCATCTTATATTCGCAATATCCAGATTGCAATCTCAGTTTCTTGCTTGTTCTTCGCTTGCTCGCAGGAAATAGACCCTCGTGGTCAGGTTGATCGTGCTCGGCGTGGTCAATAACCTCTCGGAGTTGGTTTAGCGATTGCTAAGGCGCGACGCCCTCAAGACGCTTCGTAGTCGGATCGTCAAAGTCGACCTCCACCAAAGCGAAATCCACCATCTCATCGAAAGACGGGACACCTTTGCCTCTATCAGAATCCACGGATCAAAAACAACAAAACATCATCAAAACTAACAAATCACAAAAAATTTTGGGGGTATTTTTGTGGGGATTTTCGGGTTTTTAGGACTAAAACAACAAAATCAAGCTAGAAATCACGAGGTAGGGGCTCCAAAAACGTGATCAACGTGGCTCTTTCACGTTTGGAGGGGATCCTATGGAGGGAACACGAAGAACGCGCGGAAGGACGAGAGGAAACAAGGGAAAAACGAGGTAGGAACACTCAATCAACAAGGATCAATCACACAACGTCTAGATCATCGAAGCACGAGTGATACATGGTCCAAAATCAACAAAGGAAAGATACAAAGGTAGCCGTTCTTCTCCCGAAGGAGGTCTTGAATCCACGAGGGGATCTTCCCGTATAGGGGTCTTGAATCCGATGGATCTTCTCCTAGACGGAGGTCCTGATCTCCGTGGAGAAGTACCGGTGGATGAGCAAAGGCTCTCACACACAAATATGAGCTAATCCAATGCTAAGTCTCAAAGGGAGGATATGGGGTCCTATATATAGAGTTAGGGGCGAAGGGGTACATGGGCTCAGCCAACAAAGTATGGTATGCCGGATGATCCGGACGGGGTCCGGATGATCCGGTGGGGCCGGATGATCCGGTGCTTTCGGCCGAGGCGGCGTGGGGCGGATGTCCGCAGACGGTCCGGACGTCCGGGTGGGGTCCGGATGATCCGGGACGGGGTCCGGATCGTCTGGCTTCGGGGAGGAGCTTCTGTTGCCTTCGGTGGAGTTAGCCGGGTCGTCCGGATCGGGGTCCGGATCATCCGGGCTCTGTCCGGATCGTCCGGGCCTCCGTCCGGACCGTCCGGCCTCTCTGGTCCTGTTTGCTTTCTCCTCTCCGTCTTCGCGTATGTCTTCCGCTTCCGATTCTCCTTGCTTCCCAGCCTCTTCATGGTCGACTCCTTGGTGCCTGAGTATGCATAGAGTTTCCTTTTGAGGTAGTAACCATGTCTCATGTGAATCGAAGGAGAGTTGTGAGAGGAGTGATGTCACCTCGGTTTCAAGAGCTCTTGCACGTGCTCGAGTCATCGGTCCTTGTGGTGTTGTAGGTGTTGATGTAGAGTCCATGGGGATGATGGAAGGATGCTCCGCATCAAGTACCCTCATATTCAGCCTTAAGCAGGACTTTTTGGCCCTGAAAGTCAAAGAACATCATTCGTCCCTGTTTTTCAGACAAGTTTCTGAACCCATTGCCACTTCCTTTTGAAGGGAATTCAAGAGATTATGTTGCTTATAGACATTAGCCCCCCTGGTAGGGATAAACGTACCTTTCTGCAGATGCTCTATGATCCGGGCAACCTCATTTGGCCATAAATTGAAGAAAATCCAGCGGCTATATGCCTTATTCTCCTTGTTTTCGCCGGATGGCATGCTGTAACTATTGCGCATGAAAGCCAAGAACAAAAGGGCATTCCTAGCATCGGTTAATATATATGTGGAAATGATATCTCCTCTATAGAGGACAAGAAATTTTGGGGCAATCAGGCAATAGCGCACGAGAAAATGAAGTACTTTCAAGGATTGCCATAGAATGGACATATGTTCACTAAAACGGTCATCATTTTGTCATTCGGAGTCCATGTCGGACCCATAAGTACTCAAACTTCTCGCGGCGAGCGCGCGAATCCAAAAAATACTCCCCGCTTGAGCCAGGAGGCCCGGAGTACCCTCAAATTCAGCCTTAAGTAGGACTTTTTTGCCCTGAAAGTCATAGAACATTATTCGTCGCTGTTTTTCACACAAGTTTCTGAACCCATTGGCACTTCCTTTTGAAGAAATTCGAGAGATTATGTTGCTTATAGACATTAGTCCCCCTGGTAGGAACAAACGTACCTTTCTGCAGATGCTCTATGATCCGGGCAATCTCATTTGGCCGTAAATTGAAAAAAATCCAACGGCTATATGCCTTATTCTCCTTGTTTTCGCCGGATGGCATGCTGTAACTCATGCGCGTGAAAGCCAATGACAAAAGGGCATTCCCGGCATCGGTCAATATATATGTGGAAACGATATCTCCTCTATAGAGGACAAGAAATTTTAGGGCAATCAGGCAAAAAGCGCACGAGAAAATGAAGTACTTTCAAGGACTGCCATGGAATGGACAGATGTTCACTAAAACGGTCATAATTTTGTCATTCAGAGTCCGTGTCGGACCCATAAGTACTCAAACTGCTCGCGGCGAGCGTGCGAATCCAAAAAATACTCCATGCTCCCGCCAGGAGGCTCGGAGTACCGTCAAATTCAGCCTTACGCAGGACTTTTTGATCCTGAAAGTCAAAGAACATCATTCGTCGCTTTTTTTCAGACAAGTTTCTGAACCCATCGGCACTTCCTTTTGAAGGAAATTCGAGAGATTATGTTGCTTATAGACATTAGCCCCCCTAGTAGGGACAAACGTACCATTCTGCAGATGCTCTATGATCCGGGCAATCTCATTTGGCCGTAAATTGAAGAAAATCTAGCGGCTATATGCCTTATTCTCCTTGTTTTCGCCGGATGGCATGCTGTAACTAATGCGCGTGAAAGCCAAGAACTAAAGGGCATTCCTCGCATCGGTCAATATATATGTGGAAATGATATCTCCTCTATAGAGGACAAGAAATTTTGGGGCAATCAGGCAAAAAGCGCATAAGAAAATGAAGTACTTTCAAGGACTGCCATAGAATGGACAGATGTTCACTAAAACGGTCATAATTTTGTCATTTAGAGTCCGTGTCGGACCCATAAGTACTCAAACTGCTCGTGGCGAGCGCGCGAATCCAAAAAATACTCCACGCTCAGGCCAGGAGGCCCGGAGTACCGTCAAATTCAGCCTTAAGCAGGACTTTTTGGCCCTGAAAGTCAAAGAACATCATTCGTCGCTATTTTTCAGACAAGTTTCAGAACCCATCGACACTTCCTTTTGAAGGAAATTCGAGAGATTATGTTGCTTATAGACATTAGCCCCCCTGGTAGGGACAAATGTACCTTTCTGCAAATGCTCTATGATCCGGGCAATCTCATTTGGCCGTAAATTGCAGAAAATCCAGCGGCTATATGCCTTATTCTCCTTGTTTTCGCCGGAAGGCATGCTGTAACTCATGCGCGTGAAAGCCTAGAACAAAAGGGCATTCCTTGCATCGGTCAATATATATGTGGAAACTATATCTCCTCTATAGAGGACAAGAAATTTTGGGGCAATCAGGCAAAAAGCGCACGAGAAAATGAAGTACTTTCCAGGACTGCCATAGAATGGACAGATGATGCGGAGCATCCCACGTTCATCCCCATGTACACTCCGACTACTCTCCAAGCCCCAAGAGGACATATGACGAGACCTCGAACATACACCATTGGACACAAGGTGAATTCACTCCTCTTCGAACCGTCACTTTCCGCATATGAGACACGGCTACTACCTCATGCATGGACCTTGCATACACTCAGGTACAACCGAGATGACCATGGAGAATCCAAGGACCAAGGCCAAGCATGGAAGAGAAGACGGAAGAAAGGAGAAGAAGAAGAAGCGGTCTTTGGAATCAGCCGGACGTCCGGGCCGCCGTCCGGATCATCCGGCCCAGCCGGATCATCCGGACCCTACCGGATCATCCGGGTAAAGACGCCAAGACAACAAGCCCCTCGACGAAGCCGGATCATCCGGACGGTCGCCCGATCATCCGGACCCCGACACCGGATCATCTAGGCGCCGTCCGGATCATCCGGACCCGCTGTCTTGGCGACTTGGCCGAGGCCCGTGTACCTTCGCCCTCACTTACCCCTTCGTGGCTTAGCACTATAAATAGACCTCCTCCTCCCCACTTTGAGGGTTAGCGTTGGTTTAGCTCAAGTTAGAGATAGAGCTACGCTCATCTATCGGATCTCCTCCTCGTGAGAAACCGGCCTCTTCGGAGAAGATCCTCTCGGATACAAGACCCTTTACGGAAGATCCCTCGTGGATTCAAGGCCTCCTCTTGGAGATGAACGGTTCCTTTGTATCCTTACCCTAGTTGACTATGTATCTTGTGGATCTCATGTGTATGTTGATCCGCATTCGTGATCGATTCCTTGTTGGTTGAGTGATTCTCTCGTTTTCCCGTGTTTCCTTTGTGCTTCAGCGTGTTCTTCGTGTTTCCTCCGTAGGATCCCCTCCAAACGTGAAAGATCGACGAATTAGGGTTCCACCCTACATCATATGATACCAGAGCCAGGTTGATCACGTTTTTTGAGCCCCTACCACGTGATTTCTAGCTTGATTTTGTTGTTTTCGTCCTAAAATCTGAAAATCCCCTCCAAACGTGAAAGATCGACGAATTAGGGTTCCACCCTACATCATATGGTATCAGAGCCACGTTGATCACGTTTTTGGAGCCCCTCCCACCGTTTTCTAGCCTTCTTTTGTTGTTTTCGTCCTAAATCCGAAAATCCCCACCAAAAATAGCCCCCAAATTTTTTTGTGATTTGTTGGTTTTGATGATGTTTTGTTGATTTTGATCCATGGATTTGCTTGGTTTCAAGCGGATCATCCGGACCCTCGCCCGGATCGTCCGGCCAGCGCCTGCGCGCGCGTGTTGGGCTGAGCCCATGTACCCTTCGCCTGGACTCTATATATAGGACCCTCTCCTCACTTTGAGACTTAGCATTGGATTAGCTCATATTTGTGTGTGAGAGCCTTTGCTCATCCACGGTACTTCTCCACGGAGATCGGGACCTCCGTCTAGGAGAAGATCCATCGGATTCAAGACCCCTATCTGGGAAGATCCCTCGTGGATTCAAGACCTCCTCCGGAGAAGAACGGCTACCTTTGTATCTTTCCTTTGTTGATTTTGGACCATGTATCACTCGTGCTTCGATGATCTAGACCTTGTGTGATTGATCTCTTGTTGGTTGAGTGTCTCTCTCGTTCTTCCCCGTGCTTTTCTCTCGTGCTTCCGCGTGTTATTCGTGTTTTCCTCCGTAGGATCCCCTCCAAACGTGAAAGATCGACGAATTAGGATTCCACCCTACATCATTATGGTATCATGAGCCAGGTTGATCACGTTTTTGGAGCCCCTACCCCGTGATTTCTAGCTTGATTTTGTTGTTTTCGTCCTAAAAACCCGAAAATCCCCACAAAAATACCCCCAAAATTTTTTGTGATTTGTTGGTTTTGATGATGTTTTGTTGTTTTTGATCCATGGATTCGGTGTGTAACTCGTGGATCTTGTGTTTCCCCACCTTCTCCCCCTCGAAATTCACCCAAAATCCCCGAAGTCGTCAAATTTCTCCCTGTTTTCGAGTTCTTCCCGAGCAGTTCCCGTGCGTGGTTGACCTGCCCGGATCATCCGGACCAAGTCTCGGATCATCCGGACATACCCGGATCATCCGGCTTCCTCTGCCGAAACTGCAGTTCTGCAGTCCACCATCCACCTCCACCACCATCCACACATCTATACACCCTTCCCACCTTATCCACCACCATTTCCACTTGCCAAACCCCAAGACTCAACCTCCGTACTACCATTCGATTTTGAGTTCGACAATTTGAGTGAGATTTCCGTGTCCTCTTGTGTTTCGGCTATTTAGGCGCGGTGTGACATCAACAACAAACGCTCACTTTGGTCGGCTACTCATCTTCGCTACGGACGGTAACATCGACGACATCTTTGTCATACCTTGCGATTGCATTGATAGCCATCATATACCATCTTTTGCATTGCTTACCCACCGAGACTAGCCATTGAGTATTGCCGGCAACGTGACTTGTGCACATTAGTTGCATACACCATATCATACATACAATCGTGGTGCATATCTCGGAATCAACTTGTGTGTCACAAAGTTGTCATCGCATACACAATTGCTATCTTAGTTCGTCAAGTTTGCATAAGAAAAGAGCTCCAAAGAGAAAGAGCCACTCAAGCTTTTAAGCAAAGAGGAAAGATAAGCAAAGAGCTTATAAGCAACAAGCATAGCATCATACAACATTAAGATTGTCATATAAGATCATCTTGGATCATTGCACCGATACACCATACATATAGCATCGTGGGATAGAGATCGTTGCATTTTTGCCTAGTAGGTTGTGCACAAGCTCCGTATCCGCCTATTGTGCAATCGTGCTAGCGTCTCTCTAGTATTGTGCAACAAGAGCATTTTCGTGGATTCCACATTTTGGCTCACTTTTGGTTTGCACAATCCCATTTATCTATTTGCGTGTGTGTTTCCGTGTACCACTACTTGCTTGGTCTACTTGTTGCATATGCGAATTTGCGAATCTTCTTCAACATTTTTGAGTCAAGCTAACTATTGCAATCAGTTTTGTGCCACCATCCTAACCAAGCTCCACCAAAAGCTTTTACTTGTGTAGGTGTGAGAATCGACAAGGATCGGTACCAATAGTGCTATTTCATTGTCCGCATTTGAGTGAACTTGATTCATCTTCAACTTCGGTCAAAGGTACATTGGTATTCTTTCTTCTCCTTCTACCACTCAAAATTTGCTTGAAATGATGGATAGGCCAAGTTCTTCTACAAATCCACTCTTCATCGAGCAAGACGACGACATGTCATCATACGTCACCAAGAGCCACCTCTTTGGCGCGCAACGAGCTCTCCATCAAGAGCAACAAGCAATGAGCGAACGCATCGACAACCTCTCCACCGACTTGCGACTCTCCGAGAAACGTACATGAGATTACTTCGACAACAAACTTGACGCGCACAAGAAAGATAATGATGCAAGAATGGACGAGATCCGCGCCTTGTTGGTGAACCGGCGTACTTCTACCTCTTCACACTCAAGACGGAGCCACTCAAGTCGCCACTCCGACGACTCCTTCTCCGACACAAGTACACCGTCATCGAACATTCTTCGACGAGCCGCGCGTCAAGATCGTCATGCATCTCGCAACCCGCTACACGACAAGAATCTCCAAGAGCAAGTTGATGAAGAAGCTCCTCGTCCTAAATCAAGCCAAATGGCGTTTGCTCAAGCCCAAGAACGACAACGTCTTCGCCACCAACAAGAACAAGAACGAAAGCGCCTACTACACAAGAGCAACAAGACGCCGAGGCGCAACGTCTTCAACAACAACAACGAGAAGCACAAGCTCTTGAGGCGGAACGCGCCCTTCAAGCATCAAGTCGAGCTCTCGCCAACCGCAATCGCGAAAGGCGCAATCAAGAGGAAGCACTTCAAGAAGAAATACAAGAGAGGAACTACCATCCGCGTGCGCAACGTCAAGCCCCACAAGCTCCTCCACAAGCTCCTCAAGCTCAACCTCAACCTCAAGGTCAACAAGAACAAGTTGATCATGGACTTCCTCCTCGCCAAGATCAACATGAGGATGATTACCCTCCACGCCAAGAACGTCATCATCAACATCGACCTCAACACAATGAAGAACAACGCTATGGCAAGCTCAAGTTCACAATGCCCAAGTTCAATGGAACCAACGATCCCGAAGAATACCTCTCATGGGCATTGAAGGTCGACAAAATCTTTCATTTGCACAACTATGATGAAGAAAAGAAGATCGCTATGGCATCACTTGAGTTCCAAGACTATGTACTCATATGGTGGGAACAAATCCTTGAGCGCCGACAAGCAAGAGGTGAACCTCCAATCACCACTTGGGCTCAAATGAAGGATGTCATGCGAGCACGCTTTGTGCCCACCTACTACAACCGTGATCACTTCAAGAAGCTACAACTCCCCAAGCAAGGAACAAAGAGTGTTGAAGCATACTACAAAGAAATGGAGATTGCCATGATTCGAGCCAATGTCAAGGAAGATGATGAGCAAACAATGGCACGATTCTTGAACGGACTCAACCATCCCATCAAGAAGATTGCCGACTTCCAACCCTACTCCAACCTCATTGAGCTCGTGCATCAAGCTACAAAGGCGGAACGACAAGTGCAAGATGACTTTGGCACGCCAAGTACTCATCCAAGACATACGACCTCTCCAAAACCAAGCTTCAACAACTACTCCAACTTCGACATCAACCAAGCCTTTTCCAAGCAACGACGACAAGTCAAGTTACAAGAAAACTTCTACAAGTTCAAGTCGTCCTCCTCCTACTACAAGCAACTCCAAGCCGCGTGCTTCATCATCTACTCCAACCGATGAGACCGTCAAGACAAGCTCCTTCAAGTGTTTTACTTGCGGCAGCCGAGGCCACAAGTCATATGAATGCACCAACAAGCGTACCATGATACTCAACGACGATGGCACCTATGACTCAATGAGTGAAGATGAAATGGACGCTATTGAGCAAGTGGCCATGCACCGGCGCATCAACGAGGATGAAGATGATCAAGTCTTTTGTGATGAAGATACAAGCCCCGCTCTTGTTGTCTCCAAAGTCTTGACACTTCAACATCACCAAGAAGAAGACCAACGATGCCACATCTTCCACACAAAGGCCGGCATCAATGGGAGATCCGTCAAGGTCATCATCGATGGAGGTAGTTGCCACAACTTGGCAAGCGAAGAACTATCCTCCAAGCTCCAATTGGTCAAGAAGAAGCATCCGCAACCATACAAGGTTCAATGGCTAAGTGATTCTGGCACTATATGAGTTGAGCATACGGTCCAAGTATCCTTCAAAATCGGTGCATATGAAGACACTTTGGAGTGTGATGTGGTCCCAATGACCGTTTGCCACCTCCTCCTTGGTCGGCCATGGCAATTCGACCGTGGTGTCTACCACAATGGGCGTACAAACCACTATAGCTTCAAGATGAAAGGCAAAGAATATGTCCTACGACCCATGTCTCCTAGTCAAGTGATAGCCGACAAACAAGCCACCAACCAAAGAGAGAAGAGTGAGAAAGTGAGCCACCAAAAAGTGAGTGAGAGCCACAAGACAAATTTGAGCGCCCCTTCGCCTAGAGAGAAAAACCTCATACTATTCGCCACCAAACATGAGATGAGAGAAGTGTGTGAGAACCCATCGAGTGTGATGCACTTTGTCCTAGTGTGCAAGGAGGGAGAACCACAAACTAACACCACTCATGAGCTACCTTTGGTGTTTCAATCTCTTTTGCAGTAATTTCAAGATGTTTTCCCCGATGAGCTACCTCCGGGTCTACCTCCTCTTCGAGGCATTGAGCATCGAATCGACCTCATCCCCGGAGCGCCACTTCCAAACAAAGCTCCCTACCGTGTCAATCCTGAAGAAACCAAGGAGATTCAACAGCAAGTACAACAACTCATCGACAACGGTCATGTAGGTGAAAGCTTAAGCCCTTGTGCCGTACCCGTTATTCTTGTGCCTAAGCCCGATGGAAGTTTCCGCTTGTGCTCCGATTGTAGACCCATAAATGCTATCACCGTGCGCTATAGGCATCCCATTCCTCGCTTAGATGATATGCTTGATGAACTTAGTGGAGCCAACTTTTCTCAAAATTGATCTTAAAAGTGGCTATTATCAAATACGCATTCATGAGGGTGATGAATGGAAAACTGCTTTCAAAACAAAATTTGGCTTATATGAATGGTTGGTTATGCCTATGGGTTTGTCGGAAGCTCCCGGAACTTTTGTGCGCCTCATGCATCATGTACTTCGTCCATACATTGGAATCTTTGTTGTGGTTTACTTCGATAATATTCTTGTGTTTAGCAAAACCATGAAAGAGCATCTTGATCAAGTTAAGCTTGTTTTGCAAACACTTCGAAAAGGAAGTCTTTATGCCAACTTGAAGAAATGCACTTTTGGAGTTGACAAAGAGGTTTTCTTGGGTTTCATTGTCTCTTCCAAGGGTGTTCATGTTGATGAAACTAAGATCGCAATTAAAACTTGGCCCCGACCCACCAATTTGCAACAAGTGCGAAGTTTCCTTGGTCTTGCAGGTTTTTATCGTCGCTTTGTGAAAAACTTTAGCACTATTGCAGCTCCTTTGCATGCTTTGAGTAAGAAGAATACTCCTTTTGTTTGGGGACCTTTGCAATCAAACGCTTTTGATGAGCTCAAGTTGATAGAGGCGAGGGTGTCCCGTCTTTCGATGAGATGGTGGTTATCGTTTTGGATGAAGTCGACTTTGACGATCCGACTACGAACGTGCGAGGACGTCGCGCCTTAGCAATCGCTAAGCCAACTCCGAGAGGTTATTGACCACGCCGGAGCACGATCAACCTGACCACGAAGGTCTGTTTCCTGCAGGCAAACGAAGAACAAGCAAGAAACTGAGATTGCAATCTGGATATTGCGAATATAAGAGGAAAGCTTTACTGATCAAGGTGGGGTTCTGTGACGCCTTTGTGCAGTCGTTGAACACAAACGGCACGCGAAGTTGCAGCTATGGCGAACTTTTAATCTAAACAAAACCCAAAGTCTAAGCGGTGCCCGAAGGGCTGTATATATGGAGGAAGAGGGGTGAATTTCGTGGCCCTTGGTGGAGGGGTCCAAACTAACCCTATCTCTTGTTTCCCACACATACGGACTCTAAAATAGCCTATACTAATGTATTTCGAAATTACATGGGCCTGGCCCAATAATAAGGTGACGCAGCACCTAGAATAGCCTCTGGACGAAATTTATGAAGTGGCATCTTGTATATTTCGTCCAAGGCTTCATGCACTCATTATGGTGGCTTCAAAGTCCTGAAATCATCACTTGTAACTCCATTCTTGTCCCCTTAGCATGCCATCATCTCGATGCTTGTTCTTGCTCCAATGTTCATCCTTCTCCAAGCTAGGCCCTTCATTTGTAAGCAAAACAAATGTATCCAATTTAGGCAGCATCATATTCTCATGAACATTAGAATCATTACCAAGAAACGAAAGTACACGGTAATTTAGTTGGCGTCATAAGCTCTAGTAATTGGTCCGGTATGTATTGCAGCAGGGGCTGTGGGTGTAACAATGGTATTGATGTCCTCATCATCCTCCCCTTCTTGAAATGAAGTCGTCCTCGACGGAAGTTCATCTTCCTCACCCAAATATGGCTTCAAATCTGCAATGTTAAAAGTGGGACTAACCCCAAAATCTGCAGGCAGCTCAAGTTTATATGCATTATCATTTACTTTCTCCAACACCTTAAAGGGACCAGCAGCACGTGGCATTAGCTTTGATTTATGCAAATCAGAAATCTATCCTTACGCAAATGTAACCAAACAAGATCTCGGTGCAAACACAACATGTTTTCTACCCTTATCTCCAGCAAGTTTATATTTAGCATTCATACGCTCAATGTTTTCCTTAGTTAACTCATGCATTTTTAAAATCAATTCAGCACGTTCTTTAGCATCAAAATTAACCTTCTCCGAAGATGGAAGAGGCAACAAATCAATAGGTGCACGAGGTAGGAAACCATACACAACTTCAAAAGGGCACATCTTAGTAGTAGAATGCAATGAACGATTATAAGCAAATTCAATATGAGGCAAGCATTTCTCCCACATTTTCTTATTATTCTTTTGAACAGCCCTAAGCATAGTAGACAATGTTCTATTGACTACTTCAGTTTGTCCATCAGTTTGGGTGTGACAAGTAGTACTAAAAAGCAGTTTAGTCCCCAACTTAGCCCATAAACATCTCCAAAAGTGGCTAAGAAATTTAGTATCACGATCTGAAACAATAGTATTTGGCACACCATGCAAGCGAATAATTTCACGAAAGAACAAATCAGCAACATTGACAAGCATCATCGCTTTTATGACATGGTATAAAGTGTGCCATTTTCGAGAATCTATCCACGACAACAAATATGCTATCCTCCCTTCTTTGTTCTAGGTAAACCTAAAACAAAGTCCATAGATATATCCTCCCAAGGAACACTAGGTACAGGCAAAGGCATATATAAACCATGAGGATTGAGTCGTGACTTAGCTTTTTGACATGTAGTGCAGCGAGCAATAAAACGCTCAACATCCCGTCTCATCTTTTGCCAAAAGAAATGTGTAGCAAGTACGTCCTCCGTCTTCTTCACGCCAAAGTGTCCCATTAATCCTCCTCCATGCGCCTCCTGCAACAACAAAAGACGAACGGAGCTAGCTGGAATGCATAGCTTGTTAGCACGGAACACAAATCCATCATTAACGACAAACTTGTTCCATGTTCTTCCTTCTTTACAATTCTGCAATACATCTTTAAAATCAGCATCATGCACATATTGATCTTTGATGGTCTCCAAACCAAATATTTTGAAGTCAAGTTGTGAAAGCATATTATAGCGACGAGACAATGCATCAGCAATAACATTTTCTTTACCCTTCTTGTGTTTAATGACATAAGGGAAAGTCTCAATGAATTCAACCCATTTAGCATGTCTACGATTCAGTTTAGCTTGACTTTTAATATGTTTCAAAGATTCATGATCAGAATGTATAACAAATTCTTTGGGCCATAAATAATGTTGCCATGTTTCTAAAGTCCGAACAAGAGCATATAATTCTTTATCATAAGTAGAGTAATTCAGACTAGGCCCACTCAATTTTTCAGAAAAGTATGCAACAGGTTTGCCATCTTGTAATAACACACCTCCTAATCCAATTCCACTAGCATCACATTCAAGCTCAAAAGTCTTATTAAAATCAGGAAGTTGGAGTAAAGGAGCATGTGTCAACTTAGCTTTCAATACAGTGAAGGCTTCTTCCTGTGCGGTACCCCAAACAAAAGGCACATCCTTCTTTGTAAGCTCGTTGAGAGGTGCAGCAATAGTGCTGAAATCTCTCACAAAACGCCTATAGAAACCAGCGAGGCCAAGGAAACTCCTCACTTGTGTGACCGTTTTGGGCTGCGGCCAACTCTCAATAGCTTCAATCTTGGCTTTATCAACTTCAATTCCCTGTGGAGTAACAACATAGCCAAGAAAAGATACTCGGTCGGTGCAAAAGGTGCACTTCCCAAGGTTACCAAACAAACGTGCATCACGTAAAGCATTAAAAACAGCACGTAAATGTTCCAAATGTTCTTCCAAAGATTTGCTATAAATCAGTATATCATCAAAATAGACTACCACAAATCATCCAATGAAAGCACGTAAAACTTCGTTCATTAATCTCATGAAAGTACTAGGTGCATTAGTTAACCCAAAAGGCATGACTAACCACTCATATAATCCAAACTTAATTTTAAATGCTGTTTTCCATTCATCTCCCGATTTCATACGAATTTGATGGTATCCACTACGCAAATCAACTTTGGAGAATATTGTAGAGCCACTCAATTCATCAAACATATCATCTAGCCTAGGAATAGGGTGACGATAACGAATAGTAATATTATTAATGCTTCTACAATCAACACACATACGTGACGTACCATCCTTTTTCGGCACTAGAATAATAGGAACAGCACAAGGACTAAGGGATTCGCGTATATAACCTTTGTCGAGCAGCTCCTGTACTTGACGCATAATCTCCTTCGTCTCCTCTGGATTGGTACGGTATGGTGCACGGTTGGGTAATGATGCACGGGAATTAAGTCAATTTGATGCTCAATCCCTCGAATAGGTGGTAATCCGGTGGCACGTCTTGTGGAAAGACGTCGGCGAACTCTGCAAAATGTTAGTGACAGAGGGGGCAAAGAGGAAGGCACATCCTCGAATGAAAATAATGCCTCTTTGCACACGAAAGCATAGCAAATAGATTTGCTAAAATCTAGCTCATCAATATCAGATTTGGTGGCAAGTAAACATGCACTTTTCAATTTAATTTCAGAAGCAACAATATATGGTTTATTATTAGGCTTCATGTGTTGCTCAAATTCTTTTGCCACAATCTGATTTTCACTCTTATTTTTCTCCTGTTTTGCTTTATTGGCTCTATTAATATCATCTTTCAAAATGGACTCAGGAGTCATAGGAAGCAAAGTAATATTTTTATCCTTATGAACAAGAGTATACTGATTGTTTCTACCATGATGTACAGAATTTTTATCAAATTTCCATGGTCTACCAAGTAACAAAGAACATGCTTGCATAGGTACCACATCACAATCAACATAATCAGCATATGTAGAGATACTAAAATGCACACGAACAGTACGTGTTACCTTAATGATGTAGGGTGGAACCCTATAGAGACGATCTTTCACGTTTGGAGTGGGATCCCTCGAAGAACACGATGAACACGGGGAAGAACGGGGAGAAATCACAAGGGGGAAACACTCAAGAACAAGTCCAAATCACACATCCACTAGACAATCAAACACACAAGATCACAAGGTACATGAACAACAAAGGGAAAGATACAAGGTAAGGTTCATCTCCAAGAGGAGGTCTTGATGATATCCTAGATGGATCTTCCCACAAGGGGGTCTTGATGATATCCCGCAGGATCTTCTCCTAGATGGAGGTCTTGGCCTCCAATGGAGTAGTAGTCTCTCTCTCTCAAGAGTAGAGATAGGTAGGAGCAAAGCTCACATACAAATGAGCTATCCTATTTGCTTACCCTAGAAAGGAGGTGGAGGAGGTCTATTTATAGCCCAAGGGGCGAAGGGGTAAGTGAGGGGCGAAGGGGTACACGGGCTTCGGCCCAAGTCACGCCACTGAAGCGGGTCCGGATGATCCGGATGGTGGCCCGGATGATCCGGGTGTCGGGGGTCCGGATGATCCGGGCGACCGTCCGGATGATCCGGCTTCGTCGAGGAGCTTCTGTTGTCTTCGGACACAGGTATCCGGATGATCCGGAGGAGGACCCGGATGATCCGACTGAGCCCGGATGATCCGGATGGCGGTCCGGATGTCCGGCCTAACTCCAGCAGCCGCTCCGTCTTCTTCTTCTCCTTTCTTCCGTCTTCTCTTCCATGCCTCCCTCGCGGATGGTGTAGTCGTTCCTTGGCGCTTGCACTCCTCCTTGACATCCGTGAAGCTCCGACAATACCTATGCATGCACACGGGAGAAGTGTCAAGTAGTATTCCATCCTCGAGAGTGTCAAGTGAGCATGTGTAAAGGAGATGATTCACCTTTGTGTATGTGAAGTAGATGTCGCACGTGTCACTTGCCAAATGGGCTCTTGACGTGGTGATGTCCGTAGGATGCTCCGCATCATCCCTCCCCTTGGGAAAGATCCGACCTCGGATCAAATCCAAATCACCATGGGAAAGAGATGATGTCGTGGTGTAGAAGTGGACGATCACCAAGCATTAAATCATCTTGTAGTTCCAAATGGGCACTCTCCAATGTCGCACCGTCTTGTAATTCCTTCAAAAGTAGCAAAGATAACAAGCACTTGGAAAAACAAATGTGGCTGTCGTAAGTGCAAAACCAAGCATTCAAGAGGTGATTCACCCAACAAGTGTTGTCATCAAGCATAGCATATGGTTTGACAAAGAAGTGTGGCATGGCATTTGAGCATATAAATTGAGCACAATCAAGTATATCATGGGAACAAGCATGCAAATGGGAGGTCAAGATGCAAATATATGTGATAAGTGGACAAACATCTACCTCAAGGTCATAGCAAGCATGCATAAAGAGCTCAATGAACGGTCTATGGTAGGCATAAGAGTCATTCACAACACCAAATATAGTGAAATGTCTAAACACATGGGGCAAGTGCAAGACAATCCAAGCATAACGTGCATAGGGTGTAGTGAAGATAATGTGGCACTCAACACAATAGAAAGAGCAATTGTTCATCATGTGTGAGGCAATCAAGTCAAGCATGTGACAAGCAAAGGGACATGACATATGTGAAGAAATGATATTGGTGCAACCAACCATATGATAGTAGCAAGTAGTCCAAGAATTGGATGCAACACATAAGGCATATATATCATGATGCATGGGAATGTGATAATGGCAAGTCAAAGCGAGATTTCTAGCAAGTGCGCAATCAAGTGGTCCAAGATGACCAATAAGTCTCACGGTGCAAGCAACACAAGTAGTATAACACAAGAGACGATGATCAAGATATATCATGCGAGAGGCATGAGCATATATGTCATCAACCCAAGAAAGCAAGTAGTGGAACATGGGTGATGCAATATAGCAAGCAATCATATCAATCAAGTCGTGCAAACTAGTGGATCGAAGATGCGACACACTAGAGTAAATCATGGCAATCATATCATGTGAGCAAATAATAGGCATAGGGAATGCACATGACATATCGCAAGCACGAACGCAACGCGAGATGAAAGTATCATCATAGGAATGATGCACAAAATGAACATGGAAAGAACAAGCCATATCTCCACCAAGCTTGCAAATACACATACAAGTACTAGAATCAATCATCATGTGTAATGCAAAGCATGGGTCACAAATGCATGTCAAAGGCATAGGAATGAGTATATCATGCAAAGTGAACATGGCAAGATGGGCATATGATATGTAATGAACAATAACCCATAGCCAAGTGAGGGCCATGTAGAATGAATGCGCGTAGTATTTGCGCGAAGAGAGCGGTGGGAAAGTCAATCCCTGGGATCCCAAATCATCATTGCTCTCAAGAGCTCGTTTTGTAAACTCGTGGGATTGCGAGGTTGACAAGTATTCCTGGGTACCTACACAAAAGAGACACAAACGAAAGAAATTGTGTGTGTGGTAAATGTACACATCATCCATCATGATGTGTATGTGCACGTGTGAGTTAGCACAAGATAGGCATCACTCAAAGAAATTTGATGCATGGTATAGGAACATGTCATCCATCATGAAAGAATAGTTGTTATGTATGACACGATGGGGACACAAATTGAGCAAACAAGTATATGGCACATCAAAAGCATGTTTGTTCATGGGGAGCATATGGTGCACACAAGTATTGGGATCATGCAATGAATGGGATGGATCAAATTCTCCTAACATGTATGAGGAAACTATGGGGGTCTCCTCATGAGCAATATCGGAAACATCATATGGAGAAAATGGACAACATCCAAAACAATGCATATCCGAAGCTAGGTGGTCATGGCATGGCATATGAGATAAATGATGCAAAGGGAGCATATGAATATCATCACAAGAGAAACAAATGCCAATAACCATGGGCTTGTCATCTATGCCATATGTGCAAATTGGGTTTATTTTAATGGCATATGCATAGTCACTATGAAGAGATTGCAAATAAGACATATGGTTGATCTCATGCATAGCATATGACAAGTCAAGCGGATTATCAAACATGATGTGACCTAAAGAATTGTCACAAGAAATCCTATGTAACATGGCATCACAACTAATAGACTCCACAATAGAATCATCATACTCATCATAAATGGGAAAATCATCGCATGGGGAAATCATACTAGCATGAAGCATGGCAATAGGTGGATCAACATCATGCAAGCAATCAATGTCAAGAATGTCCACTAGTGGGACTAGAGCATCACCTTCACCTATGTTACCTTTGTCATTCCACTCAAGTGGTGTAGGTGAGGTGGGAAAGACCAAATGGTGGTCATCTTCATCTTGATGGAACCATGTGGGGGGTGCATCATATACCACCATGGCCATCGTCTTGTCCAAAGGAGGACGAAGTCATCGAGGATCGGCGTCATCATCAATGGGACCTAGCACCAAACGAGAAGACACAATAGAGGTAGAGGTCAAGTTGTTAGAAATGCAAATGGCCTCACGAGACCTATCAACTATCTCACTCTCTCTATGTGGTGGTTCACTCACTCCCTCATAATAGGTGCACTCAAACTCACGTATGGTGGAGTCACTCATCTCACTCAAGTGGTGGGGTTGTGGCTCTCCTCACATGGGAATTTTGGCAACTCATCATATATGGGGCTAGTGGTGAAGTCACTCTCACTCTCAATATGGTAGCAAAAGTCACTCAAGTCATCATACGTCGCCGTGGTCGAAGGGAAAGTTCCATGCTCAACCATCTCGTCGTGGTCGCCGTGGATGAAGGCCGAAGATGGCACATCATCACTCTTGTCATGGATGAAGGCCGAAGTGATGAGGACATGACTACCTTGGATATGACCAAAAATATTGCATGCATGCATATTTGTCAGGTGATTTCTAGTGCAAACTATTCAATAATCTATTTATGTTATCCAGAAAAAAAATACTTCACACACTTTTGCGTTTTGTCTAATTGCTGGTGTATGGGACATTTGTACAATCCACATATGAAGATAAGGAAGAAAGAGATGTTTATTTGCTGTTCAAAAAGTTCTCTCACGTCACTTTTGGCCCAAGAGAAGATAGAGTCCAAGTCTCTCACATTCTGGACTCAGATTCGGACTGCACAGACATACCTGAATCAAAGTCGTCTCCACCAAATCGATAGTTATCATCTCATCGAAAGATCGGGACACCCCGCCTCTATCAAGTGGTATCAGTTTTCAGGTTGCTCGGTGAGATTTTACAGTTTTTCATAGTTTAGATCGCATCTATCATTCATACCTATAGTCCATGAAAAAGCCACAAAAATAGTTAGATCTGTTCATCCTTTATCCAAGCGATCGAGCCTTTGCAATTTTCTATTCGTTGCTTGCATAGTTGAATTATCGGTTGCATCGTCGTAATCGGTTGCTGGTCTTAGTGTCTAGTTCCTTTAGAGTTTGAGTTCTGTTCACATTAGTCACGCCGCCGCTGCATCATTATCCCTTCCGCTATCCACCATCCCATCCATTAATTTCCATCATGTGCTACGCACTGTTCATTTTCATAATCATAGTTGAGGTTACTCACATCTTCGCCTGATCCAATCTGCATCTTATCTAGTTTGTCTTGGAAACAGGGAGAAAAAGAAGATAGAAAAAAAAGAGAAAAAAAGAAAAAAAAGAAAAATAGAGAGAAGAAAAAGAGAAAAAAAAAAGTGTGAGAAAAAAAAAGAGAGAAGAAAAAAAAATTCAGATCTATCTAGAATCAATCTCGTACCTGAATTCGGATTGGAATCTGTTTTGCGCACTGTTCAGTAAAACAGGTGTATCTTCCTCATTATTTGACACCTCAAAATCGGCTTCTAAATTGGTCTTTTTGCCCTCTGAAGTTCATGAACATAGCTTGTTCCAATTTTTCAGGCCAGTTTTAGAATTCTTTGACTCCTCATATCAACTCAGAATTGAGTGATTCTTTTTGCATTGGAAAGCTTGAGTTAGTAGCATTCTTTGAAAGAATTTATCAGAAAGTTGGCTCAAACTTTTCAAGAGGAAAGTTGGAGAGAGAGTTGTTGTATGTCCTGCTTGGTAGTTGTTTTTCATCATTATCTTCACTACCGTTGTGATCTTCGCTTATATCTTGCTGTCAAGAGCTACTTAGTATCCTTCATTGATGCTAGTTGTGCTACGCCGTGACCTCATTAGTGTTCTAGGCTCGCGTCTCTAGTCGGTCTAGCCTAGGACCAGCACTGATACCGTCGTTGAGCGTTTATTCAACATTGCATCTCGAATTGATTATTGCTAATCTTTTGCTACCATATATAGCCAACCCAGCTCCACATATTTCTACACCGTGTATCGTGACGTTCCCGGCAATCGCTTTACACAATCTTGAGTTATTTGACATCGTTGGTTGCTGTCACCACCGCCGCATGGTAAGAACTTGTAAGATATTGATATTTGCTTTCTTGTGAGCACTTTACAACCACATCCTAGTAGTTCATAGGAACATTATTCTGGAATTTTGTTTCTTGTTTCTACTAATCATGACAGTTCGGAGATAGAAGTTCTTGCACGATGGACACATCTTCACCATCACGAGAGTTGGGACAGCACACACAACCACATGGTCAGTTATCCCTTTACCGTCATTTGAGGGTAGATTTAATCCTGCTATTTATCTTGCTTGGGAGTTTGAAGTAGAACAAGTTTTTAGTAACCATGACTTTTCCGAACTTGAGTGAGTACGAGCTGCCACTAGAGCATTTCTGGTTTTGCTTCAGTTTGGTGGAGTGTGCATTGTAAGAAAAATATTGATAACCAACCCACAACTTGGAAAGATTTGAAAGATGTAATGAGACAACATTTTTCCCTCCTTACTATCGTCGTGAATTGCTTCATAAATTTGAACAATTTAAACAAGGCAACAACACTGTCCATGCTTACTACAAAGAGTTCAAATCTTATATGCATCATTGTGACATAGAAGAATCTAAGGATGATACAATGAATAGATTTTTGGTGGTTTGAACCATGATATTCAGGCAAGATTTCAGTATATTCCTCGTTGCATTCTTGGTATGTATGTTCGTGCTTGTACCTTTGAGAGACGATTCTGAGGAGGATGCATTGGGTGACTACAACAACTATAATTCCAGTTCATGCTCACCACCGCCGGTTGGTTCCTCCACCGTTGCACCTACTAGAGCAGCCCCACCTCGGAGCGCGACATCATCTCAAGAGTATGGTGCATTGTCTACGTCTGTAACTACATCAGCTACGTCTTTGCGACAAGGTAACAGTAAAGGTATTGACGATATAACTTCACATGAGAATGATGCAGCCCTAGTTAACTTGAATGCATCATGTGTTGAGTTACCTGGTGATTTGAGCACATCACCTATTTTAGAGAATCTTGAAACTGTCATGAATGCGTCATGTGATCAAACAACTGAAATACCAACAATTTTGAGTGCACCCATTGAATTAACTGTTGATGCAAAAGAATCAATGTTTAATCATTTTGATATGACCTCTAATCTTGGTGATGATTCTGTTTCGAATGACTCATTGCATGTTTGCTTATCTAAGCATGTTGTAGCATGTAAATTTGATTCAAATAAGGTTTATTCACCAATGTTGAGATGGTTTAATGATGAAAATTGTCAATCTTTTGAAATAAATAAGAGCTTCACTTATATGTGCAAACTGAGTTGCAATATTTTAATGCCTTCTAGTTCTTGTGCTAATTTGTTGGTTTTTGATTTTATGAACTATGCAAGTTACTCATCTATTCATGTGTCATATATGCAAAATTCAAGGAAGTAAAATGGATGGCGTATACATATACAACATGTACACCTTGTCTCTTTCGTTAGCCACATTTCAGATTAAGCAACGCCGAGGACCGCTTTATTTTCAAGAAGGGGAGGATGATGAGGACATGACTACCTTGGATATGACCAAAAATATTGCATGCATGCATATTTGTCAGGTGATTTCTAGTGCAAACTATTCAATAATCTATTTATGTTATCCAGGAAAAAAATACTTCACACACTTTTGCGTTTTGTCTAGTTGCAGGTGTATGGGACATTTGTACAATCCACATATGAAAATAAGGAAGAAAGAGATGTTTATTTGCTGTTCAAAAAATTCTCTCACGTCACTTTTGGCCCAAGAGAAGATAGAGTCCAAGTCTCTCACGTTCTGGACTCAGATTCGGACTGCACAGACATACCTGAATCAAAGTCGTCTCCACCAAATCGATAGTTATCATCTCATCGAAAGATCGGGACACCCCGCCTCTATCACGAAGATGGCTCAACATCACTCTCGTCGTGGATGAAGGCCAAAGATGGCACATCATCTCTCTCGCCTCCTAAGATGGAAGCATCATCCTTGCTCGCCACCTTGCCGCTCGCCTCCAAAGCTTGGTTCTTGAAGGTCTCCGTAGTCGAACTCGTCGCTGCACCATCTTGAAAAAGAGTCGAAGTAGACTCAGCATCATCAATGCCACAAAGAGGGATGGCGGTGAAGTCACACTTGGGAGCATCGTCTTGTAGCTTGTCGGCCTTGGACATCATGGTGGTACTAGCCTCATGCTTGTCGTAGAGCTTGGTCACCACGAAGTTTGCTTGGGGTGGAGAAGCCTTGGCCTTCATGAGTTCTTGTTCCGCCTTGAGAGCACCAATGTAGTAGTCGTCGATGGACTTGTAGTTCTCTAGGAAGATGGTCTTGGAGATGTCGTTGTGCAATCCCATCATGAAGTGGAACTTCATCGAAATGGGGTCGTCCACGCTGGCTCGTCGCAAGGCAATCATCATCTCCTTGAAGTACTTGTCGATGGTCTTGGATCCTTGGGTGGTGTTCTCCAATTGGCGTCGAAATTGTTCCGTGTATGTTGGAGGCACAAACTCTCTCCGCAAAGCTTTCTTCGTCTTGGGCCAACTCATGTCGTAGTACTCCGAAGGTGTGTGAAGCCACCATGCCAATGCGTAGTCGTGGAAGTTTCTTGTGGCGCACTTCACTTGATCTTCGGGACGAACTTGATGTAGCTTGAGGTAGTCGTCCATCAAACGCTCCCACTCGAGGTACTCCTCGGGTTCTTGAGTCCCATAGAAAGGAATCTTGTGGTAGGTGTCGAGGTCGTAGTAGCTCGTGGAAGTCGCGGACTTGAGCTTGGGTAGCTTCTCTTGAGTGTAATCTTGAGGTGCTTGTTGGCGAAGATGCCGTATGTCCGTAAGCGAAGATGCCTTGAAGTCGCTTGGCGAATATGCCAAGGGAGATGGTGAAGTCGTTGAGCGGTTGTTGGTGTTGAGCTCTTGACCTTCACGTTCTTGTTGGTGATGGTGTTGATGCCGATGTGATCTTGCCGGAGATGGTAGCACGGAAGTCTTTGCACTTGAGCGTCTTCTCGAAGATGAGGAAGACCACTTGCGGTTCTTGATGAGGGCCTTGATCTCCTCCATGCGCTTGTCCATCTTGGCGTCGGAGTTGTTGTTCATGGCATCGAACTCGTCGTTGTTTTTGTAGACCGAAGGTGAAATGCCTTGCCTATCCATCACAAGACTCGAGTAGAGGTGAGTAGGAAATGAGATAAACAATACCAAGTTACCTTTTCCCAAAGTTGAGGATGTATCTTGTTTCACTCAATGTGAGATGAAAGAATAGTGGAATTGGTACCGGACTTGTTCACTCACACCTATCAAGTAAAGCTTATGGTAGAGCTCGGTGAGGATAGTGGCACAAAAATTTAATGCAAAATGTTAGCAAGAGTCAATAATGTTGAAAGAGATTCACAAATTCGCAAGTGAAACAAATGGACCAATAGCAATGAAAGGTACACGGAAACACAAACACGGATAGATAAATGGGGTCGTGCAACCAAGGAATGAGCTCAAAATGTGGAATCCACCAAAACGCTCGTGTTGCACAACTCAAGAGAGACGCTAGCACGATTGCTCAATAGGCGGATCGACACTTGTGCACAACCTATAAGATCTTGAAATGGATAAACTTTCTATCCCAAGTATGCTATGTATGTATGGTTCCCGGTGTTTCTCTCAAGCATGATATCATATGATATAGATTTGACAATCTTATGTGCAATGGGGTATGATGCTATGGCACTTGCTCACGAGCTCTTTGCTCTCTTTTTGCTTAAAAGCTTTTTTTTCTATGGCCACTTTTGCACAATGTACAAACGAAGATAGCAATTGTGTATATGCGGGAACAAACTTGAGGCACAATGGATGATATGATACCAATATGGTATGGTATGTATGCAATGGAAGGTATGGACCACTAATGTGCACAAGTAACGTTGCCGGCAATACTCAAATGGCTAGTCTCGATAGGTAAGTGACGCAAAATGGGCTAGGGGTTAACAATGCAATTGCAAGGTAATATACAATGGTGTCGTCGAGGTTACCATCCTTTCGATGATGAGTGGCGGTGTTCTTGGTGTAGATACCAAGATGATGGAGACTCATCCCTAAGTAGCCGAAACACCTTAGGAAACGGAAAAACCGCAAACTCAAAATCTCAAATGACAAATGTCAAAATGGTGGTAGCGTAAAGCGGTGGTGGTGTTGCACTAGGCAATGCGGACGGAATGATGGGCTATACATGAGTCGGAGTTGAAGTTGCCGTCCCTAAGTAGCCGAAACACCTTAGGAGACACAAGCCACAACTCGAACAAGCTCAAACAAAATTGGGTTAGGTTTGGTTGGTGGAAGTGTATGATGGGCAAGGTTATGCGGAAGTGGTGGTAGTGGTTGATGAAGAAGCAATTGTCCCTAAGTAGCCGAAACACCTTAGGAGACTCTAATCACAACTCAAACAACCATATATGCAATGGGGAACAAAATTGGTTAGGTTGCGGAAGTCGTTGGTGGTAATGCGGATGATATGGTGGAGGGCCTAGGCAAACTTGCCAAATTTCAGAAAATTTGATGGATTCAAATGATGTTGGTGGTATTTTTGTGGGATAGGGGATGTCAATAGCTTCAAAACGAGCTAAAGAACGTCAAAAACGGAGTTCGGATGAATTAGTTACGACCAAAACAAAAATTCAGCCGAAGCAGTGTCAGGGTTAACCGGATGATCCGGGAGTAGCTCCGGATGATCCGGGCTCGGTCCGGATGATCCGGGAGGAAATCCGGATGATCCGGGTTCGTCGGCGCCGGTTACATTTTTACGGGTGTGCGATTTATCCGGACGTCCGGGGCGCCCAGCTGATCCGGGCTTGGTCCGGATGATCCGGAGAAGGTCCGGATGATCCGCCAAGTCAACCCTTCGGGTTTGCTCTCGGGACGAATTTTGGGCGGAAATGGATGATTTTCGGGCAAAATTTGAGGATTTCGTGGATGGAAGGTGGGGAAACTTGGGGGAAAGCTAGATCCACTTGAAACCAAGCAAATCCATGGATCAAAATCAACAAAACATCATCAAAACCAACAAATCACAAAAAAATTTGGGGCTATTTTTCGTGGGGATTTTCGGATTTAGGACGAAATCAACAAAATCAAGCTAGAAATCACGGGGTAGGGCTCCAAAAACGTGATCAACGTGGCTCATGATACCATATGATGTAGGGTGGAACCCTATAGAGACGATCTTTCACGTTTGGAGTGGGATCCCTCGAAGAACACGATGAACACGGGGAAGAACGGGGAGAAATCACAAGGGGGAAACACTCAAGAACAAGTCCAAATCACACATCCACTAGACAATCAAACACACAAGATCACAAGGTACATGAACAACAAAGGGAAAGATACAAGGTAAGGTTCATTTCCAAGAGGAGGTCTTGATGATATCCTAGATGGATCTTCCCACAAGGGGGTCTTGATGATATCCCGCAGGATCTTCTCCTAGATGGAGGTCTTGGCCTCCAATGGAGTAGTAGTCTCTCTCTCTCAAGAGTAGAGATAGGTAGGAGCAAAGCTCACATACAAATGAGCTATCCTATTTGCTTACCCTAGAAAGGAGGTGGAGGAGGTCTATTTATAGCCCAAGGCGAAGGGGTAAGTGAGGGCGAAGGGGTACACGGGCTTGGCCCAAGTCACGCTTGTGAAGCGGGTCCGGATGATCCGGATGGTGGCCCGGATGATCCGGGTGTCGGGGGTCCGGATGATCCAGGCGACCGTCCGGATGATCCGGCTTCGTCGATGAGCTTCTGTTGTCTTCGGACGCAGGTATCCGGATGATCCGGAGGAGGACCCGGATGATCCTGCTGAGCCCGGATGATCCGGATGGCGGTTCGGATGTCCGGCCTAACTCCAGCAGCCGCTCCGTCTTCTTCTTCTCCTTTCTTCCATCTTCTCTTCCATGCCTCCCTCGCGGATGGTGTAGTCGTTCCTTGGCGCTTGCACTCCTCCTTGACATCCGTGAAGCTCCGACAATACCTATGCATGCATACGGGAGAAGTGTCAAGTAGTATTCCATCCTCGAGAGTGTCAAGTGAGCACGTGTAAAGGAGATGATTCACCTTTGTGTATGTGAAGTAGATGTCGCACGTGTCACTTGCCAAATGGGCTCTTGAAAGGTGATGTCCGTAGGATGCTCCGCATCACTTAACCTTGCCGCTGTTGTTGAACCATTGGATGTAGTAAGGATGTGGATGTGGTCTTGTGGTGAGAGATAGCTTCTCCACCATCTCCATGCTAGCCAAGTTGTTGCAGCTCCCTCCATCTATGATGACGCTGAATAGAACGTTCCTTCACAACTCCTTTGTATGGAACAAATTATGCCTCTGATTTTGCTCACTTGTGTAACCTGCACACTCAAAACACGTTGAGCAACTAAACATTCATACCACAAGATCATCTTGACAGCCATGTATTGGGTCTCATGATCGAATCATCTCCACCGTGTTCCTCATGTGTAATAAGAGCCAAAGTCTCCTCATCATAGTCACTAGCGGACTCATACCCACCATCCTCGTAGCAATCATCACACGCTGAGATTTGCATTCTCTGTAAAATGTCCTCTTCCCTTACAACGACGACAAATAATATCACTTGTGTGCCCTGTTGACGCCATGGAAGAAGAAGAGCTCTGTGCAGGCCCGACAGGTGTGCTCTTGGAAGATAGTGGTGGTTGTGCCTGCTTTCTTGTATCACGGTTGGAGGTGGCACCTGAAGGAGGTGATGGTGCAGTGGAAGTAGATGATGCACGTGGTGTCCATGATGAAGGTCGACCTGCAGAAAAGTTAGTGCGGCGCCAATGCACATCGATCCTGCACTTCACGTTCAGCTTTACAAGCAAGATGGAATAAACGAGTGATATTATTATAATCCTTATAGTCTAGAATGGTCTGAATATCTCTATTTAATCCACCTAGAAAACGTGCAAGCATAGCTTCATTCTCCTCAACAATACCACATCTAATCAAGCCAGTTTGTAATTCCTGATAATACTCTTCTACAGAATTTTTACCTTGTCTTAAGCGCTGCAATTTTTGAAGTAATTCACGTTGATAATATGGTGGAACCCAACGAGTACGCATAG
The DNA here is from genome assembly GCA_021437245.1 of Aegilops speltoides. Taxonomy (NCBI): domain Eukaryota; kingdom Viridiplantae; phylum Streptophyta; class Magnoliopsida; order Poales; family Poaceae; genus Aegilops; species Aegilops speltoides. Next base: position 243,231,327 of record CM038146.1, read on the forward strand.
CAGTTTTCAAAGCAGCCCAAGTAGCTGGAACAGGATATAATCTACAATGTTCAGACCACCAAACACATGCAAAGCTAGTGAAAGCACAAACAGCAGCAGGAACACGTCTCTCCTCAGGATATTGTAAACATGTAAATCATTGTTCAGTTTCTAACTCCCAAGTAAGATATATATCAGGAACATATCTACCCTTAAATGGTGGAATATTCAATTTCAGTTTAGGGAGATGGTCATGATCTCGTACCTGAGGGGGAGCCCTAACATTGCCATTATTTGCATGTGGACGACCTGGTGGTTGTGGTGCTGGTGGTTGCACGTAGTTCTGATGTTGATCAACCTCATCCTCGTAATCTCCCACATAATCATCCTCCTCGGTACTAGCAGCAGCAGTAGCAGGAGCCAAAGAAGCACCAACAGCAGTAGCAGCGGCACCAGAATTTTGTCCTGGCTCAATAGGAACACGCTGAGCTCGTCCATACTGATTCGGAAGGGGGCGTAGTTGTTGTCGCTGCAGAGGTGCGATAGGTGCAGCCGGCGGTGGTTGTGGAAAACGCGCGAGCAATTCATCAAACTTGCTATCAAGCTTTGTTTCAAACGTCTTCTCAATGCCATCTATCTTCTCCATGGCCTCGTCAAATCTGTTTAGCACATCTTGCACCTGTCCAATCATCATTTGCTGAAATTTATCATGTAGCTGTTTGTTAAATCGGAGTTCTCCCAATCAGTCTCATCGGCTTGTGATCCTGCCATGGTTAGCAGCAATAGAAACACACAAGAATATGATCCTACAGACTACTAAGAAGTGGTGGTGGTGTATCACAAACCCGTCAAGCAAATCTCAAATTCTTACCAGTTCTTACCCAGCAGTAGGTGGTGAACGGCAACCATTGTAGTCAAAACTCTCAAAGCTTGGATATAGCGATTACCAGAGAGAATCAAACGCACGACGTAGATGTATGTGGAGCTGGGAAGGCTTATAATATGGTAGCAAAAAAGGTCAGTGATAGAGGCAAAGGTGTCCCGTCTTTCGATGAGATGGTGGATTTCACTTTGGTGTAAGTCGACTTTGACGATCCGACTACGAACGTGCGAGGACGTCGCGCCTTAGCAATCGCTAAACCAACTCCGAGAGGTTATTGACCACGCCGGAGCACGATCAACCTGACCACGAAGGTCTGTTTCCTGCGAGCAAACGAAGAACAAGCAAGAAACTGAGATTGCAATCTGGATATTGCGAATATAAGATGAAAGCTTTATTGATCAAGGTGGGGTTCGTGGCGCCTTTGTGCGGTCATTGAACACAAAGCGAAACGCCAAGTTGCAGCTAGGGCGAACTTTTGATCTAAACAAAACCCAAAGTCTAAACGGTGCCCTAAGGGCTGTATATATGGAGGAAGAGGGGGTGAATTTCGTGGCCCTTGGTGGAGGGGTCCGAAACTAACCCTATCTCTTGTTTCCCCACACATACGGACTCTAAAATAGCCTATACTAATGTATTTCGAAATTACATGGGCCTGGCCCGATAATAAGGTGACGAAAGCACCTAGAATAGCCTCTGGACGAAATTTATGAAGTGGCATCTTGTATATTTCGTCCAAGGCTTCATGCACTCATTATGGTGGCTTCAAAGTCCTGAAATCATCACTTGTAACTCCATTCTTGTCCCCTTGCATGCCATCATCTCCATGCTTGTTCTTGCTCCAATGTTCATCCTTCTCCAAGCTAGGCCCTTCATTTGTAAGCAAAACAAATGTATCCAATTTAGGCAGCATCATATTCTCATGAACATTAGAATCATTACCAAGAAACGAAAGTACCTGGTAATTTAGTTGGCGTGCACGAGCTCTAGTAATTGGTCCAGTATGTATAGCAGCAGGGGCTGTGGGTGTAATAATGGTATTGGTGTCCTCATCAGTCAGCAATAATCAATTCAGAGATGCAAAGTTGAATAAACGCTCAACGACGGTACTGTGCTGGTCCTAGGCTAGACCGTGCTAGAGACGCGAGCCTAGAACACTAACAAAATCATGGCGCTGCACGTAAACAAGGGAAAAGCACACTCTGGAATTTTTTTTCGCTCCTTTTTTGTTTTTTTTTTGCGCTGTTTTTTTTTTTGCGCTGCTCTTTTTTTTTTGCGAAAAATCACTATAATGGCGAGTGTCTCAAAACTCTTCCCAGGTGAAACTGACAGGATGGGCTCAAAATTTTTTCGACCAATTTTTTTTTTATTTGCCGGACCCAAAAGCTGAAGCGGGTCAAAAAACTTTCTATAACGGCGACTGGCTCAATACGCTTAAAAACACCTAAAAATAGGATAGCCAGAAAAAATTTTGTCCCGTGCGTTTTTTTTTTGGAAACCAACCTCTTCTACAGACGGCAAAAGATTGCTGGAATCTGAAACCTAGTCAGACAAGGAAACACGAATCGGAAATTAGATGGATCCCGAAAACAAATCTAATATGCAAGGAACTCGGATTGGTGGTGGGTATATGGTGGTGGTATATGGCAACGGTTGTGGTATATGGCAGCGGTGGTGGTATATGAGACGGATTCGAAGCGCTGGCGAATAAGCGGTGGTGGTAGATGGCAGGGGCGATGATGATGGTGCGGCGGCGGCGTGACAACTTATGACCAGAACTCGAAACTCTAAAAGACTAGACTCTAAGACCAGCAACTAGACACAACGATGCAACCGCAAATTCAACAACGCAAATACAGAAAAGATTATGCAAAGGCTCAGATTGGTTCGGATATGATGAACTAACCCTAATTTTTTTGTGGCTTTTTCGTGGACTGTAGGTATGAAGAACAGACTCGATCTAAACTACGAAAAACTGTAAAATCTCACCGAGCAACACGGAAATCGATACCACTTGATAGAGGCGAGGTGTCCCGTCTTCGATGAGATCTGGTTATCGTTTTGGATGAAGTCGACTTTGACGATCCGACTACGAGCGTGCGAGGGCGTCGCGACTTAGCAATCGCTAAACCAACTCCAAGAGGTTATTGACCACGCCGAACACGATCAACGACCACGAAGGTCATTTCCTGCAGCAAGCGAAGAACAAGCAAGAAACTGAGATTGCAATCTGGATATTGCGAATATAAGAGGAAAGCTTTATTGATCAAGGTGGGGTTCCGTGACGCCTTTATGCAGTCGTTGAACACAAACGGCATGCGAAGTTGCAGCTATGGCGAACTTTTAATCTAAACAAAACCCAAAGTCTAAGCGGTGCCCTAAGGGCTGTATATATGGAGGAAGAGGGGTGAATTTCGTGGCCGTTGGTGGAGGGTCCGAAACTAACCCTATCTCTTGTTTCCCCACACATACGGACTCTAAAAATAGCCTATACTAATGTATTTCGAAATTACATGGGCCTGGCCCAATAATAAGGTGACGCAGCACCTAGAATAGCCTTTGGACGAAATTTATGAAGTGGCATCTTGTATATTTCGTCCAAGGCTTCATGCACTCATTATGGTGGCTTCAAAGTCCTGAAATCATCACTTGTAACTCCATTCTTGTCCCCCTTGCGCATGCCATCATCTCCATTCTTGTTCTTGCTCCAATGTTCATCCTTCTCCAAGCTAGGCCCTTCATTTGTAAGCAAAACAAATGTATCCAATTTAGGCAGCATCATATTCTCATGAACATTAGAATCATTACCAAGAAACGAAAGTACCTGGTAATTTAGTTGGCGTGCGCGAGCTCTAGTAATTGGTCCAGTATGTATAGCAGCAGGGGCTGTGGGTGTAACAATGGTATTGATGTCCTCATCACAAGTCTTTGCTTACTCATGCTCCGATTCTTGCGTTGCCCAATTTTGACAAAACTTTTGAGGTTCATTGTGATGCAAGTGGTACCGGAATTGGCGGAGTTTTAATGCAAGAAAAACGAGTCATTGCTTATTTTAGTGAAAAACTCTCCGGTGCTCAACTTAATTATCCCGTGTATGACAAGGAATTGTATGCTTTAGTGCGTGTCCTCCATGTTTGGGAACATTATCTTAGACCTCATGAGTTTGTCATCCATACCCATCATGAAACGCTTAAGTACTTAAAAGGTCAAACTAAATTGAACAAGCGTCATGCCAAATGGAGTGAATTTATTGAATCTTTTCCATATGTGATCAAGTACATTAAGGGCAAGGAAAATGTAGTTGCCGATGCACTTTCACGCATATGCACGCTTGTCACCCAACTTGAGTTGAATGTTATTGGCTTTGAGCACATCAAAGATTTGTATGCTAGTGATCCATCTTTTGCACCTCATTATGCTAAATGTTTGGCGCATACATCTTGGGAACAATATTACCTCAAGGATGGTTATCTTATGAGAGCTAACAAACTTTGCATACCCGAGTCTTCTATTAGTTTGCTACTTTTGCAAGAGGCTCATGGAGGTGGACTCATGGGACACTTTGGACGCGACAAGACTTTATCGCCACGCTCTCCAAGAACTACTTTTGGCCAAAGATGTTTGAGGCGTCTCACGCTTCACCACAAGATGCTCAACATGCCATAAAGCTAAGTCAAAAGCTCAATCTCATGGTCTTTACATGCCTCTTCCTATTCCTTATCAACCTTGGGAAGACATTAGCGTGGACTTTGTACTTGGTTTGCCTAGAACTCAAAATGGAAAGGACTCCGTATTCGTTGTTGTGGACAGATTTTCCAAAATGGCACATTTCATTCCTTGCAACAAAGTAGAGCGATGCTTCACATATTGCAAATCTATTTTGTAGGAAATCTTGCGCCTCCATGGAGTACCAAAGTCAATCGTCTCCGATCGCGACGTCAAGTTCTTGAGTTACTTTTGGAAAACTCTTTGCGCCAAGCTCGAATCAAGCTCTTGTTCTCCTCCGCATACCATCCTCAAACCGACGGCCAAGCGGAGGTGACAAACCGGACGCTCTCCACTCTACTTGGCGTGTTGATCAAGAAGAACATCAAGGAGTGGGGCGTGTCTACCCATCGCCGAAATCGCCTACAACCGCGCAAGACATTCGACGACCGGCAAGTCCCCTTCGAGGTCGTCACGGCTTCAACCCATTGTCCCCATTGGACATCCTACCTCTACCTCTACAAGAGCGCACCAACCTCGGCGCAAGTGCCGTGCAAGCTACATCAAGAAGATGCATGAAGATACAAGAAACACCATCGGCGCCAAGTACAGCGACTAGCGACCAAGCACAACATCAACAAGCAACCCATGATCTTCAACATAGGCGATCTCGTGTGGCTACACCTTCGCAGAAGCGAACGCTTCCCCAATGAACGCAAGTCCAAACTTCTACCTCGAGCCGATGGACCTTTCAAGGTGTTATGCGCTACAACAACAACGCCTACAAGCTCGACCTACCAAGCGACAAGTACAACGTGAGCGACACCTTCAACGTCAAAGACCTCTCGCCTTTCCATGGTGATGAAGATCTAGATCCGAGGTCGGATCCTTTCGAAGGGAGGGGATATGATGCGGAGCATCCTTCCATCATCCCCATGGTGATGTAGGGTGGAACCCTAATTCGTCGATCTTTCACGTTTGGAGGGATCCCACGGAGGAATCTGAAGAACACGCGGAAGCACAAGGGAAAACACGGGAAAGCGAGAGAGAATCACTCAACCAACAAGGAATCGATCACACAAGTGCTAGATCATCATACACATAAGAGATTCACGAGATCCAAAGTCAACAAAGGTAAGGATACAAAGGAACCGTTCTTCTCCAAGAGGAGGCCTTGATGTTCTTCCCTAGAAGGGTCTTGAATCCGCTTGGGGATCTTCTCCGAAGAGGTCGTGAACTCCGAGGAGAAGTAACCAAGTGGATGAGCAAAGGCTCTCACACAAACATGAGCTAATCCGATTGCTAACCCTAGAAAGGATGATGGGATGGTCTATTTATAGTCTAGGTTCTCCAAGGGGTAAGTTGGGGCGAAACGAGTACATGGGCCTCGGCCAAACGCTGCAGACACAGCAGGCGGTAGTACTGCTTCGGGAGGCGGTAGTACCGCTTGAGGTGCTTCAGCGGTAGTAGTACCGCCTGGAGGGCGGTAGTACCGCCGAGGTGCTTCAGCGGTAGTACCGCTCGGGAGGGCGGTAGTACCGCTCTGGCCTGCTCGATTCTGGAGTTTGTCGGGTTCGCGGACGAGGGCGGATCTCGAGCGGTAGTGCCGCCTGGCTCGGCTCAGCGGTAGTACCGCTTGGCTGGAGCGGTAGTACCGCTCTTGTTGGACTCTGCAGCTCCTCCTTTCGTTCTTGATGTCCCTCTTGAGCTGTAGCTTCTTCTAGATTGACTCCTTGGTACCTAAGCATGCATAGCATTTCCGTTTGAGGTAGTAACCATGTCTCATGTGAATCGAAAGGAATTGTGAGAGGAGTGATGTCACCTCGGTTTCAAGAGCTCTTGCGTGCTCGAGTCATAGGTCCTTGTGGGGTTGGATGTGTTGATGTAGAGTCCATGGGGATGATGGAAGGATGCTCCGCATCATATCCCCTCCCTTCGAAAGGATCCGACCTCGGATCAAGATCTTCATCACCATGGAAAGGCGAGAGGTCTTTGACGTTGAAGGTGTCGCTCACGTTGTACTTGTCGCTTGGTATGTCGAGCTTGTAGGCGTTGTTGTTGTAGCGTGCTAGCACCTTGAAGGGTCCATCGGCTCGAGGTAGAAGTTTGGACTTGCGTTCGTTGGGAAGCGTTCTTGCGAAGGTGTAGCCACACGAGATCGCCTATGTTGAAGATCATGGGTTGCTTGTTGATGTTGAGCTTGGTCGTTAGTCGTTGTACTTGGCGCTCGATGGTGTGTCTTGTATCTTCATGCATCTTCTTGATGTAGCTTGCACGGGCACTTGCGTCGAGGTTGGTACGCTCTTGTAGAGGAAGAGATAGAATGTCCAATGGGGACAATGGGTTGAAGCCGTAGACGACCTCGAAGGGAGACTTGCCGGTAGTCGAATGTCTTGCACGGTTGTAGGCGTACTCGGCGATGGGTAGACATGCTTCCCACTCCTTGATGTTCTTCTTGATCAACACGCCAAGTAGAGTGGAGAGCGTCGGTTCGTCACCTCCGTTTGGCCGTCGGTTTGAGGATGGTATGCGGATGAGAACAAGAGCTTGATTCGAGCTTGGCGATAGAGTCTTCCAAAAGTAACTCAAGAACTTGACGTCATGGTCGGAGACGATTGTCTTGGTACTCCATGAAGGCTAAAATTTCCCTACAAAAGAGATTTGCAATATGTGAAGCATCGTCACCTTGTTGCAAGGAATGAAATGTGCCATCTTAGAAAATCGGTCCACAACAACAAACACGGAATCCTTTCCATTTTGAGTTCTAGGCAAACCAAGTACAAAATCCATGCTAATGTCTTCCCAAGGTTGATAAGGAATAGGAAGAGGCATGTAAAGACCATGAGATTGAGCTTTTGACTTAGCTTTGCGGCATGTAGAGCATCGGGTGGTAAAGCGAGAGACATCTCAAACATCTTTGGCCAAAAGTAGTTCTTGGAGAGCGTGGCGAAGGTCTTGTCGCGTCAAAATGTCCCATGAGTCCACCTCCATGAGCCTCTTGCAAAAGTAGCAAACGAAGAGAAGACTCGGGAATGCATAGTTTGTTAGCTCTCATAAGATAACCATCCTTGAGGTAATATTGTTCCCAAGATGTATCGCCAAACATTTAGCATAATGAGGTGCAAAAGATGGATCACTAGCATACAAATCTTTTATGTGCTCAAAGCCAATAACATTCAACTCAAGTTGGGTGACAAGCGTGCATATGCGTGAAAGTGCATCGGCAACTACATTTTCCTTGCCCTTAATGTACTTGATCACATATGGAAAAGATTCAATAAATTCACTCCATTTAGCATGACGCTTGTTCAATTTAGTTTGACCTTTTAAGTACTTAAGCGTTTCATGATCGGTATGGATGACAAACTCATGAGGCCTAAGATAATGTTCCCAAACATGTAGTACACGCACTAAAGCATACAATTCTTTGTCATACACGGGATAGTTAAGTTGAGCACCGGAGAGTTTTTCACTAAAATAAGCAATGACTCGTTTTTCTTGCATTAAAACTCCGCCAATTCCGGTACCACTTGCATCACAATGAACCTCAAAAGTTTTGTCAAAGTTGGGCAAAGCAAGAATTGGAGCATGAGTAAGCAAAGACTTGATCTCATCAAAAGCGTTTGATTGCAAAGGTCCCCAAATAAAAGGAGTATTCTTCTTACTCAAAGCATGCAAAGGGGCTGCAATAGTGCTAAAGTTTTTCACAAAGCGGCGATAAAAACCTGCAAGACCAAGGAAACTTCGCACTTGTTGCAAATTGGTGGGTTGGGGCCAAGTTTTAATTGCTTTGATCTTAGTTTCATCAACATGGACACCCTTGGAGGAGACAACGAAACCCAAGAAAACCACTTTGTCAACTCCAAAAGTGCATTTCTTCAAGTTTGCATAAAGACTTTCCTTTCGAAGCGTTTGCAAAACAAGCTTAACGTGATCAAGATGCTCTTTCATGGTTTTGCTAAACACAAGAATGTCATCGAAGTAAACCACAACAAAGATTCCAATATAAGGTCTAAGCACATGATGCATAAGTCGCACAAAAGTTCCGGGAGCTTCCGACAAACCCATGGGCATAACCAACCATTCATATAAGCCAAATTTTGTTTTGAAAGCAGTTTTCCATTCATCACCCTCATGAATGCGGATTTGATAATAGCCACTTTTAAGATCAATTTTGAGAAAAGTTGGCTCCACTAAGTTCATCAAGCATATCATCTAAGCGAGGAATGGGATGCCTATAGCGCACGGTGATAGCATTTATGGGTCTACAATCGGAGCACAAGCGGAAACTTCCATCGGGTTTAGGCACAAGTATAACGGGCACGGCACAAGGGCTTAAGCTTTCACGTACATGACCGTTGTCGAGTAGTTGTTGTACTTGCCGTTGAATCTCCTTGGTTTCTTCGGGATTGACACGGTAGGGAGCTTTGTTTGGAAGTGGCGCTCCGGGAATGAGGTCGATTCGATGCTCAATGCCTCGTAGAGGAGGTAGACCCGGAGGTAGCTCATCGGGGAAAACATCTTGAAATTCCTGCAAAAGAGATTGAAACACCAAAGGTAGCTCATGAGTGGTGTTAGTTTGTGGTTCTCCATCCTTGCACACTAGGACAAAGTGCATCACACTCGATGGGTTCTCACACACTTCTCTCATCTCATGTTTGGTGGCGAATAGTATGAGGTTTTTTTCTCTAGGCTAAGAGGCGCCAAATTTGGCTTGTGGCTCTCACTCACTTTTTGGTGGCTCACTTTCTCACTCTTCTCTCTTTGGTTGGTGGCTTGTTTGTCGGCTATCACTTGACTAGGAGACATAGGTCGTAGGACATATTCTTTGCCTTTCATCTTGAAGCTATAGTGGTTTGTACGCCCATTGTGGTAGACACCACGGTCGAATTGCCATGGCCGACCAAGGAGGAGGTGGCAAACGGTCATTGGGACCACATCACACTCCAAAGTGTCCTCATATGCATCGATTTTGAAGGATACTTGGACCGTATGCTCAACTCGTATAGTGCCGGAGTCACTTAGCCATTGAACCTTGTATGGTTGCGGATGCTTCTTCTTGACCAATTGGAGCTTGGAGCATAGTTCTTCGCTTGCCAAGTTGATGAGGACATCAATACCATTGTTACACCCACAGCCCCTGCTGCTATACATACTGGACCAATTACTAGAGCTCGCGCACGCCAACAAAATTACCAGGTACTTTCGTTTCTTGGTAATGATTCTAATGTTCATGAGAATATGATGCTGCCTAAATTGGATACATTTGTTTTGCTTACAAATGAAGGGCCTAGCTTGGAGAAGGATGAACATTGGAGCAAGAACACACATGGAGTTGATGGCATGCAAGGGGATCAAGAACGGAGTTACAAGTGATGATTTCAGGACTTTGAAGCCACCATAAGGAGTGCATGAAGCCTTGGACGAAATATACAAGATGCCACTTCATAATATTCGTCCATAGGCTATTCTAGGTGCGTCACCTTATTATTGGGCCAGGCCCATGTAATTTCGAAATACATTAGTATAGGCTATTTTTAGAGTCCGTATGTGTGGGAAAACAAGAGATAGGGTTAGTTTGGACCCCTCCACCAAGGGCCACGAAATTCACCCCTCTTCCTCCATATATACAGCCCTTAGGGCACCGTTTAGACTTGGGTTTTGTTTAGATCAAAAGTTCGCCATAGCTGCAACTTCACAGCGTGCCGTTTGTGTTCAACGACTGCACAAAGGCGCCACAGAACCCCACCTTGATCAATAAAGCTTTCATCTTATATTCGCAATATCCAGATTGCAATCTCAGTTTCTTGCTTGTTCTTCGTTTGCTCGCAGGAAATAGACCCTCGTGGTCGTTGATCGTGCTCGGCGTGGTCAATAACCTCTCGGAGTTGGTTTAGCGATTGCTAAAGCGCGACGTCCTCGCTGACTTCGTAGTCGGATCGTCAAAGTCGACTTCCACCAAAGCGAAATCCACCATCTCATCGAAGACGGGACACCTCTGCCTCTATTAAGTGGTATCAGATTTCCGTGTTGCTCGGTGAGATTTTACGTTTTTCGTAGTTTAGATCGAGTCTGTTCTTCATACCTATAGTCCACAAAAAGCCAAAAAAATTAGGGTTAGTTCATCCCGTCCAACCAATCTGAGCCTTTGCATAATCTTTTTCAGATTTGCTTTGTTGAATTTGCGGTTGCATCGTCGTGTCAAGTTGCTGGTCTTAGCGTCTAGTCTTTTAGAGTTTGAGTTCTGTTCACGAAGTTGTCACGCCGCCGCTGCCATATACCACCACCACATATTCACCGCTAATCCGAATCCATATACGCCACCAGATTCATCTCCGCCACCAGTCCGAAGTTCCACCAGATTCATCTCCGCCACCAGTCCGAGTTCCACCAGATTCATCTCCGCCACCATCCGAGTTCCACCAGATTCATCTCCGCCACCAGTCCTAGTCCGAGTCCAAGAATTGTTGCATTGTTCTCGATTTCCAGATCACGCGATACTCCGAGGCGTGACAATGAGAGGACTCCCCAACTTCCAAGCCATCCGCAGAAGAAAAATAGTTCCAGTTTCAAAAAAAAAAAAACTAAGTCCGGAAAATTCTGGCTAGGCAGTTTTAGACCATTTGTAGACTTTTTCGAAAAAATTTGTTGCGAGCAAAAAAAAAAAAAGAAAAAAAAGTGCAAAAAAAAAAAAAAAAAAAGAAAAAAAATTCAGAGTGTGCTCCTCCCTTGTTTACGTGCAGCGCCGTGATTTTGTTAGTGTTCTAGGCTCGCGTCTCTAGCACGGTCTAGCCTAGGACCAGACAAGATCGTCGTTGAGCGTTTATTCAACTTTGCATCTCTGAATTGATTATTGCTTGACATTTTTGCTACCATATCATAAGCCTTCCCAGCTCTACATACATCTACGTCGTGCGTTTGATTCTCCCCGTAATCGCTATATCCAAGCTTTGAGAGTTTTGACTACAACGGTTGCCGATCACCACCGCTGCTGGGTAAGAACTGGTAAGAATTTGAGATTTGCTTGACGGGTTTGTGATACACCACCACCACTTCTTAGTAGTCTCAGGATCATATTCTTGTGTGTTTCTATTTGCTGCTAACCATGGTAGGATCACAAGTCGATGAGACTGATTGGGAGAACTGACGAACAAACAGCTACATGATAAGTTTCAGCAAATGATGATTGGACAGGTGCAAGACGTGGTAAACAGATTTGACGAGGCCATGGAGAAGATAGATGGCATTGAGAAGACGTTTGAAACAAAGCTTGATAGCAAGTTTGATGAATTGCTCGCGTTTTCCACAACCACCGCCGGCTGCACCTATCGCACCTCTGCAACGACAACAACCACGCCCCTTCCGAATCAGTATGGACGAGCTCAGCGTGTTCCTATTGAGCCAGACAAAATTCTGGTGCCGCTGCTATCGCTGTTGGTGCTTCTTTGGCTCCTACATCTGCTTTGGTGGTACCGAGGAGGATGATGAGTATGTGGACGATTATGAGGATGAGGTTGATCAACATCGAACTACGTGCAACCACCAGCACCACAACCACCAGGTCGTCCACATTCAAATAATGGCAATATTAGGGCTCCCCTCAGTGCGAGATCATGACCATCTCCCTAAACTGAAATTGAATATTCCACCATTTGAGGGTAGATATGTTCCTGATATATATCTTACTTGGGAGTTAGAAACTGAACAACGATTTACATGTTTACAATATCCCGAGGAGAGACGTGTTCTGCTGCTGTTTGTGCTTTCACTAGCTTTGCATGTGTTTGGTGGTCCGAACATTGTAGATTATATCCTGTTCCAGCTACTTGGGCTGCTTTGAAAACTGCTATGCGTAATCGTTGGGTTCCACCATATTATCAACGTGAATTACTTCAAAATTGCAGCGTTTAAGACAAGGAAAAATTCTGTAGAAGAATATTATCGGAATTGCAAAGCGGCTTGATTAGATGTGGTATTGTTGAGGAGAATGAAGCTATGCTTGCACGTTTTCGGGTGGATTAAATAGAGATATTCAGACCATTCTAGACTATAAGGATTATAATAATATCACTCGTTTATTCCATCTTGCTTGTAAAGCTGAACGTGAAGTGCAGGATCGACAGGCATTGGCGCGCACTAACTTTTCTGCAGGTCGACCTTCATCATGGACACCACGTGCATCATCTACTTCCACTGCACCATCACCTCCTTCAGCTACCACCTCCAACCGTGATACAAGAAAGCAGGCACAACCACCACTATCTGCCAAGAGCACACCTGCTGGGCCTGCATGAGCTCTTCTTCCATGGCGTCAACAGGGCACACAAGTGATATTATTTGTCGTCGTTGTAAGGGAAGAGGACATTTTGCGAGAGAATGCAAATCTCAGCGTGTGATGATTGCTACCGAGGATGGTGGGTATGAGTCCGCTAGTGACTATGATGAGGAGACTTTGGCTCTTATTACACATGAGGAACACGGTGGAGATGATTCGATCATGAGACACAATACATGGCTCTGAAGATCTTGACAGTATGAATGTTTAGTTGCTCAACGTGTTTTGAGTGTGCAGGTTACACAAGCTGAGCAAAATCAGAGGCATAATTTGTTCCATACAAAGGAGTTGTGAAGGAACGTTCTATTAGCGTCATCATAGATGGAGGGAGCTGCAACAACTTGGCTAGCATGGAGATGGTGGAGAAGCTATCTCTCACCACAAGACCACATCCACATCCTTACTACATCCAATGGTTCAACAACAGCGGCAAGGTGAAGGTAACACGTCTGTTCGTGTGCATTTTAGTATCTCTACATATGCTGATTATGTTGATTGTGATGTGGTACCTATGCAAGCATGTTCCTTGTTACTTGGTAGACCATGGCAATTTGATAAAATTCTGTACACCATGGTAGAAACAATCAAGATACTCTTGTTCATAAGGATAAAAATATTACTTTGCTTCCTATGACTCCTGAGTCCATTTTGAAAGATGATATTAATAGAGCTAATAAAGCAAAACAGGAGAAAAATAAGAGTGAAAATCAGATTGTGGCAAAAGAATTTGAGCAACACATAAAGCCTAATAATAAACCATCTACTGTTGCTTCTGAAATTAAATTGAAAAGTGCATGTTTAATTGCCACCAAATCTGATATTGATGAGCTAGATTTTGGCAAATCTATTTGCTATGCTTTTGTGTGCAAAGAGGCATTATTTTCATTCGAGGACGTGCCTTCCTCTTTGCCCCCTGCTGTCACTAACATTTTGCAGGAGTTCACGACGTCTTTCCACAAGACGTGCCACCGGATTACCACCTATTCGAGGGATTGAGCATCAAATTGACTTAATTCGGTGCATCATTACCCAACCGTGCACCATACCGTACCAATCCAGAGGAGACGAAGGAGATTATCGTCAAGTACAGGAGCTGCTCGACAAAGGTTATATCGCGAATCCCTTAGTCCTTGTGCTGTTCCTATTATTCTAGTGCCGAAAAAGGATGGTACGTCACGTATGTGTGTTGATTGTAGAGGCATCAATAATATTACTATTCGTTATCGTCACCCTATTCCTAGGCTAGATGATATGCTTGATGAATTGAGTGGCTCTACAATATTCTCCAAAGTTGATTTGCGTAGTGGATACCATCAAATTCGTATGAAATTGGGAGATGAATGGAAAACAGCATTTAAAACTAAGTTTGGATTATATGAGTGGTTAGTCATGCCTTTTGGGTTAACTAATGCACCTAGTACTTTCATGAGATTAATGAACGAAGTTTTACGTGCTTTCATTGGACGATTTGTGGTAGTTTATTTTGATGATATACTGATTTATAGCAAATCTTTGGAAGAACATTTGGAACATTTACGTGCTGTTTTTAATGCTCTACGTGATGCACGTTTGTTTGGTAACCTTGGGAAGTGCACCTTTTGCACCGACCGAGTATCTTTTCTTGGCTATGTTGTTACTCCACAGGGAATTGAAGTTGATAAAGCCAAGATTGAAGCTATTGAGAGTTGGCCGCAGCCCAAAACGGTCACACAAGTGAGGAGTTTCCTTGGCCTCGCTGGTTTCTATAGGCGTTTTGTGAGAGATTTCAGCACCATTGCTGCACCTCTCAACGAGCTTACAAAGAAGGATGTGCCTTTTGTTTGGGGTACCGCACAAGAAGAAGCCTTCACGGTATTGAAAGCTAAGTTGACACATGCTCCTTTACTCCAACTTCCTGATTTTAATAAGACTTTTGAGCTTGAATGTGATGCTAGTGGAATTGGATTAGGAGGTGTGTTATTACAAGATGGCAAACCTGTTGCATACTTTTCGAAAAATTGAGTGGGCCTAGTCTGAATTATTCTACTTATGATAAAGAATTATATGCTCTTGTTAGGACTTTAGAAACATGGCAACATTATTTATGGCCCAAAGAATTTGTTATACATTCGATCATGAATCTTTGAAACATATTAAAAGTCAAGCTAAACTGAATCGTAGACATGCTAAATGGGTTGAATTCATTGAGACTTTCCTTATGTCATTAAATACAAGAAGGGTAAAGAAAATGTTATTGCTGATGCATTGTCTCGTCGCTATACTATGCTTTCACAACTTGACTTCAAAATATTTGGTTTGGAGACCATCAAAGATCAATATGTGCATGATGCTGATTTTAAAGATGTATTGCAGAATTGTAAAGAAGGTAGAACATGGAACAAGTTCGTCATTAATGATGGATTTCTGTTTCGTTCTAACAAGCTATGCATTCCAGCTAGCTCCGTTCGTCTTTTGTTGTTGCAGGAGGCGCATGGAGGAGGACTAATGGGACACTTTGGCGTGAAGAAGGCGAGGATATACTAGCTACACATTTCTTTTGGCCAAAGATGAGACGGGATGTTGAGCGTTTTGTTGCTCGCTGCACTACATGTCAAAAAGCTAAGTCACGACTCAATCCTCATGGTTTATATATGCCTTTGCTGTACCTAGTGTTCCTTGGGAGGATATATCTATGGACTTTGTTTTAGGTTTACCTCGAACAAAGAAGGGAGGATAGCATATTTGTTGTCGTGGATAGATTCTCGAAAATGGCACACTTTATACCATGTCATAAAAGCGATGATGTTTGTTAATGTTGCTGATTTGTTCTTTCGTGAAATTATTCGCTTGCATGGTGTGCCAAATACTATTGTTTCAGATCGTGATACTAAATTTCTTAGCCACTTTTGGAGATGTTTATGGGCTAAGTTGGGGACTAAACTACTTTTTAGTACTACTTGTCACCCCAAACCGATGGACAAACTGAAGTAGTCAATAGAACATTGTCTACTATGCTTAGGGCTGTTTTGAAGAATAATAAGAAAATGTGGGAAGAATGCTTGCCTCATATTGAATTTGCTTATAATCGCTCATTGCATTCTACTACTAAGATGTGCCCTTTTGAAATTGTGTATGGTTTCCTACCTCGTGCACCTATTGATTTATTGCCTCTTCCATCTTCGGAGAAGGTTAATTTTGATGCTAAAGAACGTGCTGAATTGATTTTAAAAATGCATGAGTTAACTAAGGAAAACATTGAGCGTATGAATGCTAAATATAAACTTGCTGGAGATAAGGGTAGAAAACATGTTGTGTTTGCACTGGAGATCTTGTTTGGTTACATTTGCGTAAGGATAGATTTCCTGATTTGCGCAAATCAAAGCTAATGCCACGTGCTGCTGGTCCCTTTAAAGTGTTGGAGAAAGTAAATGATAATGCATATAAACTTGAGCTGCCTGCAGATTTTGGGGTTAGTCCCACTTTTAACATTGCAGATTTGAAGCCATATTTGGGTGAGGAAGATGAGCTGCCGTCGAGGACGACTTCATTTCAAGAAGGGGAGGATGATGAGGACATCAATACCATTGTTACACCCACAGCCCTGCTGCTATACATCTTGGACCAATTACTAGAGCTCACAAGACGCCAACTAAATTACTGTGTACTTTCGTTTCTTGGTAATGATTCTAATGTTCATGAGAATATGATGCTGCCTAAATTGGATACATTTGTTTTGCTTACAAATGAAGGGCCTAGCTTGGAGAAGGATGAACATTGGAGCAAGAACACACATGGAGTTGATGGCATGCAAGGATCAAGAACGGAGTTACAAGTGATGATTTCAGGACTTTGAAGCCACCATAAGGAGTGCATGAAGCCTTGGACGAAATATACAAGATGCCACTTCATAATATTCGTCCATAGGCTATTCTAGGTGCTGCGTCACCTTATTATTGGGCCAGGCCCATGTAATTTCGAAATACATTAGTATAGGCTATTTTTAGAGTCCGTATGTGTGGGAAAACAAGAGATAGGGTTAGTTTCGGACCCCTCCACCAAGGGCCACGAAATTCACCCCCTCTTCCTCCATATATACAGCCCTTAGGGCACCGTTTAGACTTGGGTTTTGTTTAGATCAAAAGTTCGCCATAGCTGCAACTTCGGCGTTTCGTTTGTGTTCAACGACCGGACAAAGCGCCACAGAACCCCACCTTGATCAATAAAGCTTTCATCTTATATTCGCAATATCCAGATTGCAATCTCAGTTTCTTGCTTGTTCTTCATTTGCTCGCAGGAAATAGACCCTCGTGGTCAGGTTGATCGTGCTCCGGCGTGGTCAATAACCTCTCGGAGTTGGTTTAGCGATTGCTAAGGCGCGACGTCCTCGCACGCTCGTAGTCGGATCGTCAAAGTCGACTTCCACCAAAGCGAAATCCACCATCTCATCGAAAGACGGGACACCTCTGCCCCTATTACAAGTTGTGGCAACTACCTCCATCGATGATGACCTTGACGGATCTCCCATTGATGTCGGCCTTTGTGTGGAAGATATGGCATCGTTGGTCTTCTTCTTGGTTATGTTGAAGTGTCAAGACCTTGGAGACAACGAGAGCGGGGCTCGTATCTTCATCACAAAAGACTTGATCATCTTCATCCTCATTCACGCGCCGGTGCATGGCCACTTGCTCAATAGCTTCCATTTCATCTTCACTCATTGAGTCGTATGTGCCATCGTCGTTGAGGATCGTGGTGCGCTTGTTGGTGCATTCATAGGACTTGTGGCCTCGGCCGCCGCAAGTGAAACACTTGAAGGAGCTTGTCTTGACGGTCTCATCGGTTGGAGTAGATGATGAAGCACGCGGCTTGAAGTTGCTTGTAGTAGGAGGAAGACGACTTGAACTTGTAGAAGTTTTCTTGTAACTTGACTTGTCGTCGTTGCTTGGAGAAGGCTTGATTGATGTCGAAGTGGGAGTAGTTGTTGAAGCTTGGTTGTTGGAGAAGCCGTGTATCTTGGAGGAGTACTTGGCGTACTTGAAGTCATCTTGTACTTGACGTTCCGCCTTTGTAGCTTGATGCACGAGCTCAATGAGGTTGGAGTAGGGTTGGAAGTCGGCGATCTTCTTGATGGGATGATTGAGTCCATTCAAGAATCGTGCCATTGTTTGCTCCTCATCTTCCTTGACATTGGCTCGAATCATGGCAATCTCCATTTCTTTGTAGTATTCTTCAACACTCTTTGTTCCTTGCTTGAGTAGTTGTAGCTTCTTGAAGAGATCACGGTTGTAGTAGGTGGGCACAAAGCGTGCTCGCATGACATCCTTCATTTGAGCCCAAGTGGTGATTGGAGGTTCACCTCTTGCTTGTCGGCGCTCAAGGACTTGTTCCCACCATATGAGCACATAGTCTTGGAACTCAAGTGATGCCATAGCGATCTTCTTCTCTTCCTCATAGTTGTGCAAACGAAAGATTTTGTCGACCTTCAATGCCCATGAGAGGTACTCTTCGGGATCATTGGTTCCATTGAACTTGGGCATTGTGAACTTGAGCTTGCCATAGCGATGTTCTTCATTGTTTTGAGGTCGATGTTGATGATGGCGTTCTTGGCGTGGAGGTAATCATCCTCATGTTGCTCTCGGCGAGGAGGAAGTCCATGATCAACTTGCTCTTGTTGACCTTGAGGTTGAGGATAAGCTTGAGGAGCTTGACGTTGCGCACTTGAGATGGTAGTTCCTCTCTTGGATTTCTTCTCGAAGGGCTTCCTCTTGAATCGCCTTTCACGATTGCGGTTGGCGATAGCTCGACTTGATGCTTGAAGGGCGCGTTCCGCCTCAAGAGCTTGTTCTTCTCGTTGTTGATGTTGAAGACGTTGGACCTCGGCGTCTTGTTGTTGTTGGTGTAGGCGCGCTCGTTCTTGTTCTTGTTGGCGACGAAGACGTTGTCGTTCTTGAGCTTGAGCAAACGCTACTTGGTTTGATTGAGGACGAGGAACTTGTTCATCCACTTGCTCTTGGGAATTCTTGTCGTGTAGCGGGTTGCGAGATGCATGACGGTCTTGACGCGCGGCTCGTCGAAGAGTGTTCGATGACGGTGTACTTGTGTCGGAGAAGGAGTCGTCGGAGTGGCGACTTGAGTGGCTCCGTCTTGAGTGTGAAGAGGTAGAAGTACGCCGGTTCACCAACAAGGCGCGGATCTCGTCCATTCTTGCATCATTCTCTTTCTTGTGCGCGTCGAGTTTGTTGTCGAAGTAATCTCTTGTACGCTTCTCGGAGAGTCGCAAGTCGGTGGAGAGGTTGTCGATGCGTTCGCTCATTGCTTGTTGCTCTTGATGGAGAGCTCGTTGCGCGCCGAAGAGGTGGCTCTTGGTGACGTATGATGACATGTCGTCGTCTTGCTCGATGAAGAGTGGGTTGGTAGAAGAACTTGGCCTATCCATCATTTCAAGCAAATTGTGAGTGGTAGAAGGAGAAGAACTAATACCAATGTACCTTTGACCGAAGTTGAAGATGAATCAAGTTCACTCAAATGCGGACAATGAAATAGCACTATTGGTACCGATCCTTGTCGATTCTCACACCTACACAAGTAAAAGCTTTTGGTGGAGCTTGGTTAGGATGGTGGCACAAAATTGATTGCAATCGTTAGCTTGACTCAAAAATGTTGAAGAAGATTCGCAAATTCGCAAATGTAACAAGTAGACCAAGCAAGTAGAGGTACACGGAAACACACACGCAAATAGATAAATGGGATTGTGCACACCAAAAGTGAGCCAAAATGTGGAATCCACGAAAATGCTCTTGTTGCACAATACTAGAGAGACGCTAGCACGATTGCACAATAGGCGGATACGGAGCTTGTGCACAACCTACTAGGCAAAAATGCAACGATCTCTATCCCAAGTATGCTATATGTATGGTATTTCGGTGCAATGATCCAAGATGATCCTATATGACAATCTTAATGTAGTATGATGCTATGGTTCTTGCTTATAAGCTCTTTGCTTATCTTTCTCTTTTGCTTAAAAGCTTGGGTGGCTCTTTCTCTTTTGAGCTCTTTTCTTATGCAAACTTCACGAACCAAGATAGCAATTGTGTATCGATGACAACTTTGTGACACACAAGTGGATCTCAAGATATGCACCCCTATGCTATGGTATGTATGCTATGGAGTATGATCCCTAATGTGCACAAGTCACGTTGCCGGCAATACTCAATGGCTAGTCTCGATGGGTAAGCAACGCAAAAGATGGGCTATGTTGGTTATCAATGCAATTGCGAGAGATGACAAAGATGTCGTCGAGGTTACCGTCCTTGGCGATGATGAGTCCTTGTCGAAGATGAGCGGTGGTGATGTTGACGTCGAACCGTACCTATATAGCGAAACACAATAGGACACGGAACCACAACTCAAATTCTCAAAGAACAAAGGCAACAATGGTGGTAGCGGAAAGTGGAGGTGGTATAGCGTATGATGTGGTGAAAGCCCTAGGCAAATATGCCAATATTGGGAAAATTAGATGGTGTCCAATGGTGTTGCAACCTATCTAGGTGGATGGAGAATGTCAATAGCTACTCAACGAGCTAAAGAACGCGAAAATCGGACTCGGATGTGGAAGTTATGGTGGAAATGGTGAAACTCAGAAATCTGAAATGGCCAGGGCGGTAGTACCGCTGGGAAGGGCGGTAGTACCGCTCGTGTCGGGTTTTTTCGACTATTTCGGCTGGGAGGACCTGGCGGTAGTACCGTTCGCGGGCGGTAGTACCGCTCGAGGTCACAGCGGTAGTACCGCTCTCTAGGGCGGTAGTACCGCTCGGGTCGAGATTTTCTCGGCTGCTCAATTGTTTAGCGATTTTGGGGCGGAAATGGGTGATTTGGGGTCAAAATTCGATGGATTTTGTGGATGGAAAGAGGGGAAACTTGGGGAGATGCTAGATCGACTCGAAACCAAGCAAATCCACGGATCAAAATCAACAAAACATCATCAAACTAACAAATCACAAAAAATTTTGGGGCTATTTTGTGGGGATTTTGGGTTTTAGGACGAAAACAACAAAATCAAGCTAGAAAACACGGGTAGGGGCTCCAAAACGTGATCAACGTGGCTCATGATACCATATGATGTAGGGTGGAACCCTAATTAAATCGATCTTTCACGTTTGGAGGGATCCTACGGAGGAATCTGAAGAACAGCGGAAGCACAAGGGAAAACACGGGAAAGCGAGAGAATCACTCAACCAACAAGGGAATCGATCACACAAGTGCTAGATCATCATACACATAAGAGATTCACGAGATCCAAAGTCAACAAAGGTAAGGATACAAAGGAACCGTTCTTCTCCAAGAGGAGGCCTTGATGTTCTTCCCTAGAAGGGGTCTTGAATCCGCTTGGGGGATCTTCTCCGAAGAGGTCGTGAACTCCGAGGAGAAGTAACCAAGTGGATGAGCAAAGGCTCTCACACAAACATGAGCTAATCCAGTGCTAACCCTAGAAAGGATGATGGGATGGTCTATTTATAGTCTAGGTTCTCCAAGGGGTAAGTTGAGGGGAAAGCGAGTACATGGGCCTCGGCCCAAACGCTACTACACAGGCAGGCGGTAGTACCGCCGGGAGGCGGTAGTACCGCTTGAGGTGCTTCAATGGTAGTACCGCTCTGGGGCGGTAGTACCGCCGAGGTGCTTCAGCGGTAGTACCGCTTTCGGGGGCGTAGTACCGCTCTGGCGCCTGCTCGATTCCTGGAGTTTGTCGGGTTCGGCGGACGAGGCGGATCTCGGCGGTAGTGCCGCTGGCTCGGCTCAGCGGTAGTACCGCTTGGCTGGAGCGGTAGTACCGCTCTTGTTGGACTCTGCAGCTCCTCCTTTCGTTCTTGATGTCCCTCTTGAGCTGTAGCTTCTTCTAGATTGACTCCTTGGTACCTAAGCATGCATAGCATTTCCGTTTGAGGTAGTAACCATGTCTCATGTGAATCGAAGGGAATTGTGAGAGGGTGATGTCACCTCGGTTTCAAGAGCTCT
The DNA here is from genome assembly GCA_021437245.1 of Aegilops speltoides. Classification (NCBI taxonomy): domain Eukaryota; kingdom Viridiplantae; phylum Streptophyta; class Magnoliopsida; order Poales; family Poaceae; genus Aegilops; species Aegilops speltoides. The sequence goes on from CM038146.1 coordinate 243,253,214, forward strand.
TGCACGTGCTCGAGTCATAGGTCCTTGTGGGGTTGGATGTGTTGATGTAGAGTCCATGGGGATGATGGAAGGATGCTCCGCATCACATGGACTCTACATCAACACCTACAACACCACAAGGACCGATGACTCGAGCATGTGCAAGAGCTCTAGAAATCGAGGTGACATCACTCCTCTCACAACTCTCCTTCGATTCACATGAGACATGGTTACTACCTCAAACGGAAACTCTATGCAAACTCAGGCACCAAGGAGTCGACCATGAAGAGGCTAGGAAGCAAGGAGAATCGGAAGCGGAAGACATACGCGAAGACGGAGAGGAGAAAGCAACCAGGACCAGAGAGGCCAGACGATCCGGACGGAGGCCCGGACAATCCGGACAGAGCCCGGATGATCCGGACCCCGGTACGGACGATCCGGCTAAATCGACCGAAGGCAACAGAACCTCCACGCTGAAGCCGGATCATCCAGACCCCGGCCCGGATCATCCGGATCCCGCCCGGACATCCGGATCCCCAGCCGGACGTCCGACCCTACGCCGTCACCTGCAGAGCATCCGGACCATCCGGGCCTCCACCCGGATCATCCGGACCAGCCCGGATCATCGGACCCTCTCCCGGATCGTCCGGCCAGCGCCTGCGCGCGCGTGTTGGGCTTAGCCCATGTACCCCTTCGCCCCAGACTCTATATATAGGACCCCCTCTCCTCACTTTGAGACTTAGCATTGGATTAGCTCATATTTGTGTGTGAGAGCCTTTGCTCATCCACCGGTACTTCTCCACGGAGATCAGGACCTCCGTCTAGGAGAAGATCCATCGGATTCAAGACCCCTATACGGGAAGATCCCCTCGTGGATTCAAGACCTCCTCCGGGAGAAGAACGGCTACCTTTGTATCTTTCCTTTGTTGATTGTGGACCATGTATCACTCGTGCTTCGATGATCTAGACCTTGTGTGATTGATCTCCTGTCGGTTGAGTGTCTCTCTCGTTCTTCCCCGTGCTTTTCTCTCGTGCTTCCGCGTGTTCTTCGTGTTTTCCTCCGTAGGATCCCCTCCAAACGTGAAAGATCGACGAATTAGGGTTCCACCCTAGATCATTAGAAACACCGGGAACCATACATACATAGCATACTTGGGATAGAAAGAATATCCATTTTGCATCTTATAGGTTGTGCACAAGTGTCGTATCCGCCTATTGAGCAATCGTGCTAGCGTCTCTCTTGAGTTGTGCAACACGAGCGTTTTCCGTGGATTCCACATTTTGTGCTCATTCCTTGGTTGCACGACCCCATTTATCTATCCGTGTGTGTGTTTCCGTGTAACATTTGCTATTGGTCTACTTGTTTCACTTGCGAATTTGTGAATCTCTTTCAACATTATTGACTCTTGCTAACATTTTGCATTAAATTTTTGTGCCACTATCCTCACCGAGCTCCACTATAAGCCTCACTTGTGTAGGTGTGAGAATCGACAAGGATTGGTACCAATAGTGCTATTTCATTGTCCACATTTGAGTGAACTTGATTCATCTTCAACTTTGGTCAAAGGTACATTGGTATACGTTCTTCTCTTTCTCCCACTCATATTTGCTCGAGTCTTGTGATGGATAGGCAAGGCAGTTCCTCTCCGGTCTACGACAACAACGACGGCGTGAATGACTACATCACCAAAAGGTCTATATTCGGACTACAACGACAAATGCAAGGTGCACAATCAAGATTGCGAGAGTGCATCGAGAACATCTCCATCGACATTCGTCACTCCGAAGCAAGGAAAAGGGACTACATCGACAAGAAGCTTGCCGCACATAAAGAGGAGCAAGATGCAAGGATGGAGGAGTGATGCGGAGCATCCTACGGTCATCACCATGTCAAGAGTCCGTTTGGCAAGTGACACGTGCGACCTCTACTTCTCATACATAAAGGTGAATCTTCTCCTTTACACGTGTTCACTTGACCCCTTTGAGGATGGTATACTACTTGACACTCCACTCGTGTGCATGCATAGGTATTGTCGGAGCTTCACGCACGACGAGGAGGAGTGCAAGCGCCAAGGAACGCCTACACCGTCCGCGAGGAAGCATGGAGCGAAGCGGAAGAAGAAGGACCTGCCCAGTCGAGAAAGGCGGTACTACCGCCCAAAGCAAGCGGTACTACCGCTCAAGCGGTACTACCGCCCAAAGCAAGCGGTACTACCGCTCAGCGGTACTACCGCCCATGAGTCAGTACTACCGCCTGCCTGTGCGCAGCCGCGGGCCTTTGGCCTTGTATCCCTCTCCCACTTACCCCTTCGTGGCTTAGACTATAAATAGACCACCTCCACCTCCTTGCTAGGGTTAGCAAAGTGATAGCTCATTCTTAGGTGAGCTTTGCTCCTACCTATCTCTTGAGAGAGAGACCACTACTCCATTGGAGGCCAAGACCTCCATCTAGGAGAAGATCCCATGGGATATCATCAAGACCCCTTGTGGGAAGATCCATCTAGGATACAAGACCCCCTTGTGGGAAGATCCATCTAGGATATCATCAAGACCTCCTCTTGGAGATGAACCTTACCTTGTATCTTTCCTTTTGTTGTTCATGTACCTTGTGATCTCGTGTGTTTGATTGTCTAGTGGATGTGTGATTTGGACTTGTTCTTGAGTGTTTCCCTTGTGATTTCTCTCCGTTCTTCCCGTGTTCATCGTGTTCTCCGAGGATCCTCCAAGCGTGAAAGATCGGCGAATTAGGGTTCCACCCTACATCATATGGTATCATGAGCCACGTTGATCACGTTTTTGGAGCCCCTACCCCGTGTTTTCTAGCTTGATTTTGTTGTTTTCGTCCTAAATCCGAAAATCCCCACCAAAAATAGCCCCCAAAATTTTTTGTGATTTGTTGGTTTGATGATGTTTTGTTGATTTTGATCCATAGATTTGCTTGGTTTCAAGTGGATCTAGCATTCCCCCAAGTTTCCCCTCTTTCCATCCACGAAATCCATCAAATTTTGCTCCCGAAATCATCCATTTCCGCCCCAAAATCGCGCCCCGATTCGATCTGCGAAAAATCCCGACACGAGCGGTACTACCGCCGCCCTACAGAGCGGTACTACCGCTGAGAACCTCAAGCGGTACTACCGCCCGCTTGGTACTACCGCTAGGCCTTGTTTCAGCCGAAACAGTCGAAAAATCCCGACACGAGCGGTACTACCGCCCTCCCGAGCGGTACTACCGCCCTGGCCAGTTTCAGCTTTCCGAGTTTCACCGTTTTGCCCATAACTAATTCATCCGGAGTCCGTTTTTGACGTTCTTTAGCTCGTTTTGAAGCTATTGACATCCCCCATCCCACAAAAATACTACCAACATCATTTGACTCCATCACATTTGGTGAATTTTGGCATCTTTGCCTAGGGCTTCCACCACAACATCCGCATAACCACCACCGACTTCCGCAACCTAACCCATTTTGTTCCTTATAGCATTAGTGGTTGTTTGAGTTGTGATTTGAGTCTCCTAAGGTGTTTAGGCTACTTAGGGACGGTTGCTTCTTCATCAACAACCACCACCTCCACCACTTCCACATAACCTTGCCCACCATACACTTCCGACAACCCAACTTAACCCAATTGTTGTTTGAGCTTTTTTGAGTTGTGGCTTGTGTTTCCTAAGGTGTTTGCTACTTAGGGACCGTGTGCTTCCAACTCTTACACCGTATAACCCATCATCCCACTTCCGCATTGCCTAGTGCAACACCACCACCGCTTTCCGCTACCACCATTTGACATTTGTCATTTGAGATTTTGAGTTTGCGGTTTTTCCGTTTCCTAAGGTGTTTCGGCTACTTAGGGACGAGTCTCCATCATCTTGGTATCTACACCAAGAACACCGCCACTCATCATCGCAAAGGACGGTAACCTCGACGACACCTTTGTATATTCCCTTGCAATTGCATTGTTAACCCCTAGCCCATTTTGCGTTACTTGCCTATCGAGACTAGCCATTTGAGTATTGCCGGCAACGTTACTTGTGCACATTAGTGGTCCATACCTTCCATTGCATACATACCATATCATCTTGGTATCATATCATCCATTGTGCCTCAAGTTTGTTCCCGCATATACACAATTGCTATCTTGGTTTGTGCATTGTACAAAAGTGGCCATAGAGAAAAAAAAAGAGAAAAAGCTTTTAAGCAAAAAGAGAGCAAAGAGCTCGTGAGCAAGTGCCATAGCATCATACCCCATTGAACATAAGAGCCATACTAAAATCTACATCATATGATATCATGCTTGAGAGAAACACTGGGAAACATACATACATAGCATACTTGGGATAGAAAGAATATCCATTTTGCATCTTATAGGTTGTGCACAAGTGTCGTATCCGCCTATTGAGCAATCGTGCTAGCGTCTCTCTTGAGTTGTGCAACACGAGCGTTTTCCGTGGATTCCACATTTTGTGCTCATTCCTTGGTTGCACGACCCCATTTATCTATCCGTGTGTGTGTTTCCGTGTACCTTTCATTGCTATTGGTCCATTTGTTTCACTTGCGAATTTGTGAATCTTTTTCAACATTATTGACTCTTGCTAACATTTTGCATCAAATTTTTGTGCCACTATCCTCACCGAGCTCTACCATAAGCCTTTACTTGTAGGTGTGAGTGAACAAGTCCGGTACCAATTCCACTATTCTTTCATCTCACATTGAGTGACACGGGATACATCCTCAACTTTGGGAAAAGGTAACTTGGTATTGTTTATCCCATTTCCTACTCACCTCTACTCGAGTCTTGTGATGGATAGGAAAGGCATTTCACTTTCGGTCTACAACAACAACGACGAGTTCGATGCCATGAACAACAACTACGACGCCAAGATGGACAAGCGCATGGAGGAGATCAAGGCCCTCATCAAGTCCTACAAGCGATCTTCCTCATCTCCGAGAAGACGCTGAAGAGCACATCCTTCCGAGCTACCACCTCCGGCAAGATCACATCGGCATCGACACCATCAACAACAAGAACGTGAAGGTCAAGAGCTCAACACCAACAACCGCTCAACGACTTCACCATCTCCCTTGGCATCTTCGCCAAGCGACTTCAAGGCATCTTCGCCTACGGACATATGGCATCTTCGCCAACAAGAACCTCAAGACTACACTCAAGAGAAGCTACCCAAGCTGATGAGGACATCAATACCATTGTTACACCCACAGCCCCTGCTGCTATACATACTGGACCAATTACTAGAGCTCGCGCACGCCAAATAAATTACCAGGTACTTTCGTTTCTTGGTAATGATTCTAATGTTCATGAGAATATGATGCTGCCTAAATTGGATACATTTGTTTTGCTTACAAATGAAGGGCCTAGCTTGGAGAAGGATGAACATTGGAGCAAGAACACACATGGAGTTGATGGCATGCGCAAGGAGATCAAGAACGGAGTTACAAGTGATGATTTCAGGACTTTGAAGCCACCATAAGGAGTGCATGAAGCCTTGGACGAAATATACAAGATGCCACTTCATAATATTCGTCCATAGGCTATTCTAGGTGCTGCGTCACCTTATTATTGGGCCAGGCCCATGTAATTTCGAAATACATTAGTATAGGCTATTTTTAGAGTCCGTATGTGTGGGGAAACAAGAGATAGGGTTAGTTTGGACCCCTCCCCAAGGGCCACGAAATTCACCCCTCTTCCTCCATATATACAGCCCTTAGGGCACCGTTTAGACTTGGGTTTTGTTTAGATCAAAAGTTCGCCATAGCTGCAACTTGGCGTGCCGTTTGTGTTCAACGACCGGACAAAGCGCCACAGAACCCCACCTTGATCAATAAAGCTTTCATCTTATATTCGCAATATCCAGATTGCAATCTCAGTTTCTTGCTTGTTCTTCGTTTGCTCGCAGGAAATAGACCCTCGTGGTCAGGTTGATCGTGCTCCGGCGTGGTCAATAACCTCTCGGAGTTGGTTTAGCGATTGCTAAGGCGCGGCGTCCTCGCACGTTAAGTAGTCGGATCGTCAAAGTCGACTTCCACCAAAGCGAAATCCACCATCTCATCGAAAGCGGGACACCTCTGCCTCTATCAAGTGGTATCAGATTTCCAGGTTGCTCGGTGAGATTTTACAGTTTTTCGTAGTTTAGATCGAGTCATTCTTCATACCTACAGTCCACGAAAAAGCCAAAAAAAATTAGGGTTAGGTCATCATATCCGAACCAATCGAGCCTTTGCATAATCTTTTACGTATTTGCGTTGTTGAATTTGCGGTTGCATCGTCGTGTCTAGTTGCTGGTCTTAGAGTCTAGTCTTTTAGAGTTTGAGTTCGGTCATAAGTTGTCACGCCGCCGCACCATCATCATCGCCCTGCCATCTACCACCACCGCTTATCCGCCACCGCTTGAATCCGTATCCATATACCACCACTGCCATATACCACCACCGCTGCCATATACCACCACCGTTGCCATATACCACCACCATATATCCACCACCAATCCGAGTTCCTTGCATATTAGATTTGTTTTGGGATCCATCTAATTTCCGATTCGTGTTTCCTTGTCTGAGTAGGTTTCGGATTCCAGCAATCTTTTGCCGTCCGTAGAAGAGGTTGGTTTCAAAAAAAAGAGTCCGGAAACCACCCTCCGTTTAGGCCCAAAATTTTCCAAAAACGCACGGGACAAAAAATTTTCTGGCTATCCTATTTTTAGGTGTTTCTAAGCGTATTGAGACAGTCGCCGTTATAGAAAGTTTTTTTTGACCCGTTTCCAGTTTTTGGGTCCGGGCAGTCAAAAAAAAAAAAAAAATTTGGTCGAAAAAATTTCGTGCCCATCCTGTCAGTTTGACCTGGGAAGAGTTTTGAGACACTCGCCATTATAGTGATTTTTCAAAAAAAAAAAGCAGCGCAAAAAAAAAAGCAGCACAAAAGAAAAGGGAGCAAAAAAAAATTCCAGAGTGTGCTTTTCCCTTGTTTACGTGCAGCGCCGTGATTTTGTTAGTGTTCTAGGCTCGCATCTCTAGCACGGTCTAGCCTAGGACCAGACAAGACCGTCGTTGGCGTTTATTCAACTTTGCATCTCTGAATTGATTATTCTGACCCTTTTTGCTACCATATTATAAGCCTTCCCAGCTCCACATACATCTCGTCGTGCGTTTGACTCTCACGGCAATCGCTCTATCCAAGCTTTGAGAGTTTTGATTACAACGGTTGCCGATCACCACTGCTGCTTGGTAAGAACTGGTAAGAATTTGAGATTTGCTTGACGGTTTGTGACACCCACCACCACCTCTTGTTAGTAGTCTGTAGGATCATATTCTTGTGTGTTTCTATTGCTGCTAACCATGGCAGGATCACAAGCCGATGAGACTGATTGGGAGAACATGACGAACAAACAGCTACATGATAAATTTCAGCAAATGATGAGTGGACAGGTGCAAGATGTGGTAAACAGATTTGACGAGGCCATGGAGAAGATAGATGGCATTGAGAAGACGTTTGAAACAAAGCTTGATAGCAAGTTTGATGAATTGCTCGCGCGTTTTCCACAACCACCGCCGGCTGCACCTATCGCACCTCTGCAACGACAACAACTACGCCCCCTTCCGAATCAGTATGGACGAGCTCAGCGTGTTCCTATTGAGCCAGGACAAAATTCTTGTGCTTCTTTGGCTCCTGCTACTGCTGCTGTTGGTGCTTCTTTGGCTCCTGCTACTGCTGCTGGTGGTACCGAGGAGGATGATGAGTATGTGGGCGATTATGAGGATGAGGTTGATCAACATCAGAACTACGTGCAACCACCAGCACCACAACCACCAGGTCATCCACATGCAAATAATGGCAATATTAGGGCTCCCCCTCAGGTACGAGATCATGACCATCTCCCTAAACTGAAATTGAATATTCCACCATTTGAGGGTAGATATGTTCCTGATATATATCTTACTTGGGAGTTAGAAACTGAACAACGATTTACATGTTTACAATATCACGAGGAGAGGCGTGTTCTGCTGCTGTTTGTGCTTTCACTAGCTTTGCATGTGTTTGGTGGTCGAACATTGTAGATTATATCCTGTTCCAGCTACTTGGGCTGCTTTGAAAACTGCTATGCGTACTCGTTGGGTTCCACCATATTATCAACGTGAATTACTTCAAAAATTGCAGCGCTTAAGACAAGGAAAAATTCTGTAGAAGAATATTATCAGGAATTACAAACTGGCTTGATTAGATGTGGTATTGTTGAGGAGAATGAAGCTATGCTTGCACGTTTTTCGGGTGGATTAAATAGAGAGATTCAGACCATTCTAGACTATAAGGATTATAATAATATCACTCGTTTATTCCATCTTGCTTGTAAAGCTGAGCGTGAAGTCAGGATCGGCAGGCATTGGCGCCGCACTAACTTTTCTGCAGGTCGACCTTCATCATGGACACCACGTGCATCATCTACTTCCTTTGCACCATCACCTCCTTCAGGTGCCACCTCCAACCGTGATACAAGAAAGCAGGCACAACCACCACTATCTGCCAAGAGCACACTGCCGGGCCTGCCTGAGCTCTTCTTCTTCCATGGCGTCAACAGGGCACACAAGTGATATTATTTGTCGTCGTTGTAAGGGAAGAGGACATTTCTTGAGAGAATGCAAATCTCAGCGTGTGATGATTGCTACGAGGATGGTGGGTATGAGTCCGCTAGTGACTATGATGAGGAGACTTTGGCTCTTATTACACATGAGGAACACGGTGGAGATGATTCGATCATGAGACACAATACATGGCTCTGAAGATCTTGACAGGTATGAATGTTTAGTTGCTCAACGTGTTTTGAGTGTGCAGGTTACACAAGCTGAGCAAAATCAGAGGCATAATTTGTTCCATACAAAGGGAGTTGTGAAGGAGCGTTCTATTAGCGTCATCATAGATGGAGGGAGCTGCAACAACTTGGCTAGCATGGAGATGGTGGAGAAGCTATCTCTCACCACAAGACCACATCCACATCCTTACTACATCCAATGGTTCAACAACAGCGGCAAGGTTAAGGTAACACGTCTGTTCGTGTGCATTTTAGTATCTCTACATATGCTGATTATGTTGATTGTGATGTGGTACCTATGCAAGCATGTTCCTTGTTACTTGGTAGACCATGGCAATTTGATAAAAATTCTGTACACCATGGTAGAAACAATCAGTATACTCTTGTTCATAAGGATAAAAATATTACTTTGCTTCCTATGACTCCTGAGTCCATTTTGAAAGATGATATTAATAGAGCTAATAAAGCAAAACAGGAGAAAAATAAGAGTGAAAATCAGATTGTGGCAAAAGAATTTGAGCAACACATGAAGCCTAATAATAAACCATCTTCTGTTGCTTCTGAAATTAAATTGAAAAGTGCATGTTTACTTGCCACCAAATCTGATATTGATGAGCTAGATTTTAGCAAATCTGTTTGCTATGCTTTTGTGTGCAAAGAGGCATTATTTTCATTCGAGGACGTGCCTTCCTCTTTGCCTCCTGCTGTCACTAACATTTTGCGGGGAGTTCACGGCGTCTTTCCACAAGGCGTGCCACCGGATTACCACCTATTCGAGGGATTGAGCATCAAATTGACTTAATTCCGGTGCATCATTACCAACCGTGCACCATACCGTACCAATCCGGAGGAGGCGAAGGAGATTATCGTCAAGTACAGGAGCTGCTCGACAAAGGTTATATCTGCGAATCCCTTAGTCCTTGTGCTGTTCCTATTATTCTAGTGCGAAAAAGGATGGTACATCATGTATGTGTGTTGATTGTAGAGGCATTAATAATATTACTATTCGTTATCGTCACCCTATTCCTAGGCTAGATGATATGCTTGATGAATTGAGTGGCTCTACAATATTCTCCAAAGTTGATTTGCGTAGTGGATACCATCAAATTCGTATGAAATTGGGAGATGAATGGAAAACAGCATTTAAAACTAAGTTTGGATTATATGAGTGGTTAGTCATGCCTTTTGGGTTAACTAATGCACCTAGTACTTTCATGAGATTAATGAGCGAAGTTTTACGTGCTTTCATTGGACGATTTGTGGTAGTCTATTTTGATGATATACTGATTTATAGCAAATCTTTGGAAGAACATTTGGAACATTTCGTGCTGTTTTTAATGCTCTCGTGATGCACGTTTGTTTGGTAACCTTGGGAAGTGCACCTTTTGCATCGACCGAGTATCTTTTCTTGGCTATGTTGTTACTCCACAGGAATTGAAGTTGATAAAGCCAAGATTGAAGCTATTGAGAGTTGGCGCAGCCCAAAGCGGTCACACAAGTGAGGAGTTTCCTTGGCCTCGCTGGTTTCTATAGGCGTTTTGTGAGAGATTTCAGCACCATTGCTGCACCTCTCAATGAGCTTACAAAGAAGGATGTGCCTTTTGTTTGGGGTACCGCACGGGAAGAAGCCTTCACGGTATTGAAAGATAAGTTGACACATGCTCCTTTACTCCAACTTCCTGATTTTAATAAGACTTTTGAGCTTGAATGTGATGCTAGTGGAATTGGATTAGGAGGTGTGTTATTACAAGATGGCAAACCTGTTGCATACTTTTACGAAAAATTGAGTGGGCCTAGTCTGAATTACTCTACTTATGATAAAGAATTATATGCTCTTGTTAGGACTTTAGAAACATGGCAACATTATTTATGGCCCAAAGAATTTGTTATACATTCTGATCATGAATCTTTGAAACATATTAAAAGTCAAGCTAAACTGAATCGTAGACATGCTAAATGGGTTGAATTCATTGAGACTTTCCTTATGTCATTAAACACAAGAAGGGTAAAGAAAATGTTATTGCTGATGCATTGTCTCGTCGCTATACTATGCTTTCACAACTTGACTTCAAAATATTTGGTTTGGAGACCATCAAAGATCAATATGTGCATGATGCTGATTTTAAAGATGTATTGCAGAATTGTAAAGAAGGAAGAACATGGAACAAGTTTGTCGTTAATGATGGATTTGTGTTCGTGCTAACAAGCTATGCATTCCAGCTAGCTCCGTTCGTCTTTTGTTGTTGCAGGAGGCGCATGGAGGAGGACTAATGGGACACTTTGGCGTGAAGAAGGCGGAGGGCGTACTTGCTACACATTTCTTTTGGCCAAAGATGAGGCGGGATGTTGAGCGTTTTATTGCTCGCTGCACTACATGTCAAAAAGCTAAGTCACGACTCAATCCTCATGGTTTATATATGCCTTTGCCTGTACCTAGTGTTCCTTGGGAGGATATATCTATGGACTTTGTTTTAGGTTTACCTAGAACAAAGAAGGGGAGGGATAGCATATTTGTTGTCGTGGATAGATTCTCGAAAATGGCACACTTTATACCATGTCATAAAAGCGATGATGATGTCAATGTTGCTGATTTGTTCTTTCGTGAAATTATTCGCTTGCATGGTGTGCCAAATACTATTGTTTCAGATCGTGATACTAAATTTCTTAGCCACTTTTGGAGATGTTTATGGGCTAAGTTGGGGACTAAACTGCTTTTTAGTACTACTTGTCACCCCCCAAACTGATGGACAAACTGAAGTAGTCAATAGAACATTGTCTACTATGCTTAGGGCTGTTCTAAAGAATAATAAGAAAATGTGGGAGGAATGCTTGCCTCATATTGAATTTGCTTATAATCGTTCATTGCATTCTACTACTAAGATGTGCCCTTTTGAAGTTGTGTATGGTTTCCTACCTCGTGCACCTATTGATTTGTTGCCTCTTCCATCTTGGAGAAGGTTAATTTTGATGCTAAAGAACGTGCTGAATTGATTTTAAAAATGCATGAGTTAACTAAGGAAAACATTGAGCGTATGAATGCTAAATATAAACTTGCTGGAGATAAGGGTAGAAAACATGTTGTGTTTGCACGGAGATCTTGTTTGGTTACATTTGCGTAAGGATAGATTTCTGATTTGCGCAAATCAAAGCTAATGCCACGTGCTGCTGGTCCCTTTAAGGTGTTGGAGAAAATAAATGATAATGCATATAAACTTGAGCTGCCTGCAGATTTTGGGGTTAGTCCACTTTTAACATTGCAGATTTGAAGCCATATTTGGGTGAGGAAGATGAACTTCCGTCGAGGGCGACTTCATTTCAAGAAGGGAGGATGATGAGGACATCAATACCATTGTTACACCCACAGCCCCTGCTGCTATACATCTTGGACCAATTACTAGAGCTCGCGACGCCAACTAAATTACGGTACTTTCGTTTCTTGGTAATGATTCTAATGTTCATGAGAATATGATGCTGCCTAAATTGGATACATTTGTTTTGCTTACAAATGAAGGGCCTAGCTTGGAGAAGGATGAACATTGGAGCAAGAACACACATGGAGTTGATGGCATGCAAGGAGATCAAGAACGGAGTTACAAGTGATGATTTCAGGACTTTGAAGCCACCATAAGGAGTGCATGAAGCCTTGGACGAAATATACAAGATGCCACTTCATAATATTCGTCCATAGGCTATTCTAGGTGCTCGTCACCTTATTATTGGGCCAGGCCCATGTAATTTCGAAATACATTAGTATAGGCTATTTTTAGAGTCCGTATGTGTGGGGAAACAAGAGATAGGGTTAGTTTGGACCCCTCGCCCAAGGGCCACGAAATTCACCCCTCTTCCTCCATATATACAGCCCTTAGGGCACCGTTTAGACTTGGGTTTTGTTTAGATCAAAAGTTCGCCATAGCTGCAACCGGCGTGCCGTTTGTGTTCAACGACCGAGACAAAGCGCCACAGAACCCCACCTTGATCAATAAAGCTTTCATCTTATATTCGCAATATCCAGATTGCAATCTCAGTTTCTTGCTTGTTCTTCGTTTGCTCGCAGGAAATAGACCCTCGTGGTCAGGTTGATCGTGCTCCGGCGTGGTCAATAACCTCTCGGAGTTGGTTTAGCGATTGCTAAGGCGCGACGTCCTCGCACGTTCGTAGTCGGATCGTCAAAGTCGACTTCCACCAAAGCGAAATCCACCATCTCATCGAAAGACGGGACACCTCTGCCTCTATCACAAGCTCAAGTCCGCGACTTCCACGAGCTACTACGACCTCGACACCGACCACAAGTTTCCTTTCTATGGGACTCAAGAACCCGAGGAGTACCTCGAGTGGGAGCGTTTGATGGACGACTACCTCAAGCTACATCAAGTTCCTCCCGAAGATCAAGTGAAGTGCGCCACAAGAAACTTCCACGACTACGCATTGGCATGGTGGCTTCACACACCTTGAAGTACTACGACATGAGTTGGCCCAAAGACGAAGAAAGCTTTGCGGCGAGAGTTTGTGCCTCCAACCTACGGAACAACCGACACCAATTGGAGAACACCACCCAAGGATCCAAGTCCATCGACAAGTACTTCAAGGAGATGATGATTGCCTTGCGACGAGCCGGAGTGGACGACCCCATTTCGATGAAGTTCCACTTCATGATGGGATTGCACAACGACATCTCCAAGACCATCTTCCTCGAGAACTACAAGTCCATCGACGACCACTACATTGGTGCCCTCAAGGCGGAACAAGAACTCATGAAGGCCAAGGCTTCTCCACCCCAAGCAAACTTCGCGGCGACCACGCTCTACGACAAGCATGAGGCTAGTACCACCATGATGTCCAAGACCGACAAGCTCCAAGACGATGCTCCAAAGTTTGACTTCACCGCCATCCCTCTTTGTGGCATTGATGGTGCCGAGTCTACTTCGACTCTTTTTCAAGACGGTGCGGCGATGAGTACGACTATGGAGACCCTCAAGGACCAAGCTTTGGAGGCGAGTGACAAGGTGGCAAGCAAGGATGATGCTTCCATCTTTGGAGGCGAGAGTGATGATGTGCCATCTTTGGCCTTCATCTACGGCGACGGTGACGAGATGATCGAGCATGGGAATTTCCCTTCGGTCATGGAGGAGAGTGATGATGTGCCATCTTGGCCTTCATCCACGGCGGCAACTGACGAGATGGTTGAGCATGGGATCTTCCCTTCGACCACGGCGGCGTATGATGACTTGAGTGACTTGTGTCACCATATTGAGAGTGAGAGTGACTTCACCACTAGCCCCATATATGATGAGTTGCCACAATTCCCATGTGAGGAGAGCCACAACCCCACCACTTGAGTGAGATGGTGACTCCACCATACGTGAGTTTGAGTGCACCTATTTTGAGGGAGTGGGTGAACCACCACATAGAGAGAGTGAGATAGTTGATAGGTCTCGTGAGGCCATTTGCATTTCTAACAACTTGACCTCTACCTCTATTGTGTCTTCTCGTTTGGTGCCAGGTCCCATTTATGATGACGCGCCGATCCTCGACGACTTCGTCCTCCCTTTGGACAAGACAATGGCCATGGTGGATTATGATGCACCCCCCACATGGTTCCATCAGATGAAGATGACCACCATTTGGTCTTTCCCACCTCACCTACACCACTTGAGTGGAATGACAAAGGTAACAAAGGTGACGGTGATGCTATAGTCCCACTAGTGGACATTCTTAACATTGATTGCTTGCATGATGTTGATCCACCTATTGCCATGCTTCATGCTAGTATGATTTCCACATGCGATGATGTTCCCATTTATGATGAGTATGATGATTCTCTTGTGGAGTCTATTAGTAGTGATGCCATGTTACATAGGATTTCTTGTGACAATTCTTTAGGTCACATCATGTTTGATAATCCGCTTGACTTGTCATATGCTATGCATGAGATCCATCGTATTTCTTATTTGCAATCTCTTCATAGTGACTATGCATATGCCATTAAAATAAACCCAATTTGCACATATTGCATAGATGACAAGCACATGGTTATTGGCATTTGTTTTTCTTGTGATGATATTGATATGCTCCCTTTGCATCATTTATCTCATATGCCATGCCATGACCACCTAGCTTCGGATATGCATTGTTTTGGATGTTGTCCATTTTCTCCATATGATGTTTCGATATTGCTCATGAGGAGGCCCCATAGTTTCCTCATACATGTTAGGGGAATTTGACCCATCCCATTCATTGCATGATCCCCATACTTGTTTGCACCATATGCTACCCACGAATAAACATACTATTGATGTGCCATATACTTGCATTCTCAATTGGTGTCCCCATCGTGTCATACATAACAACTATTCTTTCATGATGGATGAGATGTTCCTATACCATGCATCAAATTTCTTTGAGCGATGCTTATCTTGTGCTAACTCACACGTGCACATACACATCATGATGGATGATGTGTACATTTACCACACACACAATTTCTTTGGTTTGTGTCTCTTTTGTGTAGGTACCCATGAATACTTGTCAACCTCGCAATCCCACGAGTTGACAAAACGAGCTTTAGAGAGCAACGATGAATTGGGATCACGTGGATTATCTTTACCACCGTCCCCTTCGCGCAAGGACTACACGCAACTCCTCTACTTGGCTCTGACACGGCTATGGGCCATTTTCCACTTCTCACATTATGCTCATTTTACCGTGTTCACTTTGCATGCTATGCATGCGTCTATGCCTTTGCCATGCAATTGTGACCCTTGTTTGCATCTACCCATGATTCTCCATTATGATATTCCTATGTGTATTTTCATGCTTGGTGGAGATCCTTGTTGCTTTTGCCATTTTATCATGTGCCCCATTCTATTGATGCTTGTTGTGTTGGGAGAGTCATGATGACCCATTGCTATTCACATATGGCCTCTCGCCAATACATTCATGATATTGTACTCATATCTTGCTTTCATGCTTGTGCTATGACTTGTGAATTATTCATGCCCACTATTTGCACCAATGACATGTTTGCCATGATTCCTCCTAATATGTTGCATCTTTGCACTACTAGCTTGCTTGATTTGATAGCTATGAATGCTCGCTATATTGCATCACCCATGTTCCACTACTTGCTTTCTTGGGTTGATGACATATATGCTCATGCCTCTCACATGATATATCTTCATCATTGTCTCTTGTGTTATAAGTGCTCATCTCATGCGGTTGATGACAACCATCTATATGCTTTGCACATGATTCAGTATTGCTTCTTGTCATATATCTCCATGTGTTGCCTCTCTCATGCTAGATGATTTGCCATGTATTGAGTGCAACAATGATTCTCTTCTTGTTCATGAGATTGCCCCCATAGCATTCTCACACATGTTTGGAGATTTTGACACAATTCTTGTGAAGCATGCTTGTCTTACTTCTTTGCACCATATACCTAGTGCCATGAATATAGCCATTGTTGCATCATATTATTCATGCACTTGTGCTTCTAATGGCTATGTGCAAAAGATGAGAACCATCATGATGGATGATGTGTTTGTCTACCATGCGCATACTTTCTTTGTTTTGTTTTGTGCATGTGTAGGATACTTGGACTTCGTGTCGACTTCAACTTCACGTGAGTTGACCATTCGAGCTCTTGAGAGCGAGCCACCTTCTACCACGACGATTCTACATCACACTTGCTTGTGTCTCGACATTGTGAAGAATGCACAAGGACATGCTTTCAAGGTGATATCCTTCTCTTTTGAGAACTCCCAAACCATGAGCATGGATATTGTGGATCATCCTACTTGTGTTGCTTGCCCCATGAGACTTATTGGTCATCTTGGACTACTTGATTGCGCACATGTTAGAGATCTTGCCTCGCCTTGCCATTTTAGCATTTCCTTGCTTCATGCTATATATGCCTTGTGTGTTGCATCCAATTCTTGGATTACTTGCTCCTATCATATGTTTGGTTGCAACAATGTCAGCTCTTCACATATGCCATGTCCCATTGCTTGTCTCATGCTTGACTTGAATGCCTCACACATGATGAACAATTGCTCTTTATATTGTGTTGAGTGCCACACTATATTCACTACACCCTATGCACATTATGCTTGGATTGTCTTGCACTTGACCCATGTGTTTAGACATCTCATCTTATTTGGTGTTGTGAATGATTCCTATGCCTACCATCGACCATTTGTCGAGCACTTTATGCATGCTTGCTATGACCTTGAGGTGGATGCTTATGCTCTTGTCACACATATTTGCATCTCTACCTCACCTTTACATGCTTGTCCCCATGATATCTTTGCTTGTGCTCAATTTATGTGCTTACATGCCATGTCACAATCCTTTGTCAAACCATATGCTATGCTTGATGACAACGCTTGTTTGGTGAATCACCTCTTGAATGCTTGGTTTTGCACTAATGCTAACCACATTTGTTTTTCCAAGTGTTTGTTGTCCTTGCTCATTTTGAAGGAATCCCAAGACGGTGCGACATTGGAGAGTGCCCATTGCGAGCTTGAAGATGGCGAGTACTTGGTGAGCGTCCAATTCTTCACGGCGAAGCCATCTCTTTCCCATGGTGATTTGGTTTTCGATCCGAGGTCGGATCTTTTCCAAGGGGGAAGGGATGATGCGGAGCATCCTACGGTCATCACCATGTCAAGAGTCCGTTTGGCAAGTGACACGTGCGACCTCTACTTCTCATACATAAAGGTGAATCTTCTCCTTTACGTGTTCACTTGACCCCTTTGAGGATGGTATACTACTTGACACTCCACTCGTGTGCATGCATAGGTATTGTCGGAGACTTCACGCATGGCGAGGAGGAGTGCAAGCGCCAAGGAACGCCTACACCGTCCGCGAGGAAGCATGGAGGCGAAGCGGAAGAAGAAGGACCTGCCCAGTCCAGAAAGGCGGTACTACCGCCCAAAGCAAGCGGTACTACCGCTCAAGCGATACTACCGCCCAAAGCAAGCGGTACTACCGCTCAGCAGTACTACCGCCCATGAGTCGTACTACCGCCTGCTGCTGTCTTGTGGCCATGGGCCTTTGGCCTTGTATCCCTCTCCACTTACCCCTTCGTGGCTTAGACTATAAATAGACCACCTCCACCTCCTTTCTAGGGTTAGCAAAGTGATAACTCATTCTTAGGTGAGCTTTGCTCCTACCTATCTCTTGAGAGAGAGACCACTACTCCATTGGAGGCCAAGACCTCCATCTAGGATGATAGAGGCAAAGGTGTCCCGTCTTTCGATGAGATGGTGGATTTCGCTTTGGTGGAAGTTGACTTTGACGATCCGACTACGAGCGTGCGAGGACGTCGCGCCTTAGCAATTGCTAAACCAACTCCGAGAGGTTATTGACCACGCCGGAGCACGATCAACCTGACCACGAGGGTCTATTTCCTGCGAGCAATCGAAGAACAAGCAAGAAACTGAGATTGCAATCTGGATATTGCGAATATAAGATGAAAGCTTTATTAATCAAGGTGGGGTTACTGTGCGCCTTTGTGCAGTCGTTGAACACAAGCGAAGTATGAAGTTGCAGCTATGGCGAACTTTTGATCTAAACAAAACCCAAAGTCTAAGCGGTGCCCTAAGGGCTGTATATATGGAGGAAGAGGGGAGAATTTCGTGGCCCTTGGTGGAGGGTCCAAAACTAACCCTATCTCTTGTTTCCCCACACATACGGACTCTAAAAATAGCCTATACTGATGTATTTCGAAATTACATGGGCCTGGCCCAATAATAAGGTGACGAGCACCTAGAATAGCCTCTGGACGAAATTTATGAAGTGGCATCTTGTATATTTCGTCCAAGGCTTCATGCACTCATTATGGTGGCTTCAAAGTCCTGAAATCATCACTTGTAACTCCATTCTTGTCCCCTTGCATGCCATCATCTCCATGCTTGTTCTTGCTCCAATGTTCATCCTTCTCCAAGCTAGGCCCTTCATTTGTAAGCAAAACAAATGTATCCAATTTAGCAGCATCATATTCTCATGAACATTAGAATCATTACCAAGAAAGCGAAAGTACTGGTAATTTAGTTGGCGTCTTGTGAGCTCTAGTAATTGGTCCGGTATGTATAGCAGCAGGGGCTGTGGGTGTAACAATGGTATTGATGTCCTCATCATCCTCCCTTCTTGAAATGAAGTCGTCCTCGACGGAAGTTCATCTTCCTCACCAAATATGGCTTCAAATCTGCAATGTTAAAAGTGGGACTAACCCCAAAATCTGCGAGCAGCTCAAGTTTATATGCATTATCATTTACTTTCTCCAACACCTTAAAGGGACCAGCAGCACGTGGCATTAGCTTTGATTTGCGCAAATCAGAAATCTATCCTTACATAAATGTAACCAAACAAGATCTCCGGTGCAAACACAACATGTTTTCTACCCTTATCTCCAGCAAGTTTATATTTAGCATTCATCGCTCAATGTTTTCCTTAGTTAACTCATGCATTTTTAAAATCAATTCAGCACGTTCTTTAGCATCAAAATTAACCTTCTCCGAAGATGGAAGAGGCAACAAATCAATAGGTGCACGAGGTAGGAAACCATACACAACTTCAAAAGGGCACATCTTAGTAGTAGAATGCAATGAGCGATTATAAGCAAATTCAATATGAGGCAAGCATTCCTCCCACATTTTCTTATTTTTCTTTAGAACAGCCCTAAGCATAGTAGACAATGTTCTATTGACTACTTCAGTTTGTCCATCGGTTTGGGGTGACAAGTAGTACTAAAAAGCAGTTTAGTCCCCAACTTAGCCCATAAACATCTCCAAAAGTGGCTAAGAAATTTAGTATCACGATCTGAAACAATAGTATTTGGCACACCATGCAAGCGAATAATTTCACGAAAGAACAAATCAGCAACATTGACACAGCATCATCGCTTTTATGACATGGTATAAAGTGTGCCATTTTGAGAATCTATCCACGACAACAAATATGCTATCCCTCCCTTCTTTGTTCTAGGTAAACCTAAAACAAAGTCCATAGATATATCCTCCCAAGGAACACTAGAGTACAGGCAAAGGCATATATAAACCATGAGGATTGAGTCGTGACTTAGCTTTTTGACATCTAGTGCAGCGAGCAATAAAGCGCTCAACATCCGTCTCATCTTTGGCCAAAAGAAATGTGTAGCAAGTCGTCCTCCGTCTTCTTCACGCCAAAGTGTCCCATTAGTCCTCCTCCATCGCCTCCTGCAACAACAAAAGACGAAGCGGAGCTAGCTGGAATGCATAGCTTGTTAGCACGAACACAAATCCATCATTAACGACAAACTTGTTCCATGTTCTTCCTTCTTTACAATTCTGCAATACATCTTTAAAATCAGCATCATGCACATATTGATCTTTGATGGTCTCCAAACCAAATATTTTGAAGTCAAGTTGTGAAAGCATAGTATAGCGACGAGACAATGCATCAGCAATAACATTTTCTTTACCCTTCTTGTGTTTAATGACATAAGGGAAAGTCTCAATGAATTCAACCCATTTAGCATGTCTACGATTCAGTTTAGCTTGACTTTTAATATGTTTCAAAGATTCATGATCAGAATGTATAACAAATTCTTTGGGCCATAAATAATGTTGCCATGTTTCTAAAGTCCGAACAAGAGCATATAATTCTTTATCATAAGTAGAATAATTCAGACTAGGCCCCTCAATTTTTTGAGAAAAGTATGCAACAGGTTTGCCATCTTGTAATAACACACCTCCTAATCCAATTCCACTAGCATCACATTCAAGCTCAAAAGTCTTATTAAAATCAGGAAGTTGGAGTAAAGGGCATGTGTCAACTTATCTTTCAACACCGTGAAGGCTTCTTCTGTGCGGTACCCCAAACAAAAGGCACATCCTTCTTTGTAAGCTCGTTGAGAGGTGCAGCAATGGTGCTGAAATCTCTCACAAAACGCCTATAGAAACCAGCGAGGCCAAGGAAACTCCTCACTTGTGTGACCGTTTTGGGCTGCGGCCAACTCTCAATAGCTTCAATCTTGGCTTTATCAACTTCAATTTCCTGTGGAGTAACAACATAGCCAAGAAAAGATACTCGATTCGGTGCAAAAGGTGCACTTCCCAAGGTTACCAAACAAGCGTGCATCACGTAGAGCATTAAAAACAACACGTAAATGTTCCAAATGTTCTTCCAAAGATTTGCTATAAATTAGTATATCATCAAAATAGACTACCACAAATCGTCCAATGAAAGCACGTAAAACTTCGTTCATTAATCTCATGAAAGTACTAGGTGCATTAGTTAACCCAAAAGGCATGACTAACCACTCATATAATCCAAACTTAGTTTTAAATGCTGTTTTCCATTCATCTCCCAATTTCATACGAATTTGATGGTATCCACTCATAAATCAACTTTGGAGAATATTGTAGAGCCACTCAATTCATCAAGCATATCATCTAGCCTAGGAATAGGGTGGCGATAACGAATAGTAATATTATTGATGCCTCTACAATCAACACACATACGTGACGTACCATCCTTTTTCGGCACTAGAATAATAGGAACAGCACAAGGACTAAGCGATTCGCGTATATAACCTTTGTCGAGCAGCTCCTGTACTTGACGCATAATCTCCTTCGTCTCCTCTGGATTGGTACGGTATGGTGCACGGTTGGGTAATGATGCACCGGGAATTAAGTCAATTTGATGCTCAATCCCTCGAATAGGTGGTAATCCCGGTGGCACGTCTTGTGGAAAGACATCAGCGAACTCCTGCAAAATGTTAGTGACAGCAGGGGGCAAAGAGGAAGGCACGTCCTCGAATGAAAATAATGCCTCTTTGCACACAATACCATAGCAAATAGATTTGCTAAAATCTAGCTCATCAATATCAGATTTGGTGGCAAGTAAACATGCACTTTTCAATTTAATTTCAGAAGCAACAGTAGATGGTTTATTATTAGGCTTCATGTGTTGCTCAAATTCTTTTGCCACAATCTGATTTTCACTCTTATTTTTCTCCTGTTTTGCTTTATTAGCTCTATTAATATCATCTTTCAAAATGGACTCAGGAGTCATAGGAAGCAAAGTAATATTTTTATCCTTATGAACAAGAGTATACTTATTGTTTCTACCATGGTGTACAGAATTTTTATCAAATTGCCATGGTCTACCAAGTAACAAGGAACATGCTTGCATAGGTACCACATCACAATCAACATAATCAGCATATGTAGAGATACTAAAATGCACACGAACAGTGCGTGTTACCTTCACCTTGCGCTGTTGTTGAACCATTGGATGTAGTAAGGATGTGGATGTGGTCTTGTGGTGAGAGATAGCTTCTCCACCATCTCCATGCTAGCCAAGTTGTTGCAGCTCCCTCCATCTATGATGGCCTTGAATAGAACGTTCCTTCACAACTCCTTTGTATGGAACAAATTATGCCTCTGATTTTGCTCAGCTTGTGTAACCTGCACACTCAAAACACGTTGAGCAACTAAACATTCATACTGTCAAGCATCTTGAGCAGCCATGTATTGTGTCTCATGATCAGAATCATCTCCACCGTGTTCCTCATGTGTAATAAGAGCCAAAGTCTCCTCATCATAGTCACTAGCGGACTCATACCCACCATCCTCGTAGCAATCATCACACGCTGAGATTTGCATTCTCTCATAAAATGTCCTCTTCCCTTACAACGACGACAAATAATATCACTTGTGTGCCCTGTTGACGCCATGGAAGAAGAAGAGCTCTGTCAGAGCCAGCAGGTGTGCTCTTGGCAGATAGTGGTGGTTGTGCTGCTTTCTTGTATCACGGTTGGAGGTGGCACTGAAGGAGGTGATGGTGCGGTGGAAGTAGATGATGCACGTGGTGTCCATGATGAAGGTCGACCTGCGAGAAAAGTTAGTGCGGCGCCAATGCACTGTCGATCCTGCACTTCACGTTCAGCTTTACAAGCAAGATGGAATAAGCGAGTGATATTATTATAATCCTTATAGTCTAGAATGGTCTGAATCTCTCTATTTAATCCACCCGAAAGCGTGCAAGCATAGCTTCATTCTCCTCAACAATACCACATCTAATCAAGCCAGTTTGTAATTCACGATAATATTCTTCTCTGAGTTTTTCCTTGTCTTAAGCGCTGCAATTTTTGAAGTAATTCACGTTGATAATATGGTGGAACCCAACGAGTACGCATAGCAGTTTTCAAAGCAGCCCAAGTAGCTGGAACAGGATATAATCTACAATGTTCAGACCACCAAACACATGCAAAGCTAGTGAAAGCACAAACAGCAGCAGGAACACGTCTCTCATCAGGATATTGTAAACATGTAAATCGTTGTTCTGTTTCTAACTCCCAAGTAAGATATATATCAGGAACATATCTACCCTCAAATGGTGGAATATTCAATTTCAGTTTAGGGAGATGGTCATGATCTCGTACTGAGGGGAGCCCTAATATTGCCATTATTTGCATGTGGGCGACCTGGTGGTTGTGGTGCTGGTGGTTGCGTAGTTCGATGTTGATCAACCTCATCCTCATAATCGTCCACATACTCATCATCCTCCTCGGTACCACCAGCAGCCGTAGAGGAGCCAAAGAAGCACCAACAGCGTAGCAGCGGCACCAGAATTTTGTCTGGCTCAATAGGAACACGCTGAGCTCGTCCATACTGATTCGGAAGGGGGTGTAGTTGTTGTCGTTGCAGAGGTGCGATAGGTGCAGCCGGCTGTGGTTGTGGAAAAGCAGCGAGCAATTCATCAAACTTGCTATCAAGCTTTGTTTCAAACGTCTTCTCAATGCCATCTATCTTCTCCATGGCCTCGTCAAATCTGTTTAGCACGTCTTGCACCTGTCCAATCATCATTTGCTGAAACTTATCATGTAGTTGTTTGTTCGTCAGTTCTCCCAATCAGTCTCAAATCGACTTGTGATCCTGCCATGGTTAGCAGCAATAGAAACACACAAGAATATGATCCTCTGAGACTACTAGGAAGTGGTGGTGGTGGTGTGGTGGACAGTCACAAATCCGTCAAGCAAATCTCAAGTTCTTACCAGTTCTTACCCAGCAGCGGCGGTGATCGGCAACCGTTGTAGTCAAAACTCTCAAAGCTTGGCTATAGCGATTACGGGGAGAATCAAGCATACGGCGTAGATGTATGTGGAGCTGGGAAGGCTTATAATATGGTAGCAAAAAGGTCGAGCAATAATCAATTCAGAGATGCAAAGTTGAATAAGCGCTCAACAGCGGTCTTGTCTGGTCCTAGGCTGAACCGTGCTAGAGACGCGAGCCTAGAACACTAACAAAATCACGGCTGCTGCGTAAACAAGGGAGGAGCACACTCTGAATTTTTTTTTTCGCTCTTTTTTTTTTGCGCTTTTTTTTTTGAAAAATCACTATAATGGCGAGTGTCTCAAAACTCTTCCCAGGTCAAACTGATAGGATGGGGACGAAATTTTTTCGACCAAATTTTTGGATACCAACCTCTTCTACGGACGGCAAAAGATTGCTGGAATCCGAAACCTACTCAGACAAGGAAACACGAATCGGAAATTAGATGGATCCGAAAACAAATCTAATATGCAAGGAACTTCGGATTGGTGGTATATGGCAGCGGTGGTGGTATATGGATACGGATTCAAGCGGTGGCGGATAAGCGGTGGTGGTAGATGGCGAGGCGATGATAGCAGTGCGGCGGCGGCGTGACAACTTATGACCCGAACTCGAAACTCTAAAGACTAGACTCTAAGACCAGCAACTAGACACGGCGATGCAACCGCAAATTCAACAACGCAAATCTGAGAAAAGATTATGCAAAGGCTCAGATTGGTTCGGATATGATGACCTAACCTAATTTTTTTTGGCTTTTTCGTGGACTGTAGGTATGAAGAACAGACTCGATCTAAACTACGAAAAACTGTAAAATCTCACGAGCAACACGGAAATCGATACCACTTGATAGAGGCAAAGGTGTCCGTCTTTCGATGAGATGGTGGATTTCGCTTTGGTGGAAGTCGACTTTGGCGATCCGACTCTGCGTGCGAGGGCGTCGCATATATGTCGCTAAACCAACTCCGAGAGGTTATTGACCACGCGAACACGATCAACGACCACGAGGTCTATTTCCTGCGAGCAATCGAAGAACAAGCAAGCTGAGATTGCAATCTGGATATTGCGAATATAAGATGAAAGCTTTATTAATCAAGGTGGGGTTACGTGACACCATTATGCAGTCGTTGAACACAAGCGAAGTATCTGAAGTTGTAGCTATGGCGAACTTTTGATCTAAACAAAACCCAAAGTCTAAGCGGTGCCCTAAGGGCTGTATATATGGAGGAAGAGGGGAGAATTTCGTGGCCCTTGGTGGAGGGTCGAAACTAACCCTATCTCTTGTTTCCCCACATCGGACTCTAAAATAGCCTATACTAATGTATTTCGAAATTACATGGGCTGGCCCAATAATAAGGTGTGTGACACCTAGAATAGCCTCTGGACGAAATTTATGAAGTGGCATCTTGTATATTTCGTCCAAGGCTTCATGCACTCATTATGGTGGCTTCAAAGTCTGAAATCATCACTTGTAACTCCGTTCTTGATCCTTAGCATGCCATCAACTCCATGTGTGTTCTTGCTTCAAACAAGAGCCACACATGGAGTTGATAACATGAAGGCATCATTTGAAACCAGACAAAGAATTGAACTCATTCAGCGAATTACCATAAATGACGCATCACCATCTCATCGAAAAACCTTTGTTTGATCAAGATCATAATCAAAATGATATGTATGCGGCGCAGGGGCTGTGGGTGTAACAATGGTATTGATGTCCTCATCATAGGAGAAGATCCCGCGGGATATCATCAAGACCCCCTTGTGGGAAGATCCATCTAGGATACAAGACCCCCCTTGTGGGAAGATCCATCTAGGATATCATCAAGACCTCCTCTTGGAGATGAACCTTACCTTGTATCTTTCCTTTTGTTGTTCATGTACCTTGTGATCTCGTGTGTTTGATTGTCTAGTGGATGTGTGATTTGGACTTGTTCTTGAGTGTTTCCCCTTGTGATTTCTCTCCGTTCTTCCCCGTGTTCATCGTGTTCTCCGTAGGCCCTCCAAACGTGAAAGATCGACGAATTAGGGTTCCACCCTACATCAAGGAGATTAGAGCCTTGATCAAGTCTTCTTCCCCTTCATCATCCTCAAGACGACGACGGTCAAGCCACAAGTCTTCCGAGCGCGAAAAAGATGCAAGTGCAAATCGTCCTCGTCCACATCTACATGGCGATCATCATCACGTTCACGATCCACATCGCCATGAAGGCCAAGTCACCTCCAAGCAACATGTGCACTGACTGACATTTAAGCGACATCTACTACGAGCTCAAGCACGACAACGACATCATCATCATGAAGATGCTCCACAAGCGCAAATGCACAAGTCCCAACAAGACCTACTCCACGCCAAGTCCAAGCTTCAAGAGCACAAAAGAAGACCGCGAGGCGACCACCACCAAGGCGGCGCTACGGCTACATCAACCACTTGGCATCTTAGCCAAGTGTTCTCAAGGCATCTTCGCCTTTGGACGTACGGCATCTTCGCCTACTTCCCACGAGTACGCCTACATCGACTTCATCAAGTCCAAGGCGACTACCTACGAGAGAGGGTGACACTTCCATCTTCGGAAGCCCCCCAAGGAAGATGGCCGAGCATGGGAAACTCCCTTCGGTCATGGAGACGAGCTATGAGGTGCCACATCATATGGGCCTCCTACACCAAGACGGTGACAAGAAGGTCGAGCAAGGGCCATCCCCTTCGACCACGGCGATAGGAGTTGAGCATGGAGACATGATGCGGAGCATCCTTCCATCATCCCCATGGACTCTACATCAACACCTACAACACCACAAGGACCGATGACTCGAGCACGTGCAAGAGCTCTTGAGACCGAGGTGACATCACTCCTCTCACAACTATCCTTCGATTCACATGAGACATGGTTACTACCTCAAACGGAAACCCTATGCATACTCAGACACCAAGGAGTCGACCATGAAGAAGCTGGGAAGCAAGGAGAATCGGAAGCGAAGACATGCGTGAAGGCGGAGAGAGAAAGCCACAAGTACCGGGAGGCGGACGATCGGACAGAGGCGGACGATCCGGACAGAGCCGGATGATCCGGACCCGGTCCGGATGATCCGCTAACTCCACCGAAGGCAGCAGAACCTCCGCTGAAGCCGGATCATCCGGACCAGGCCGGATCATCCGGACCCCCGGACGTCCGGACCCCAGCGGACATCCGGCCCGTCGCCGCCACCAGCCGACCCTCCGGCTCATCCGGGACTCCACCGGATCATCCGGACGGTCCGGATCATCCGGACCCTCGTCCGGATCATCCGGCGATGCCTTGCCAGCGTGCGTGTTGGGCTGAGCCCATGTACCCTTCGCCCAGACTCTATATATAGGACCCCTCTCCTCACTTTGAGACTTAGCATTGGATTAGCTCATATTTGTGTGTGAGAGCCTTTGCTCATCCACCGGTACTTCTCCACGGAGATCAGGACCTCTGTCTAGGAGAAGATCCATCGGATTCAAGACCCCTATAGGGGAAGATCCCCTCGTGGATTCAAGACCTCCTCTGGGAGAAGAACGGCTACCTTTGTATCTTTCCTTTGTTGATTTTGGACCATGTATTACTCGTGCTTCGATGATCTAGACCTTGTGTGATTGATCCTTGTTGGTTGAGTGTTCCTCCCTCGTTTTCCCCGTGTTTCCTCTCGTTCTTCCGCGCGTTCTTCGTGTTCCCTCCGTAGGATCCCCTCCAAACGTGAAAGATCGACGAATTAGGGTTCCACCCTACATCATATGGTATCATGAGCCAGGTTGATCACGTTTTTGGAGCCCCTACCACGTGATTTCTAGCTTGATTTTGTTGTTTTCGTCCTAAAAACCCGAAAATCCCCACAAAAATACCACCAAAATTTTTTGTGATTTGTTAGTTTGATGATGTTTTGTTGTTTTTGATCCGTGGATTCGGTGTGTAACTCGTGGATCTTGTGTTTCCCCACCTCCTCCACCTCGAAATCCACCCAAAATCCCCATAATCGTCAAATTCCACCCCATTTTCGTGTTCTTCCCGAGCCAATCCCGTGCGTGGTTGACCTGCCCGGATCATCCGGACCAAGTCCCGGATCATCCGGACTCGCCCGGATCATCCGGCTCCTGGCCCGGATCATCCGGCTTCCTCTGCCGAAACTGCAGTTCTGCAGTCCATCATCCACCCCCACCACATCCACCACCATTTCCACTTGCCACCCCAAGACACAACCTCCGTACTACCATTCGAATTTGAGTTCGACAATTTGAGTGAGATTTCTGTGTCCTTTTGTGTTGCGGCTATCTAGGCGCGGTGTGACATCAACAACAAACGCTCATTTTGGTCGGCTACTCATCTTCGCTACGGACGGTAACATCGACGACATCTTTGTCATACCTTGCAATTGCATTGATAGCCATCACATACCATCTTTTGCGTTGCTTACCCACGAGACTAGCCATTGAGTATTGCTGGCAGCGTGACTTGTGCACATTAGTTGCATACACCATATCATTACATACAATCGAGGTGCATATCTCAAAATCAACTTGTGTGTCACAAAGTTGTCATCGCATACACAATTGCTATCTTAGTTCGTCAAGTTTGCATAAGAAAAGAGCTCAAAAGACAAAGAGCCACTCAAGCTTTTAAGCAAAGAGGAAAGATAAGCAAAGAGCTTATAAGCAACAAGCATACCATCATACAACATTAAGATTGTCACATAAGATCATCTTGGATCATTGCACCGATATACCATACATATAGTATACTTGGGATAGAGATCGTTGCATTTTTGCCTAGTAGGTTGTGCACAAGCTCCGTATCCGCCTATTGTGCAATCGTGCTAGCGTCTCTCTAGTATTGTGCAACAAGAGCATTTTCGTGGATTCCACATTTTGGCTCACTTTTGGTTTGCACAATCCCATTTATCTATTTGCGTGTGTGTTTCCGTGTACCACTACTTGCTTGGTCTACTTGTTGCATATGCGACTTTGTGAATCTTCTTCAACATTTTTGAGTCAAGCTAACGATTGCAATCAATTTTGTGCCACCATCCTAACCAAGCTCCACCAAAAGCTTTTACTTGTGTAGGTGTGAGAATCGACAAGGATCGGTACCAATAGTGCTATTTCATTGTCCGCATTTGAGTGAACTTGATTCATCTTCAACTTCGGTCAAAGGTACATTGGTATTCATTCTTCTCTTTCTACCACTCACAATTTGCTTGAAATGATGGATAGGCCAAGTTCTTCTACAAATCCACTCTTCATCGAGCAAGACGACGACATGTCATCATCGTCACCAAGAGCCACCTCTTTGGCGCATAGCGAGCTCTCCATCAAGAGCAACAAGCAATGAGCGAACGCGATCGACAACCTCTCCACCGACTTGCGACTCTCAGAGAAGCGTACGCGCGAGTACCGACAACAAACTCGACAAGCACAAGAAAGAGAACGATGCAAGAATGGGCGAGATCCGCGCCTTGTTGGTGAACGGTGTACTTCTACCTCTTCACACTCAAGGCGGAGCCACTCAAGTCGCCACTCCGACGACTCCTTCTCCGACACAAGTACACCGTCATCGAACATTCTTCGTCGAGCAGCGTCAAGACCGTCATGCATCTCGCAACCCGCTTCACGACAAGAATCTCCAAGACCAAGTTGATAAAGCTCCTCTTCCTCAATCGAGCCAAATGGCGTTTGCTCAAGCTCAAGAACGACAACGTCTTCGTCACCAACAAGAACAAGAACGGCGCGCCTACACCAAAAGAGCAACAAGGCGCCAAGCTCAGCGTCTTCAACAACAACAACGCGAAGCACAAGCTCTTGAGGCGGGCAGCGCCCTTCAAGCATCAAGTCGAGCCCTCGCCAACCGCAATCGCGAAAGGCGCAATCAAGAGGAAGCACTTGAGAAGAAATACAAGAGAGGAACTACCATCAGCGTCGCAGCGTCAAGCCCAACGAGCTCCTCCACAAGCTCCTCAAGCTCAACCTCACCCTCAAGGTCAACAAGAGCAAGTTGATCATGGACTTCCTCCTCGCCAAGAGCAACATGAGGATGATTACCCTCCACGTCAAGATCGTCATCATCAACATCGACCTCAAAACAATGAAGAACATCGCTATGGCAAGCTCAAGTTCACAATGCCCAAGTTCAATGGAACCAATGATCCCGAAGAGTACCTCTCATGGGCATTGAAGGTCGACAAAATCTTTCGTTTGCACAACTATGAGGAAGAGAAGAAGATCGCTATGGCATCACTTGAGTTCCAAGACTATGTGCCCATATGGTGGGAACAAGTCCTTGAGCGCCGACAAGCAAGAGGTGAACCTCCAATCACCACTTGGGCTCAAATGAAGGATGTCATGAGAGCACGCTTTGTGCCCACCTTGATGCGGAGCATCCTTCCATCATCCCCATGGACTCTACATCAACACCTACAACAGCACAAGGACCGATGACTCGAGCACGTGCAAGAGCTCTTGAAACCGAGGTGACATCACTCCTCTCACAACTCTCCCTCGATTCACATGAGACATGGTTACTACCTCAAAAGGAAACTCTATGCATACTCAGGCACCAAGGAGTCGACCATGAAGAGGCTGGGAAGCAAGGAGAATCGAAGCGGAAGACATCTGCGAAGACGGAGAGGAGAAAGCAAACAGGACAGAGAGGCGGACGGTCGGACGGAGGACCGGACGATCCGGACAGAGCCGGATGATCCGGACCCGGTCCGGACGATCCGGCTAACTCCACCAAGGCAACAAGCGCCTCCCGAAGCGGACGATCCGGATCCCGTCCCGGATCATCCGGACCCCACCCGGACGTCCGGACCGTCTGCCGGACATCCGGCCCTACGCCGCCTCCAGCCGAGCACCCGGATCATCCGGGCCCCCACCCGGATCATCCGGACCAGCCCGGATCATCCGGACCCCCGTCCGGATCATCCGGCCAGCGCGTGCGCGCCCGTTGGGCTGAGCCCATGTACCCCTTCGCCCCTAACTCTATATATAGGACCCCATATCCTCCCTTTGAGACTTAGCATTGGATTAGCTCATATTTGTGTGTGAGAGCCTTTGCTCATCCACCGGTACTTCTCCACGGAGATCAGGACCTCCGTCTAGGAGAAGATCCATCGGATTCAAGACCCCTATACGGGAAGATCCCCTCGTGGATTCAAGGCCTCCTCCGGGAGAAGAATGGCTACCTTTGTATCTTTCCTTTGTTGATTTTGGACCATGTATCACTCGTGCTTGATGATCTAGACCTTGTGTGATTGATCCTTGTTGGTTGAGTGTTCCTCCTCGTTTTCCTGTGTTTCCTCTCGTTCTTCCGCGTTCTTCGTGTTCCTCCGTAGGATCCCTCCAAGCGTGAAAGATCGGCGAATTAGGGTTCCACCCTACATCATATGGTATCATGAGCCACGTTGATCACGTTTTTGGAGCCCCTACCCGTGTTTTCTCGTTGATTTTGTTGTTTTCGTCCTAAAACCGAAAATCCCCAAAAATACCCCCAAATTTTTTGTGATTTGTTAATTTTGATGATGTTTTGTTGTTTTTGATCCGTGGATTGATTGTGTAACTTCGTGGATCTTGTGTTTACCCACCTTCTTCCCTCGAAATCCACCCAAAATCCCGAAATCGTCAAATTTCTCCCGTTCGAGTTCTTCGAGCAGTTCCGTGCGTGGTTGACCTGCCGGATCATCCGGACCAAGTCCGGATCATCCGGACTTCGCCGGATCATCCGGCTCTGGCCCGGATCATCCGGCTTCCTCTGCCAAACTGCAGATTCTGCAGCCCACATCCACCACCACCACCATCCACACACATATACACCCTACCCACCCCATCCACCACCATTTTGACTTGCCAAACCCCAAGACTCAACCTCTGTACTTCCATTCGAATTTGAGTTCGACAATTTGAGTGAGATTTCCGTGTCCTTTTGTGTTTCGGCTATCTAGGCGCGGTGTGACATCAACAACAAGCGCTCACTTTGGTCGGCTACTCATCTTCGCTCTGAGACGGTAACATCGGCGACATCTTTGTCATACCTTGCAATTGCATTGATAGCCATCATATACCATCTTTTGCGTTGCTTACCCACGAGACTAGCCATTGTGTATTGCCGCAAGCGTGACTTGTGCACATTAGTTGCATACACCATATCATACATACAATCGAGGTGCATATCTCAAAATCAACTTGTGTGTCACAAAGTTGTCATCGCATACACAATTGCTATCTTAGTTAAGTCAAGTTTGCATAAGAAAAGAGCTCAAAAGAGAAAGAGCCACTCAAGCTTTTAAGCAAAGAGGAAAGATAAGCAAAGAGCTTATAAGCAACAAGCATAGCATCATACAACATTAAGATTGTCATATAAGATCATCTTGGATCATTGCACCGATATACCATACATATAGTATACTTGGGATAGAGATCGTTGCATTTTTGCCTAGTAGGTTGTGCACAAGCTCCGTATCCGCCTATTATTGCAATCGTGCTAGCGTCTCTCTAGTATTGTGCAACAAGAGCATTTTCGTGGTTTCCACATTTTGGCTCACTTTTGGTTTGCACAATCCCATTTATCTATTTGCGTGTGTGTTTCCGTGTACCACTACTTGCTTGGTCTACTTGTTGCATATCTTGAATTTGCGAATCTTCTTCAACATTTTGAGTTAAGCTAACAATTGCAATCAATTTTGTGCCACCATCCTAACCAAGCTCCACCAAAGGCTTTTACTTGTGTAGGTGTGAGAATCGACAAGGATCGGTACCAATAGTGCTATTTCATTGTCCGCATTTGAGTGAACTTGATTCATCTTCAACCGGTCAAAGGTACATTGGTATTCATTCTTCTCCTTCTACCACTCACAATTTGCTTGAAATGATGGATAGGCCAAGTTCTTCTACAAATCCACTCTTCATCGAGCAAGGCGACGACATGTCATCATCGTCACCAAGAGCCACCTCTTTGGCGCATAGCGAGCTCTCCATCAAGAGCAACAAGCAATGGCGAACGATCGACAACCTCTCCACCGACTTGCGACTCTTCGAGAAGCGTTACGCGATTACTTCGACAACAAACTCGACACGCACAAGAAGAAACGATGCAAGAATGGGCGAGATCCGCGCCTTGTTGGTGAACCGGCGTACTTCTACCTCTTCACACTCAAGACGGAGCCACTCAAGTCGCCACTCCGACGACTCCTTCTCCGACACAAGTACAACGTCATCGAATGTTCTTCGACGAGCCGCGCGTCAAGACCGTCATGCATCTCGCAACCTGCTACACGACAAGAATCTCCAAGAGCAAGTTGATGAAGAAGTTCCTCTCCTCAATCGAGCCAAATGGCGTTTGCTCAAGCTCAAGAACGACAACGTCTTCATCACCAACAAGAACAAGAACGAGCGCGCCTACACCAAGAGCAACAAGACGCCGAAGCTCAACGTCTTCAACAACAACAACGCGAAGCACAAGCTCTTGAGGCGGAACGCGCCCTTCAAGCATCAAGTCGAGCCCTCGCCAACCGCAATCGCGAAAGGCGCAATCAAGAGGAAGCACTTCGAGAAGAAATACAAGAGAGGAACTACCATCAACATGCGCAACGTCAAGCCCAACAAGCTCCTCCACAAGCTCCTCAAGCTCAACCTCACCCTCAAGGTCAACAAGAGCAAGTTGATCATGGACTTCCTCCTCGCCAAGAGCAACATGAGGATGATTACCCTCCACGTCAAGAACGTCATCATCAACATCGACCTCAAAACAATGAAGAACATCGCTATGGCAAGCTCAAGTTCACAATGCCCAAGTTCAATGGAACCAATGATCCCGAAGAGTACCTCTCATGGGCATTGAAGGTCGACAAAATCTTTCATTTGCACAACTATGAGGAAGAGAAGAAGATCGCTATGGCATCACTTGAGTTCCAAGACTATGTGCTCATATGGTGGGAACAAGTCCTTGAGCGCCGACAAGCAAGAGGTGAACCTCCAATCACCACTTGGGCTCAAATGAAGGATGTCATGAGAGCACGCTTTGTGCCCACCTACTACAACCGTGATCTCTTCAAGAAGCTACAACTCCTCAAGCAAGGAACAAAGAGTGTTGAAGAATACTACAAAGAGATGGAGATGGCCATGATTCGAGCCAATGTCAAGGAAGATGATGAGCAAACAATGGCACGATTCTTGAATGGACTCAACCATCCCATCAAGAAGATCGCCGACTTCCAACCTTATTCCAACCTCATTGAGCTCGTGCATCAAGCTACAAAGGCGGAACGACAAGTGCAAGATGACTTCAAATCGCCAAGTACTCATCCAAGACATCTGGCCCCTCCAACAACCAAGCTTCAACAACTACTCCAACCGACATCAACCAAGCCTTTTCCAAGCAATGACGACAAGTCAAGTTACAAGAAAACTTCTACAAGTTCAAGTCGTCCTCCTCCTACTACAAGCAACTCCAAGCCGCGTGCTTCATCATCTACTCCAACCGATGAGACCGTCAAGACAAGCTCCTTCAAGTGTTTTACTTGCGGCGGCCGAGGCCACAAGTGATATGAATGCACCAACAAGCGTACTATGATACTAAACGACGATGGCACCTACGTGATAGAGGCGGGGTGTCCCGATCTTTCGATGAGATGATAACTATCGATTTGGTGAAGATGACTTTGACGATCCGACTACAAGCGTGCCTGACGTTGCGCCTTAGCAATCGCTAAACCAACTCCGAGAGGTTATTGACCACGCGGAGCACAATCAACGACCACGAAGGTCTATTCCTGCAAGCAATCGAAGAACAAGCAAGAATATGATAAAAGCAATCTGAATATTGCGAGTATATATAAAGTATTGATAAAGGTGGGGATCCGTGGCGGTCTTGGTCTGCAGTCGTTGGACACAAGCGAAGTACGAAGTTGCAATGGCTAACTTTAACTAAACAAATCCCAAGGAAAAGCTACTAGATGGATCTACTTATATAGAAGCAAGGGGTGGCGGCCAAGGAGGTGGGAGGACGTCCCAAGGCAGCCTAAAACTAACCCTAGGTCGTACAAGGCTCATGGGCCCAAGTGGAGGTGACGTAACACCTTTGGACTTGTAGTTTGACTCGGATTCTGCTGCAGCGTCAGATTGTTTCGTCCACAACTCGACGCTCCGGACGGATTTTAAGGTGATTCCAATTGTGCTGGAAAGAGCATGAAATCTACTTTCCAACAAAAAAGAATCACCCAATTCGAGTCCGTATGAAAAAGTTGTTGGCGTTTTGAGTCAGGTATGTCTGTGCAGTCGAATCTGAGTCCAAAACGTGAGAGACTTGGACTCTATCTTCTCTTGGGCCAAAAGTGACGTGAGAGAACTTTTTGAACAGCAAATAAACATCTCTTTCTTCCTTATCTTCGTATGTGGATTGTACGAACGTCCCATACACCTGCAATTAGACAAAACACAAAAGTGTGTGAAGTATTTTTGTTCTGGATAACATAAATAGATTATTGAATAGTTTGCACTAGAAATCACCTGACAAATATGCATGTATGCAATATTTTTGGTCATATCCAAGGTAGTCATGTCCTCATCATCCTCCCCTTCTTGAAAATAAAGCCGTCCTCGGCGTTGCTTAATCTGAAATGTGGCTAACAAAAGAGACAAGGTGTACATGTTGTATATATATATGTCATCCATTTTTACTTCCCTCAATTTTTGCATATATGACACATGAATAGATGAGTAACTTGCATAGTTCATAAAATCTAAAGCCAAAAAATTAGCACAAGAAGTAGAAGGCATGAAAATATTGCAACTCAGTTTGCACATATAAGTGAAGCTCTTATTCATTTCAAAAGATTGACAATGTTCATCATTAAAACATCCCAACATTGGTGAATAAACCTTACTTGCATCAAATTTACATGCTACAACATGCTTAAATAAGCAAACATGCAATGAGTCATTTGATACAGAATCATCACCAAGATTAGAGGTCATATCAAAATGATTAAACATTGATTCTTTTGCATCAATAGTTAATTCAATGGGTGCACTCAAAATTGTTGGTATTTTAGTTGTTTGATCACATGATGCATTCATGACAGTTTCAAGATTCTCTAAAATAGGTGATGTGCTCAAATCATCAGGTAACTCAACACATGATGCATTCAAGTTAACTACGGATGCATCATTCTCATGTAAAGTTATATCATCAATACCTTTACTGTTACCTTGTCGCAAAGACGTAGCTGATGTAGGTACAGACGTAGACAATGCACCATGCTCTTGAGATGATGCTGCGCTCACAATCCGCGGTGGGGCTGCTCTAGTAGGTGCAACGGTGGAGGAACCAACCGGCGGTGGTGAGCATGAATTGGAATAGTAGTTGTTGTAGTCACCCAATGCATCTTCTTGTAACTGTCTCTCAAAGGTACAAGCACGAACATACATACCAGTAATGCAACGAGGAATATACTGAAATCTTGCCTGAATATCATGGTTCAAACCACCAAAAAATCTATTCATTATATCATCCTCAGATTCTTCTATGTCACAATGATGTATATAAGATTTGAACTCTTGGTAGTAAGCATGAACAGTGTTATTGCCTTGTTTAAATTGTTCAAATTTGTGAAGCAATTCACGGCGATAGTAAGGAGGGAAAAAATGTTGTCTCATTACATATTTCAAATCTTTCCAAGTTGTGGGTTGGTTATCAATATTTTTCTTACAATGCACACTCCACCAAACTGAAGCAAAACCAGTAAATGCTCTAGTGGCAGCTCGTACTCGCTCAAGTTCAGAAAAGTCATGGTTACTAAAAACTTGTTCTACTTCAAACTCCCAAGCTAGATAAATAGCAGGATTAAATCTACCCTCAAATGACGGTAAAGAGATAACCTGACCATGTGGTTGTGTGTGTTGTCCCAACTCTCGTGATGGTGAAGATGTGTTCGTCATCCAAGAACTTCTATCTCCGAAACCTGTCATGATTAGTAGAAACAAGAAACAAAATTCGAGAATAATGTTCCTATGAACTACTAGGATGTGGTTGTAAAGTGCTCACAGTAAAGCAAATATCAATATCTTACAAGTTCTTACCATGCGGCAGGTGGTGACAAGCAACCAGCGGTGTCAAGTAACTCTGAAGATTGAGTAAAGCGATTGCCGGGGAGCGTCGATATACGGTGTAGAAATATGTGGAGCTGGGTTGGCTATATATGGTAGCAAAAAATTTAGCAATAATCAATTCAAAGATGCAATGTTGAATAAACGCTCAACGACGGTACTGTGCTGGTCCTAGGCTAGACCGGACTAGAGACGCGAGCCTAGAACACTAATGAGGTCACGGCGTAGCACAACTTGCATCAATGAAGGATACTAAGTAGCTCTTGACAGCAAGATAGAAGTGAAGATCACAATGTTAGTGAAGATAATGATGAAAAACAACTACCAAGCAGGATATACAACAACTCTCTCTCCAACTATCCTCTTGAAAAGTTTGTGCCAATTTTATGATAAATTCTTTCAAATAATGCTACTAACTCAAACTTTCCAATGCAAAAAGAATCACTCAATTCCGAGTTGATATGAGGAGTCAAAGAATTTTAAAACTGACCTGAAAAATTGGAACAAGTTGTGTCCACAAACTTCAGAGGGCAAAAAGACCTATTTAGAAGCCGATTTTGAGGTGTCAAATATTGAACTTGCTTCTGCAACTATTTATATGCGGCTCGTCTCTAGCTTCAATTTGAGTACTCACGGAGCCAAAACGGACTTCGTATGAGGAAGATACACCTGTTTTACTGAACAGTGCGCAAAACAGATTCCAATCCGAATTCAGATACGAGATTGATTCTAGAAAGATTCGTTTTTTTCTTCTCTCTTTTTTTTCTCACACTTTTTTTTCCTTTTTCTTCTCTCTTTTTTTCTTTTTTTTCTTTCCTTTTTTTCTCTCTTTTTTTCTCTCTTTTTTTTTATTCTCTCTCTTTTTCTTTCTCCCTCTTCCCAAGACAAACTAGATAAGATGCAGATTGGATCAAGCGAAGATGTGAATGACCTCAGCTATGATTATGACAATGAACAACGTGTAGCACGTGGTGGAAATTGATGGATGGGATGGTGGACAGCGGAAGGGATAATGATGCAGCGGTGGCGTGACTAATGTGAATAGAACTCGAAACTCTAAAGGAACTAGACACTAAGACCAGCAACTGACACGACGATGCAACCGATAATTCAACTATGCAAGCAATGAATAGAAAATTGCAAAGGCTCAGACTGGCTTGGATAAAGGATGAACAGATCTAACTTTTTTATGGCTTTTTCATGGACTGTAGGTATGAATGATAGATGCGATCTAAACTATGAAAAACTGTAAAATCTCACCAAGCAACCTGAAAACTGATACCACTTGATAGAGGCGGGGTGTCCCGATCTTTCGATGAGATGATAACTATCGATTTGGTGAAGATGACTTTGACGATCCGACTACAAACGTGCACGACGTTGCGCCTTAGCAATCGCTAAACCAACTCCGAGAGGTTATTGACCACGCCGGAGCACAATCAACCTGACCACGAAGGTCTATTCCTGCAAGCAATCGAAGAACAAGCAAGAATATGATAAAAGCAATCTGAATATTGCGAGTATATATAAAGTATTGATAAAGGTGGGGATCCGTAAGCGGTCTTGGTCTGGTCGTTGGACACAAGCGAAGTACGAAGTTGCAATGGCTAACTTTAACTAAACAAATCCCAAGGAAAAGCTACTAGATGGATCTACTTATATAGAAGCAAGGGGTGGCGGCCAAGGAGGTGGG
Organism: Aegilops speltoides; assembly: GCA_021437245.1. NCBI lineage: Eukaryota > Viridiplantae > Streptophyta > Magnoliopsida > Poales > Poaceae > Aegilops > Aegilops speltoides. The sequence goes on from CM038146.1 coordinate 243,291,900, forward strand.
AGGACGTCCCAAGGCAGCCTAAAACTAACCCTAGGTCGTACAAGGCTCATGGGCCCAAGTGGAGGTGACGTAACACCTTTGGACTTGTAGTTTGACTCGGATTCTGCTGCAGCGTCAGATTGTTTCGTTCACAACTCGACGCTCCGGACGGATTTTAAGGTGATTCCAATTGTGCTGGAAAGAGCATGAAATCTACTTTCCAACAAAAAAAGAATCACCCAATTCGGAGTCCGTATGAAAAAGTTGTTGGCGTTTTGAGTCAGGTATGTCTGTGCAGTCCGAATCTGAGTCCAAAACGTGAGAGACTTGGACTCTATCTTCTCTTGGGCCAAAAGTGACGTGAGAGAACTTTTTGAACAGCAAATAAACATCTCTTTCTTCCTTATCTTCATATGTGGATTGTACGAACGTCCCATACACCTGCAATTAGACAAAACACAAAAGTGTGTGAAGTATTTTTGTTCTGGATAACATAAATAGATTATTGAATAGTTTGCACTAGAAATCACCTGACAAATATGCATGTATGCAATATTTTTGGTCATATCCAAGGTAGTCATGTCCTCATCACTACGACTCAATGAGTGAAGATGAAATGGACGCTATTGAGCAAGTGGCCATGCACCGGCGCATCAACGAGGATGAAGATGATCAAGTCTTTTGTGATAAAGATACAAGCCCCGCTCTTGTTGTCTCCAAAGTCTTGACACTTCAACATCACCAAGAAGAAGACCAACGATGCCACATCTTCCACACAAAGGCCGGCATCAATGGGAGATCCGTCAAGGTCATCATCGATGGAGGTAGTTGCCACAACTTGGCAAGCGAAGAACTATGTTCCAAGCTCCAATTGGTCAAAAAGAAGCATCCGCAACCATACAAGGTTCAATGGCTAAGTGACTCCGGCACTATACGAGTTGAGCATACGGTCCAAGTATCCTTCAAAATCGGTGCATATGAAGACACTTTAGAGTGTGATGTGGTCCCAATGACCGTTTGCCACCTCCTCCTTGGTCGGCCATGGCAATTCGACCGTGGTGTCTACCACAATGGGCGTACAAACCACTATAGCTTCAAGATGAAAGGCAAAGAATATGTTTTACGACCCATGTCTCCTAGTCAAGTGATTGCCGACAAACAAGCCACCAACCAAAGAGAGAAGAGTGAGTAAGTGAGCCACCAAAAAGTGAGTGAGAGCCACAAGCCAAATTTGAGCGCCTCTTCGCCTAGAGAGAAAAACCTCATACTATTCGCCACCAAACATGAGATGAGAGAAGTGTGTGAGAACCCATCGAGTGTGATGCACTTTGTCCTAGATAGAGGCAAAGGTGTCCCGTCTTTCGATGAGATGGTGGATTTCGCTTTGGTGGAAGTCGACTTTGACGATCCGACTCACTGGCGTGCGAGGGCGTCGCATATAGCAATCGCTAAACCAACTCCGAGAGGTTATTGACCACGCCGAGCACGATCAACCGACCACGAGGGTCTATTTCCTGCGAGCAATCGAAGAACAAGCAAGAAATTGAGATTGCAATCTGGATATTGCGAATATAAGATGAAAGCTTTATTGATCAAGGTGGGGTTACTGTGGCGCCTTTGTCAGTCGTTGAACACAAGCGAAATGCTGCGAAGTTGCAGCTATGGCGAACTTTTGATCTAAACAAAACCCAAAGTCTAAGCGGTGCCCTAAGGGCTGTATATATGGAGGAAGAGGGGAGAATTTCGTGGCCCTTGGTGGAGGGTCGAAACTAACCCTATCTCTTGTTCCCCACACATCGGACTCTAAAATAGCCTATACTAATGTATTTCGAAATTACATGGGCCTGGCCCAATAATAAGGTGACGAGCACCTAGAATAGCCTCTGGATGAAATTTATGAAGTGGCATCTTGTATATTTCGTCCAAGGCTTCATGCACTCATTATGGTGGCTTCAAAGTCCTGAAATCATCACTTGTAACTCCATTCTTGTCCCCCTTGCATGCCATCATCTCCATGCTTGTTCTTGCTCCAATGTTCATCCTTCTCCAAGCTAGGCCCTTCATTTGTAAGCAAAACAAATGTATCCAATTTAGGCAGCATCATATTCTCATGAACATTAGAATCATTATCAAGAAGCGAAAGTACACGGTAATTTAGTTGGCGTCTTGTGAGCTCTAGTAATTGGTCCAGTATGTATAGCAGCAGGGGCTGTGGGTGTAACAATGGTATTGATGTCCTCATCATCCTCCCCTTCTTGAAATGAAGTCGTCCTCGACGGAAGTTCATCTTCCTCACCCAAATATGGCTTCAAATCTGCAATGTTAAAAGTGGGACTAACCCCAAAATCTGCAGGCAGCTCAAGTTTATATGCATTATCATTTACTTTCTCCAACACCTTAAAGGGACCAGCAACACGTGGCATTAGCTTTGATTTGCGCAAATCAGAAATCTATCCTTACATAAATGTAACCAAACAAGATCTCCGGTGCAAACACAACATGTTTTCTACCCTTATCTCCAGCAAGTTTATATTTAGCATTCATCGCTCAATGTTTTCCTTAGTTAACTCATGCATTTTTAAAATCAATTCAGCACGTTCTTTAGCATCAAAATTAACCTTCTCCGAAGATGGAAGAGGCAACAAATCAATAGGTGCGAGGTAGGAAACCATACACAACTTCAAAAGGGCACATCTTAGTAGTAGAATGCAATGAGCGATTATAAGCAAATTCAATATGAGGCAAGCATTCCTCCCACATTTTCTTATTTTTCTTTAGAACAGCCCTAAGCATAGTAGACAATGTTCTATTGACTACTTCAGTTTGTCCATCAGTTTGGGGTGACAAGTAGTACTAAAAGCAGTTTAGTCCCCAACTTAGCCCATAAACATCTCCAAAAGTGGCTAAGAAATTTAGTATCACGATCTGAAACAATAGTATTTGGCACACCATGCAAGCGAATAATTTCACGAAAGAACAAATCAGCAACATTGACAGCATCATCGCTTTTATGACATGGTATAAAGTGTGCCATTTTAGAGAATCTATCCACGACAACAAATATGCTATCCCTCCCCTTCTTTGTTCTAGGTAAACCTAAAACAAAGTCCATAGATATATCCTCCCAAGGAACACTAGAGTGCAGGCAAAGGCATATATAAACCATGAGGATTGAGTCGTGACTTAGCTTTTTGACATGTAGTGCAGCGAGCAATAAAACGCTCAACATCCGTCTCATCTTTGGCCAAAAGAAATGTGTAGCAATCGTCCTCCGTCTTCTTCACGCCAAAGTGTCCCATTAGTCCTCCTCCGCGCCTCCTGCAACAACAAAAGGCGAGCGGAGCTAGCTGGAATGCATAGCTTGTTAGCACGGAACACAAATCCATCATTAACGACAAACTTGTTCCATGTTCTTCCTTCTTTACAATTCTGCAATACATCTTTAAAATCAGCAACATGTACATATTGATCTTTGATGGTCTCCAAACCAAATATTTTGAAGTCAAGTTGTGAAAGCATAGTATAGCGGCGAGACAATGCATCAGCAATAACATTTTCTTTACCCTTCTTGTGTTTAATGACATAAGGAAAGTCTCAATGAATTCAACCCATTTAGCATGTCTACGATTCAGTTTAGCTTGACTTTTAATATGTTTCAAAGATTCATGATCAGAATGTATAACAAATTCTTTGGGCCATAAATAATGTTGCCATGTTTCTAAAGTCCGAACAAGAGCATATAATTCTTTATCATAAGTAGAGTAATTCAGACTAGGCCCACTCAATTTTTCAGAAAAGTATGCAACAGGTTTGCCATCTTGTAATAACACACCTCCTAATCCAATTCCACTAGCATCTCCTGTACTTGACGCATAATCTCCTTTGTCGAGCAGCTCCTGTACTTGACGCATAATCTCCTTCGTCTCCTCTGGATTGGTACGGTATGGTGCACGGTTGGGTAATGATGCACCGGGAATTAAGTCAATTTGATGCTCAATCCCTCGAATAGGTGGTAATCCGGTGGCACGTCTTGTGGAAAGGCGTCAGCGAACTCTGCAAAATGTTAGTGACAGCGGGGGCAAAGAGGAAGGCACGTCCTCGAATGAAAATAATGCCTCTTTGCACACAAAAGCATAGCAAATAGATTTGCTAAAATCTAGCTCATCAATATCAGATTTGGTGGCAAGTAAACATGCACTTTTCAATTTAATTTCAGAAACAACGATAGATGGTTTATTATTAGGCTTCATGTGTTGCTCAAATTCTTTTGCCACAATCTGATTTTCACTCTTATTTTCTCTCTGTTTTGCTTTATTAGCTCTATTAATATCATCTTTCAAAATGGACTCAGGAGTCATAGGAAGCAAAGTAATATTTTATCCTTATGAACAAGAGTATACTGATTGTTTCTACCATGGTGTCAGAATTTTTATCAAATTGCCATGGTCTACCAAGTAACAAGGAACATGCTTGCATAGGTACCACATCACAATCAACATAATCAGCATATGTAGAGATACTAAAATGCACACGAAGCAGTCGTGTTACCTTCACCTTGCCGCTGTTGTTGAACCATTGGATGTAGTAAGGATGTGGATGTGGTCTTGTGGTGAGAGATAGCTTCTCCACCATCTCCATGCTAGCCAAGTTGTTGCAGCTCCCTCCATCTATGATGGCCTTGAATAGAACGTTCCTTCACAACTCCTTTGTATGGAACAAATTATGCCTCTGATTTTGCTCAGCTTGTGTAACCTGCACACTCAAAACACGTTGAGCAACTAAACATTCATACTGTCGGCATCTTGACAGCCATGTATTGTGTCTCATGATCAGAATCATCTCCACCGTGTTCCTCATGTGTAATAAGAGCCAAAGTCTCCTCATCATAGTCACTAGCGGACTCATACCCACCATCCTCGGTAGCAATCATCACACGCTGAGATTTGCATTCTCTGTAAAATGTCCTCTTCCCTTACAACGACGACAAATAATATCACTTGTGTGCCCTGTTGGCGCCATGGAAGAAGAAGAGCTCTGTGCAGGCCCGGCGGTGTGCTCTTGGCGAGATAGTGGTGGTTGTGCTGCTTTCTTGTATCACGGTTGGAGGTGGCTCTGAAGGAGGTGATGGTGCAGTGGAAGTAGATGATGCGTGGTGTCCATGATGAAGGTCGACTGCGAGAAAAGTTAGTCGCGCCAATGCACATCGATCCTGCACTTCACGTTCAGCTTTACAAGCAAGATGGAATAAGCAGTGATATTATTATAATCCTTATAGTCTAGAATGGTCTGAATCTCTCTATTTAATCCACCCGGAAAGCGTGCAAGCATAGCTTCATTCTCCTCAACAATACCACATCTAATCAAGCCAGTTTGTAATTCCTGATAATATTCTTCTCAGAAATTTTTCCTTGTCTTAAGCGCTGCAATTTTGAAGCAATTCACGTTGATAATATGGTGGAACCCAACGAGTACGCATAGCAGTTTTCAAAGCAGCCCAAGTAGCTGGAACAGGATATAATCTACAATGTTCGGACCACCAAACACATGCAAAGCTAGTGAAAGCACAAACAGCAGCAGGAACACGTCTCTCCTCAGGATATTGTAAACATGTAAATCGTTGTTCAGTTTCTAACTCCCAAGTAAGATATATCGAGGAACATATCTACCCTCAAATGGTGGAATATTCAATTTCAGTTTAGGGAGATGGTCATGATCTCGTACTGAGGGGAGCCCTAACATTGCCATTATTTGCATGTGGGCGACCTGGTGGTTGTGGTGCTGGTGGTTGCACGTAGTTCGATGTTGATCAACCTCATCCTCATAATCGCCGCATACTCATCATCCTCCTCGGTACCGGCAGCAGCGATGGCGAGAGCCACGAAGCACCAACAGCAGTAGTAGCGGCACCAGAATTTTGTCTGGCTCAATAGGAACACGCTGAGCTCGTCCATACTGATTCGGAAGGGCGTAGTTGTTGTCGTTGCGAGAGGTGCGATAGGTGCAGCGGCGGTGGTTGTGGAAAAGCGCGAGCAATTCATCAAACTTGCTATCAAGCTTTGTTTCAAACGTCTTCTCAATGCCATCTATCTTCTCCATGGCCTCGTCAAATCTGTTTAGCACATCTTGCACCTGTCCAATCATCATTTGCTGAAACTTATCATGTAGCTGTTTGTTCGTCGGGTTCTCCCAATCAGTCTCATCGACTTGTGATCCTGCCATTGTTAGCAGCAAGAGAAACACACAAGAATATGATCCTCTGAGACTACCGAGGAAGTGGTGGTGGTGGTGTGGTGGACAGTCACAAATCCGTCAAGCAAATCTCAAATTCTTACCAGTTCTTACCCAGCGGCGGTGATAAAGCAAGCTGTTGTAGTCAAAACTCTCAAAGCTTGGATAGAGCGATTACGGGGAGAGTCAACGCACAGCGTAGATGTATGTGGAGCTGGGAAGGCTTATAATATGGTAGCAAAAGGGTCAGCAATAATCAATTCAGAGATGCAAAGTTGAATAAGCGCTCAACGACAGATCTTGTCTTTGGTCCTAGGCTAGGCTGTGCTAGAGGCGAGCCTAGAACACCAACAAAATCACGGCGGCGACACGTAAACAAGGGAGGAGCACACTCTGAATTTTTTTCTCTTTTTTTCCTTTTTTTGCACTTTTTTCCTCTTTTTTTTTTTTGCTTCGCAACAAATTTTTTCGAAAAAAGTCTACAAATGGTCTAAAACTGCCTAGCCAGAATTTTCGGACTTAGTTTTTTTTTGAAGCTGGAACTATTTTTCTTCTGCGGATGGCTCGGAAGATGGGGAGTCCTCTCTTTATCACGACTCGGAATGTCGTGTGATCTGGAAATCGAGAACAATACAACAATTACTAGACTCGGACTAGGACTGGTGGCGGAGATGAATCTGGTGGAACTTCGGATGGTGGCGAAGATGAATCTGGTGGAACTTCGGACTGGTGGCGCGAGATGAATCTGGTGGAACTTCGGATGGTGGCGGATATATGTTGCGGTGGACTCGGATGGGCGTGATGGCGGCGGATATGTGGTGGCGTATATGGATTCGGATTGGCGGTGAATATGTGGTGGTGGTATATGGCAGCGGCGGCGTGACAACTTTGTGAATAGAACTCGAAACTCTAAAAGACTAGGCGCTAAGACCAGCAACTTGACACGGCGATGCAACCATAAATTCAACAAAGCAAATCTGAGAAAAGATTATGCAAAGGCTCAGATTGGTTCGGATGGGATGAACTAACCTAATTTTTTTGTGGCTTTTTCGTGGACTATAGGTATGAAGAACAGACTCGATCTAAACTACGAAAAACTGTAAAATCTCACCGAGCAACACGGAAATCTGATACCACTTGATAGAGGCAAAGGTGTCCCGTCTTTCGATGAGATGGTGGATTTCGCTTTGGTGGAAGTCGACTTTGGCGATCCGACTACTGGCGTGCGAGGGCGTCAGCATATATGCAATCGCTAAACCAACTCCGAGAGGTTAGTGACCACGCGCGAACACGATCAACGACCACGAGGTCTATTTCCTGCGAGCAATCGAAGAACAAGCAAGAAAGCTGAGATTGCAATCTGGATATTGCGAATATAAGATGAAAGCTTTATTGATCAAGGTGGGGTTCTGTGGCGCCTTTGTGCAGTCGTTGAACACAAGCGAAATGCAGTGAAGTTGCAGCTATGGCGAACTTTTGATCTAAACAAAACCCAAAGTCTAAGCGGTGCCCTAAGGGCTGTATATATGGAGGAAGAGGGGAGAATTTCGTGGCCCTTGGTGGAGGGTCGAAACTAACCCTATCTCTTGTTTCCCCACACATACGGACTCTAAAAATAGCCTATACTAATGTATTTCGAAATTACATGGGCCTGGCCCAATAATAAGGTGTGCAGCACCTAGAATAGCCTCTGGACGAAATTTATGAAGTGGCATCTTGTATATTTCGTCCAAGGCTTCATGCACTCATTATGGTGGCTTCAAAGTCCTGAAATCATCACTTGTAACTCCATTCTTGTCCCCTTAGCATGCCATCATCTCCATGCTTGTTCTTGCTCCAATGTTCATCCTTCTCCAAGCTAGGCCCTTCATTTGTAAGCAAAACAAATGTATCCAATTTAGGCAGCATCATATTCTCATGAACATTAGAATCATTACCAAGAAACGAAAGTACCTGGTAATTTAGTTGGCGTGCGCGAGCTCTAGTAATTGGTCCAGTATGTATAGCAGCAGGGGCTGTGGGTGTAACAATGGTATTGATGTCCTCATCAGTCCTAGTGTGCAAGGATGGAGAACCACAAACTAACACCACTCATGAGCTACCTTTGGTGTTTCAATCTCTTTTGCAGGAATTTCAAGATGTTTTCCCCGATGAGCTACCTCCGGGTCTACCTCCTCTTAGAGGCATTGAGCATCGAATCGACCTCATCCCCGGAGCGCCACTTCCAAACAAAGCTCCCTACCGTGTCAATCCCGAAGAAACCAAGGAGATTCAATGGCAAGTACAACAACTACTCGACAACGGTCATGTACGTGAAAGCTTAAGCCTTTGTGCCGTGCCCGTTATACTTGTGCCTAAGCCCGATGGAAGTTTCCGCTTGTGCTCCGGTTGTAGACCTATAAATGCTATCACCGTGCGCTATAGGCATCCCATTCCTCGCCTAGATGATATGCTTGATGAACTTAGTGGAGCCAACTTTTTCTCAAAAATTGATCTTAAAAGTGGCTATTATCAAATCCGCATTCATGAGGGTGATGAATGGAAAACTGCTTTCAAAACAAAATTTGGCTTATATGAATGGTTGGTTATGCCTATGGGTTTGTCGGAGGCTCCCGGAACTTTTGTGCGTCTTATGCATCATGTACTTCACCCATACATTGGAATATTTGTTGTGGTCTACTTCGATGACATTCTTGTGTTTAGCAAAACCATGAAAGAGCATCTTGATCACATTAAGCTTGTTTTGCAAACACTTCGAAAGGAAAGTCTTTATGCCAACTTGAAGAAATGCACTTTTGGAGTTGACAAAGTGGTTTTCTTGGGTTTTGATGAGGACATCAATACCATTGTTACACCCACAGCCCCTGCTGCTATACATACTGGACTAGTTACTAGAGCTCGCGCACGCCAACTAAATTACCAGGTACTTTCGTTTCTTGGTAATGATTCTAATGTTCATGAGAATATGATGCTGCCTAAATTGGATACATTTGTTTTGCTTACAAATGAAGGGCCTAGCTTGGAGAAGGATGAACATTGGAGCAAGAACAAGCATGGAGATGATGGCATGCTAAGGGGACAAGAATGGAGTTACAAGTGATGATTTCAGGACTTTAAAGCCACCATAATGAGTGCATGAAGCCTTGGACGAAATATACAAGATGCCACTTCATAAATTTCGTCCAGAGGCTATTCTAGGTGCTGCGTCACCTTATTATTGGGCCAGGCCCATGTAATTTCGAAATACATTAGTATAGGCTATTTTTAGAGTCCGTATGTGTGGGGAAACAAGAGATAGGGTTAGTTTCGGACCCCTCCACCAAGGGCCACGAAATTCTCCCCCTCTTCCTCCATATATACAGCCCTTAGGGCACCGTTTAGACTTTGGGTTTTGTTTAGATCAAAAGTTCGCCATAGCTGCAACCAGCGTGCCGTTTGTGTTCAACGACCGAGACAAAGCGCCACAGAACCCCACCTTGATCAATAAAGCTTTCATCTTATATTCGCAATAACCATATTGCAATCTCAGTTTCTTGCTTGTTCTTCATTTGCTCGCAGGAAATAGACCCTCGTGGTCAGGTTGATCGTGCTCGGCATGGTCAATAACCTCTCGGAGTTGGTTTAGCGATTGCTAATAGCGCGGCGTCCTCTGCGCTTCGTAGTCGGATCGTCAAAGTCGACTTCCACCAAAGCGAAATCCACCATCTCATCGAAAGCGGGACACCTTTGCCTCTATCAAGTGGTATCAGATTTCCAGGTTGCTCGGTGAGATTTTACAGTTTTTCGTAGTTTAGATCGAGTCTGTTCTTCATACCTACAGATCCACGAAAAAGCCAAAAAAATTAGGGTTAGGTCATCATATCCGAACCAATCTGAGCCTTTGCATAATCTTTTACGTATTTGCGTTGTTGAATTTGCGGTTGCATCGTCGTGTCTAGTTGCTGGTCTTAGAGTCTAGTCTTTTAGAGTTTGAGTTCGGTCATAAGTTGTCACGCCGCCGCCCTTTGCATTATCATCGCCCTGCCATCTACCACCACCACTTATCCGCCACCGCTTCGAATCCGTATCCATATACCACCACCGCTGCCATATACCACCACCGTTGCCATATACCACCACCATATATCCACCACCAATCCGAGTTCCTTGCATATTAGATTTGTTTTGGGATCCATCTAATTTCCGATTCGTGTTTCCTTGTGCGAGTAGGTTTTGATTCCAGCAATCTTTTGCCGTCCGTAGAAGAGGTTGGTTTCAAAAAAGAGTCCGGAAACCACCCTCCGTTTAGGCCCAAAATTTTCCAAAAACGCACGGGACAAAAAATTTTCTGGCTATCCTATTTTTAGGTGTTTCTAAGCGTATTGAGACAGTCGCCGTTATAGAAAGTTTTTGGGTCCAGGCAGTCGAAAAAAAAATTTGGTCGAAAAAATTTCGTGCCCATCCTATCAGTTTGACCTGGGAAGAGTTTTGAGACACTCGCCATTATAGTGATTTTTCGCAAAAAAAAAGCAGCGCAAAAAAAAAAAGCAGCGCAAAAAAAAAAGAGCGAAAAAAAAAAATTCAGAGTGTGCTCCTCCCTTGTTTACGTGCAGCGCCGTGATTTTGTTAGTGTTCTAGGCTCGCGTCTCTAGCACGGTCTAGCCTAGGACCAACACTGAGACCGTCGTTGAGCGTTTATTCAACTTTGCATCTCTGAATTGATTATTCTTGACCTTTTTGCTACCATATTATAAGCCTTCCCAGCTCCACATACATCTATGTCGTATGCGTTTGATTCTCCACAGTAATCGCTATAGCCAAGCTTTGAGAGTTTTGACTACAACGGTTGCCGATCACCTTTCTTCTGCTGGGTAAGAACTGGTAAGAATTTGAGATTTGCTTGACGGATTTGTGACTGTCCACCACACCACCACCACCACTTCCTAGTAGTCTGTAGGATCATATTCTTGTGTGTTTCATTGCTGCTAACCATGGCAGGATCACAAGCCGATGAGACTGATTGGGAGAACTGACGAACAAACAGCTACATGATAAGTTTCAGCAAATGATGATTGGACAGGTGCAAGACGTGCTAAACAGATTTGACGAGGCCATGGAGAAGATAGATGGCATTGAGAAGACGTTTGAAACAAAGCTTGATAGCAAGTTTGATGAATTGCTCGCGCGTTTTCCACAACCACCGCCGGCTGCACCTATCGCACCTCTGCAACGACAACAACTACGCCCCCTTCCGAATCAGTATGGACGAGCTCAGCGTGTTCCTATTGAGCCAGGATAAAATTCTGGTGCCGCTGCTACTGCTGTTGGTGCTTCTTTGGCTCCTGCTACTGCTGCTGGTGGTACCGAGGAGGATGATGAGTATGTGGACGATTATGAGGATGAGGTTGATCAACATCAGAACTACGTGCAACCACCAGCACCACAACCACCAGGTCGTCCACATGCAAATAATGGCAATATTAGGGCTCCCCTCAGTGCGAGATCATGACCATCTCCCTAAACTGAAATTGAATATTCCACCATTTGAGGGTAGATATGTTCACGATATATATCTTACTTGGGAGTTAGAAACTGAACAACGATTTACATGTTTACAATATCACGAGGAGAGGCGTGTTCTGCTGCTGTTTGTGCTTTCACTAGCTTTGCATGTGTTTGGTGGTCGAACATTGTAGATTATATCCTGTTCCAGCTACTTGGGCTGCTTTGAAAACTGCTATGCGTGCTCGTTGGATTCCACCATATTATCAACGTGAATTACTTCAAAAATTGCAGCGCTTAAGACAAGGAAAAACTCTGTAGAAGAATATTATCGGGAATTACAAACTGGCTTGATTAGATGTGGTATTGTTGAGGAGAATGAAGCTATGCTTGCACGTTTTCGGGTGGATTAAATAGAGATTCAGACCATTCTAGACTATAAGGATTATAATAATATCACTCGTTTATTCCATCTTGCTTGTAAAGCTGAGCGTGAAGTGCAGGATCGATGTGCATTGGCGCGCACTAACTTTTCTCGCTGGTCGACCTTCATCATGGACACCACGTGCATCATCTACTTCCACCGCACCATCACCTCCTTGGTGCCACCTCCAACCGTGATACAAGAAAGCAGGCACAACAACCACTATCTGCCAAGAGCACACTGCGGGCCTGCAGAGCTCTTCTTCTTCCATGGCGTCAACAGGGCACACAAGTGATATTATTTGTCGTCGTTGTAAGGGAAGAGGACATTTTTGAGAGAATGCAAATCTCAGCGTGTGATGATTGCTCACGAGGATGGTGGGTATGAGTCCGCTAGTGACTATGATGAGGAGACTTTGGCTCTTATTACACATGAGGAACACGGTGGAGATGATTACGATCATGAGACACAATACATGGCAGTGAAGATGCCGTGGTATGAATGTTTAGTTGCTCAACGTGTTTTGAGTGTGCAGGTTACACAAGCTGAGCAAAATCAGAGGCATAATTTGTTCCATACAAAGGGAGTTGTGAAGGAGCGTTCTATTCAGCGTCATCATAGATGGAGGAGCTGCAACAATTTGGCTAGCATGGAGATGGTGGAGAAGCTATCTCTCACCACAAGACCACATCCACATCCTTACTACATCCAATGGTTCAACAACAGCGGCAAGGTGAAGGTAACACGTCTGTTCGTGTGCATTTTAGTATCTCTACATATGCTGATTATGTTGATTGTGATGTGGTACCTATGCAAGCATGTTCCTTGTTACTTGGTAGACCATGGCAATTTGATAAAATTCTGTACACCATGGTAGAAACAATCAGTATACTCTTGTTCATAAGGATAAAAATATTACTTTGCTTCCTATGACTCTGAGTCCATTTTGAAAGATGATATTAATAGAGCTAATAAATCAAAACAGGAGAAAATAAGAGTGAAAATCAGATTGTGGCAAAAGAATTTGAGCAACACATGAAGCCTAATAATAAACCATCTCTGTTGCTTCTGAAATTAAATTGAAAAGTGCATGTTTACTTGCCACCAAATCTGATATTGATGAGCTAGATTGTAGCAAATCTATTTGCTATGCTTTTTTGTGCAAAGAGGCATTATTTTCATTCGAGGGCGTGCCTTCCTCTTTGCCCCTGCTGTCACTAACATTTTGCAGGAGTTCGCGACTTCTTTCCACAAGGCGTGCCACGGGATTACCACCTATTCGAGGGATTGAGCATCAAATTGACTTAATTCCGGTGCATCATTACCCAACCGTGCACCATACCGTACCAATCCGGAGGAGCGAAGGAGATTATCGTCAAGTACAGGAGCTGCTCGACAAAGGTTATATCGCGAATCCCTTAGTCCTTGTGTTGTTCCTATTATTCTAGTGCCGAAAAAGGATGGTACGTCACGTATGTGTGTTGATTGTAGAGGCATCAATAATATTACTATTCGTTATCGTCACCCTATTCCTAGGCTAGATGATATGCTTGATGAATTGAGTGGCTCTACAATATTCTCCAAAGTTGATTTGCGTAGTGGATACCATCAAATTCGTATGAAATTGGGAGATGAATGGAAAACAACATTTAAAACTAAGTTTGGATTATATGAGTGGTTAGTCATGCCTTTTGGGTTAACTAATGCACCTAGTACTTTCATGAGATTAATGAACGAAGTTTTACGTGCTTTCATTGGACGATTTGTGGTAGTCTATTTTGATGATATACTGATTTATAGCAAATCTTTGGAAGAACATTTGGAACATTTACGTGCTGTTTTTAATGCTCTACGTGATGCACGTTTGTTTGGTAACCTTGGGAAGTGCACCTTTTGCACCGACCGAGTATCTTTTCTTGGCTATGTTGTTAATCCACAGGAATTGAAGTTGATAAAGCCAAGATTGAAGCTATTGAGAGTTGGCGCAGCCCAAAGCGGTCACACAAGTGAGGAGTTTCCTTGGCCTCGCTGGTTTCTATAGGCGTTTTGTGAGAGATTTCAGCACCATTGCTGCACCTCTCAACGAGCTTACAAAGAAGGATGTGCCTTTTGTTTGGGGTACCGCATGGGAAGAAGCCTTCACGGTATTGAAAGCTAAGTTGACACATGCTCCTTTACTCCAACTTCCTGATTTTAATAAGACTTTTGAGCTTGAATGTGATGCTAGTGGAATTGGATTAGGAGGTGTGTTATTACAAGATGGCAAACCTGTTGCATACTTTTACGAAAAATTGAGTGGGCCTAGTCTGAATTACTCTACTTATGATAAAGAATTATATGCTCTTGTTAGGACTTTAGAAACATGGCAACATTATTTATGGCCCAAAGAATTTGTTATACATTCGATCATGAATCTTTGAAACATATTAAAAGTCAAGCTAAACTGAATCGTAGACATGCTAAATGGGTTGAATTCATTGAGACTTTCCCTTATGTCATTAAACACAAGAAGGGTAAAGAAAATGTTATTCTTGATGCATTGTCTCGTCGCTATACTATGCTTTCACAACTTGACTTCAAAATATTTGGTTTGGAGACCATCAAAGATCAATATGTGCATGATGCTGATTTTAAAGATGTATTGCAGAATTGTAAAGAAGGAAGAACATGGAACAAGTTTGTCGTTAATGATGGATTTGTGTTCGTGCTAACAAGCTATGCATTCCAGCTAGCTCCGTTCGTCTTTTGTTGTTGCAGGAGGCGCATGGAGGAGGACTAATGGGACACTTTGGCGTGAAGAAGGCGGAGGGCGTACTTGCTACACATTTCTTTTGGCCAAAGATGAGGCGGGATGTTGAGCGTTTTATTGCTCGGTGCACTACATGTCAAAAAGCTAAGTCACGACTCAATCCTCATGGTTTATATATGCCTTTGCCTGTACCTAGTGTTCCTTGGGAGGATATATCTATGGACTTTGTTTTAGGTTTACCTAGAACAAAGAAGGGAGGATAGCATATTTGTTGTCGTGGATAGATTCTCGAAAATGGCACACTTTATACCATGTCATAAAAGCGATGATCTTTGTCAATGTTGCTGATTTGTTCTTTCGTGAAATTATTCGCTTGCATGGTGTGCCAAATACTATTGTTTCAGATCGTGATACTAAATTTCTTAGCCACTTTTGGAGATGTTTATGGGCTAAGTTGGGGACTAAACTGCTTTTAGTACTACTTGTCACCCCCAAACGATGGACAAACTGAAGTAGTCAATAGAACATTGTCTACTATGCTTAGGGCTGTTCTAAAGAAAAATAAGAAAATGTGGGAGGAATGCTTGCCTCATATTGAATTTGCTTATAATCGTTCATTGCATTCTACTACTAAGATGTGCCCTTTTGAAGTTGTGTATGGTTTCCTACCTCGTGCACCTATTGATTTGTTGCCTCTTCCATCTTGGAGAAGGTTAATTTTGATGCTAAAGAACGTGCTGAATTGATTTTAAAAATGCATGAGTTAACTAAGGAAAACATTGAGCGTATGAATGCTAAATATAAACTTGCTGGAGATAAGGGTAGAAAACATGTTGTGTTTGCACGGAGATCTTGTTTGGTTACATTTGCGTAAGGATAGATTTCTGATTTGCGCAAATCAAAGCTAATGCCACGTGCTGCTGGTCCCTTTAAGGTGTTGGAGAAAGTAAATGATAATGCATATAAACTTGAGCTGCTGCAGATTTTGGGGTTAGTCCCACTTTCAACATTGCAGATTTGAAGCCATATTTGGGTGAGGAAGATGAACTTCCGTCGAGGGCGACTTCATTTCAAGAAGGGAGGATGATGAGGACATCAATACCATTGTTACACCCACAGCCCCTGCTGCTATACATCTTGGACCAATTACTAGAGCTCGCAAGACGCCAACTAAATTACCGGTACTTTCGTTTCTTGGTAATGATTCTAATGTTCATGAGAATATGATGCTGCCTAAATTGGATACATTTGTTTTGCTTATAAATGAAGGGCCTAGCTTGAGAAGGATGAACATTGGAGCAAGAACAAGCATGGAGATGATGGCATGCAAGGGGACAAGAATGGAGTTACAAGTGATGATTTCAGGACTTTAAAGCCACCATAATGAGTGCATGAAGCCTTGGACGAAATATACAAGATGCCACTTCATAAATTTCGTCCAGAGGCTATTCTAGGTGCTGCGTCACCTTATTATTGGGCCAGGCCCATGTAATTTCGAAATACATTAGTATAGGCTATTTTAGAGTCCGTATGTGTGGGGAAACAAGAGATAGGGTTAGTTTCGGACCCCTCCACCAAGGGCCACGAAATTCTCCCCCTCTTCCTCCATATATACAGCCCTTAGGGCACCGTTTAGACTTTGGGTTTTGTTTAGATCAAAAGTTCGCCCTAGCTGCAACTTCGCGTGCCGTTTGTGTTCAACGACCGGACAAAGCGCCACAGAACCCCACCTTGATCAATAAAGCTTTCATCTTATATTCGCAATATCCAGATTGCAATCTCAGTTTCTTGCTTGTTCTTCGTTTGCTCGCAGGAAATAGACCCTCGTGGTCAGGTTGATCGTGCTCCGGCGTGGTCAATAACCTCTCGGAGTTGGTTTAGCGATTGCTAAGGCGCGACGTCCTCGCATGCTCGTAGTCGGATCGTCAAAGTCGACTTCCACCAAAGCGAAATCCACCATCTCATCGAAAGACGGGACACCTTTGCCTCTATCAGGTTTCGTTGTCTCCTCCAAGGGTGTCCATGTTGATGAAACTAAAATCAAAGCAATTAAAACTTGGCCCCAACCCACCAATTTGCAACAAGTGCGAAGTTTCCTTGGTCTTGCAGGTTTTTACCGTCGCTTTGTGAAAAACTTTAGCACTATTGCAGCCCCTTTGCATGCTTTGAGTAATAAGAATACTCCTTTTGTTTGGGGACCGTTGCAATCAAACGCTTTTGATGAGCTCAAGTCTTTGCTTACTCATGCTCCGATTCTTGCTTTGCCCAATTTTGACAAAACTTTTGAGGTCCATTGTGATGCAAGTGGTACCGAATTGGCGGAGTTTTAATGCAAGAAAAAGCGAGTCATTGCTTATTTTAGTGAAAAACTCTCCGGTGCTCAACTTAACTATCCGTGTATGACAAGGAATTGTATGCTTTAGTCGTGTGCTACATGTTTGGGAACATTATCTTAGACCTCATGAGTTTGTCATCCATACCGATCACGTAAACGCTTAAGTACTTAAAAGGTCAAACTAAATTGAACAAGCGTCATGCCAAATGGAGTGAATTTATTGAATCTTTTCCATATGTGATCAAGTACATTAAGGGCAAGGAAAATGTAGTTGCCGATGCTCTTTCACGCATATGCACGCTTGTCACCCAACTTGAGTTGAATGTTATTGGCTTTGAGCACATCAAAGAATTGTATGCTAGTGATCCATCTTTTGCACCTCATTATGCTAAATGTTTGACGCATACATCTTGGGAACAATATTACCTCAAGGATGGTTATCTTATGAGAGCTAACAAACTTTGCATACCCGAGTCTTCTCTTCGTTTGCTACTTTTGCAAGAGGCTCATGGAGGTGGACTCATGGGACATTTTGGACGCGACAAGACCTTCGCCACGCTCTCCAAGAACTACTTTTGGCCCAAGATGTTTCGAGACGTTTCACGCTTCACCACCCGATGCTCTACATGCCGCAAAGCTAAGTCAAAAGCTCAATCTCATGGTCTTTACATACCACTTCCAATTCCATATCAACCTTGGGAAGACATTAGCATGGACTTTGTACTTGGTTTGCCTAGAACTCAAAATGGAAAGGATTCGTGTTTGTGGTTGTAGATCGATTTTCTAAGATGGCACACTTTATTCCTTGCAACAAGGTAGACGATGCTTCACATATTGCAAATCTCTTTGTAGGGAAATCTTGCGCCTTCATGGAGTACCAAAGTCAATCGTCTCCGACCATGACGTCAAGTTCTTGAGTTACTTTGGAAGACTCTTTGCGCCAAGCTCGGCATCAAGCTCATGTTCTCATCCGCATACCATCCTCAAACCGATGGCCAAACGGAGGTGACGAACCGGACGCTCTCCACTCTACTTCGCGTGTTGATCAAGAAGAACATCAAGGAGTGGGAGATATGTTTACCCATCGCCGAGTACGCCTACAACCGCGCAAGACATTCAACGACCGGCAAGTCCCCCTTCGAGGTCGTCTACGGCTTCAACCCATTATCCCCATTGGACATCCTACCTCTACCTCTACAAGAGCGCACCAACCTCGACGCAAGTGCTCGTGCAAGCTACATCAAGAAGATGCATGAAGATACAAGAAACACCATCGAGCGCCAAGTACAACGACTAGCGACCAAGCTCAACATCAACAAGCAACCCATGATCTTCAACAAAGGCGATCTAGTGTGGCTACACCTTCGCAAGGAACGCTTCCCCAACGAACGCAAGTCCAAACTTCTACCTCGAGCCGATGGACCCTTCAAGGTGTTAGCACGCTACAACAACAACACCTACAAGCTCGACCTACCAAGCGACAAGTACAACATGAGCGACACCTTCAACGTCAAAGACCTCTCGCCTTTCCATGGTGATGAAGAACTATATCCGAGGTCGGATCCTTTCGAAGGGAGGGGATATGATGCGGAGCATCCTTCCATCATCCCCATAGACTCTACATCAACACCTACAACACCACAAGGACCGATGACTCGAGCACGTGCAAGAGCTCTTGAAACCGAGGTGACATCACTCCTCTCACAACTCTCCCTCGATTCACATGAGACATGGTTACTACCTCAAAAGGAAACTCTATGCATACTCAGGCACCAAGGAGTCGACCATGAAGAGGCTGGGAAGCAAGGAGAATCGGAAGCGGAAGACATACGCGAAGACGGAGAGGAGAAAGCAAACAGGACCAGAGAGGCCGGACGGTCCGGACGGAGGCCCGGACGATCCGGACAGAGCCCGGATGATCCGGACCCCGGTCCGGACGATCCGGCTAACTCCACCGAAGGCAACAGAAGCGCCTCCCCGAAGCCGGACGATCCGGATCCCGTCCCGGATCATCCGGACCCCACCCGGACGTCCGGACCGTCTGCCGGACATCCGGCCCTACGCCGCCTCCAGCCGAGCACCCGGATCATCCGGGCCCCCACCCGGATCATCCGGACCAGCCCGGATCATCCGGACCCCCGTCCGGATCATCCGGCCAGCGCCTGCGCGCGCCTGTTGGGCTGAGCCCATGTACCCCTTCGCCCCTAACTCTATATATAGGACCCCATATCCTCCCTTTGAGACTTAGCATTGGATTAGCTCATATTTGTGTGTGAGAGCCTTTTCTGATCCACCGGTACTTCTCCACGGAGATCAGGACCTCCGTCTAGGAGAAGATCCATCGGATTCAAGACCCCTATACGGGAAGTGATGAGGACATGACTACCTTGGATATGACCAAAAATATTGCATACATGCATATTTGTCAGGTGATTTCTAGTGCAAACTATTCAATCATCTATTTATGTTATCCAGAACAAAAATACTTCACACACTTTTGTGTTTTGTCTAATTGTAGGTGTATGGGACATTTGTACAATCCACATATGAAGATAAGGAAGAAAGAGATGTTTATTTGCTGTTCAAAAAGTTCTCTCACGTCGCTTTTGGCCCAAGAGAAGATAGAGTCCAAGTCTCTCACGTTTTGGACTCAGATTGGACTGCTGAGACATACCCGACTCAAAACGCCAACAACTTTCTCATACGGACTCAATTGGGTGATTTTTTTGTTGGAAAGTAGATTTCATGCTCTTTCCAGCACAATTGGAATCACCTTAAAATCCATCCGGAGCGTTGAGTTATGGACGAAACAATCTGACGCTGCAGCAGAATCCGAGTCAAACTACAAGTCCAAAGGTGCTACGTCACCTCCACTTGGGCCCATGAGCCTTGTACGACCTAGGGTTAGTTTTAGGCTGCCTTGGGACGCCCTCCCACCTCCTTGGCCGCCACCCCTTGCTCCTATATAAGTAGATCCATCTAGTAGCTTTTAAGCTTGGGATTTGTTTAGTTAAAGTTAGCCATTGCAACTTCGTACTTCGCTTGTGTCCAACGACCAGACCAAGACCGCTACGGATCCCCACCTTTATCAATACTTCATACATACCGCAATATTCAGATTGCTTTTATCATATTCTTGCTTGTTCTTCGATTGCTTGCAGGAATAGACCTTCGTGGTCGTTGATTGTGCTCCGGCGTGGTCAATAACCTCTCGGAGTTGGTTTAGCGATTGCTAAGGCGCAACGTCGTGCACGTTTGTAGTCGGATCGTCAAAGTCGTCTCCACCAAATCGATAGTTATCATCTCATCGAAGATCGGGACACCTCGCCTCTATCAAGTGGTATCGTTTTCAGGTTGCTCGGTGAGATTTTACAGCTTTTTCAAAGTTTAGATCGCATCTGTCATTCATACCTATAGTCCATGAAAAGCCACAAAAAAGTTAGATCTGTTCATCCTTTATCCAAGCCATCCGAGCCTTTGCAATTTTCTATTCGTTGCTTGCATAGTTGAATTATCGGTTGCATCGTCGTGTCGCTTGCTGGTCTTAGTGTCTAGTTCCTTTAGAGTTTCGAGTTCTGTTCACATTAGTCACGCCGCTGCATCATTATCCTTCCGATGTCCACCATCCCATCTATTAATTTCCACCACGTGCTACGCGCTGTTCATTGTCATAATCATAGTTGAGGTCATTCACATCTTCGCCTGATCCAATCTGCATCTTATCTAGTTTGTCTTGGAAAGAGGGAGAAAAAAAAGAGAGAGAAAAAAAGAGAGAAAAAAAAGGAAAAAAACAAAAAGAGAGAGAAAAAAATAAAAAAAGCGTGAGAAAAAAAAGAGAGAAAAAAATCGGATCTATCAAGAATCAACCTCGTACCTGAATTCGGATTGGAATCTGTTTTACGCACTATTCAGTAAAACAGGTGTATCTTCCTCATACGAACTCCGTTTTGGCTCCGTGAGTACTCAAATTGAAGCTAGCGACGAGGCGCATCTAAATAGTTGCAGAAGCTTGTTCAATATTTGACACCTCAAAATCGTCTTCTAAATAGGTCTTTTTGCCCTCCGAAGTTCGTGAGCACAGCTTGTTCCAATTTTTCAGGCCAGTTTTTTTAATTCTTTGACTCCTCATATCAACTCGGAATTGAGTGATTCTTTTTGCATTGGAAAGCTTGAGTTAGTAGAATTCTTTGAAAGAATTTATCATAAAATTGGCTCAAACTTTTCAAGAGGAAAGTTGGAGAGAGAGTTGTTGTATATCCTGCTTGGTAGTTGTTTTTCATCATTATCTTCACTACCGTTGTGATCTTCACTTT
The DNA here is from genome assembly GCA_021437245.1 of Aegilops speltoides. NCBI lineage: Eukaryota > Viridiplantae > Streptophyta > Magnoliopsida > Poales > Poaceae > Aegilops > Aegilops speltoides. The sequence continues at coordinate 243,313,409 of CM038146.1, forward strand.
TATCTTGCTGTCAAGAGCTACTTAGTATCCTTCATTGATGCTAGTTGTGCTACGCCGTGACCTCATTAGTGTTCTAGGCTCGCGTCTCTAGTCCGGTCTAGCCTAGGACCAGCAGACAAGACCGTCGTTGAGCGCTTATTCAACATTGCATCTCTGAATTGATTATTGCTAATCTTTTGCTACCATATATAGCCAACCCAGCTCCACATATTTCTACACCGTGTATACGTACGTTCCCCTGGCAATCGCTTTACACAATCTTCAGAGTTATTTGACATCGCTGGTTGCCTGTCACCACCTGCCGCATGGTAAGAATGATGAGGACATCAATACCATTGTTACACCCACAACCCCTGCTGCTATACATACTGGACCAATTACTAGAGCTCGCGCACGCCAACTAAATTACCAGGTACTTTCGTTTCTTGGTAATGATTCTAATGTTCATGAGAATATGATGCTGCCTAAATTGGATACATTTGTTTTGCTTACAAATGAAGGGCCTAGCTTGGAGAAGGATGAACATTGGAGCAAGAACACACATGGAGTTGATAGCATGCGCAAGGAGATCAAGAACGGAGTTACAAGTGATGATTTCAGGACTTTGAAGCCACCATAAGGAGTGCATGAAGCCTTGGACGAAATATACAAGATGCCACTTCATAATATTCGTCCATAGGCTATTCTAGGTGCTGCGTCACCTTATTATTGGGCCAGGCCCATGTAATTTCGAAATACATTAGTATAGGCTATTTCTAGAGTCCGTATGTGTGGGGAAACAAGAGATAGGGTTAGTTTGGACCCTCCACCAAGGGCCACGAAATTCACCCCCTCTTCCTCCATATATACAGCCCTTAGGGCACCGTTTAGACTTTGGGTTTTGTTTAGATCAAAAGTTCGCCATAGCTGCAACTTCGCGTACTTCGTTTGTGTTCAACGACCAGACAAAGGCGTCACAGAACCCCACCTTGATCAATAAAGCTTTCATCTTATATTCGCAATATCCAGATTGCAATCTCAGTTTCTTGCTTGTTCTTCGTTTGCTCGCAGGAAACAGACCCTCGTGGTCAGGTTGATCGTGCTCCGGCGTGGTCAATAACCTCTCGGAGTTGGTTTAGCGATTGCTAAGGCGCGACGTCCTCACACGTTCGTAGTCGGATCGTCAAAGTCGACTTCCACAAAGCGAAATCCACCATCTCATCGAAAGACGGGACACCTCTGCCTCTATCAAAGAACTTGTAAGATATTGATATTTGCTTTACTGTGAGCACTTTACGACCACATCCTAGTAGTTCATAGGAACATTATTCTGGAATTTTGTTTCTTGTTTCTACTAATCATGACAGGTTCTGGAGATAGAAGTTCTTGGACGATGGACACATCTTCACCGTCACGAGAGTTGGGACAACACACACAACCACATGGTCAGGTTATCTCTTTACCGTCATTTGAGGGTAGATTTAATCCTGCTATTTATCTAGCTTGGGAGTTTGAAGTAGAACAAGTTTTTAGTAACCATGACTTTTCTGAACTTGAGCGAGTACGAGCTGCCACTAGAGCATTTACTGGTTTTGCTTCAGTTTGGTGGAGTGTGCATTGTAAGAAAAATATTGATAACCAACCCACAACTTGGAAAGATTTGAAAGATGTAATGAGACAACATTTTTTCCCTCCTTACTATCGTCGTGAATTGCTTCGCAAATTTGAACAATTTAAACAAGGCAACAACACTGTTCATGCTTACTACAAAGAGTTCAAATCTTATATGCATCATTGTGACATAGAAGAATCTAAGGATGATACAATGAATAGATTTTTGGTGGTTTGAACCATGATATTCAGGAAAGATTTCAGTATATTCCTCGTTGCATTACTGGTATGTATGTTCGTGCTTGTACCTTTGAGAGACGATTACAGGAGGATGCACTGGGTGACTACAACAACTACTATTCCAGTTCATGCTCACCACCGTCCGGTTGGTTCCTCCACCGTTGCACCTACTAGAGAAGCCCCACCTCGGATTGTGAGCGACATCATCTCAAGAGTATGGTGCATTGTCTACGTGTGTACCTACAACAGCTACGTCTTTGCGACAAGGTAACAAATAAAGGTATTGATGATATAACTTCACATGAGAATGATGCATCCCTAGTTAACTTGAATGCATCATGTGTTGAGTTACGTGGTGATTTGAGCACAACACCTATTTTAGAGAATCTTGATACTGTCATGAATGCGTCATGTGATCAAACAACTGAAATACCAACAATTTTGAGTGCACCCATTGAATTAACTGTTGATGCAAAAGAATCAATATTTAATCATTTTGATATGACCTATAATCTTGATGATGATTCTGTGTTGAATGACTTATTGCATGTTTGCTTATTTAAGCATGTTGTAGCATGTAAATTTGATGCAAGTAAGGTTTATTCACCAATGTTGGGATGGTTTAATGATGAACATTGTCAATCTTTTGAAATGAATAAGAGCTTCACTTATATGTGCAAACTGAGTTGCAATATTTTCATGCCTTCTACTTCTTGTGCTAATTTTGTGGCTTTAGATTTTATGAACTATGCAAGTTACTCATCTATTCATGTGTCATATATGCAAAAATCGAGGGAAGTAAAAATGGATGACATATACATACACAACATGTACACCTTGTCTCTTTTGTTAGCCACATTTCAGATTAAGCAACGCCGAGGACGGCTTTATTTTCAAGAAGGGGAGGATGATGAGGACATGACTACCTTGGATATGACCAAAAATATTGCATACATGCATATTTGTCAGGTGATTTCTAGTGCAAACTATTCAATCATCTATTTATGTTATCCAGAACAAAAATACTTCACACACTTTTGTGTTTTGTCTAATTGTAGGTGTATGGGACATTTGTACAATCCACATATGAAGATAAGGAAGAAAGAGATGTTTATTTGCTGTTCAAAAAGTTCTCTCACGTCGCTTTTGGCCCAAGAGAAGTTAGAGTCCAAGTCTCTCACGTTTTGGACTCAGATTCGGACTGCATGACATACCGACTCAAAACGCCAACAACTTTCTCATACGGACTCGAATTGGGTGATTTTTTTGTTGGAAAGTAGATTTCATGCTCTTTCCAGCACAATTGAATCACCTTAAAATCCATCCGGAGCGTTGAGTTATGGACGAAACAATCTGACGCGCAGCAGAATCCGAGTCAAACTACAAGTCCAAAGGTGCTACGTCACCTCCACTTGGGCCCATGAGCCTTGTACGACCTAGGGTTAGTTTTAGGCTGCCTTGGGACGCCCTCCCACCTCCTTGGCCGCCACCCCTTGCTCCTATATAAGTAGATCCATCTAGTAGCTTTTAAGCTTGGGATTTGTTTAGTTAAAGTTAGCCATTGCAACTTCGTACTTCGCTTGTGTCCAACGACTGACCAAGACCGCTTACGGATCCCCACCTTTATCAATACTTCATACATACTCGCAATATTCAGATTGCTTTTATCATATTCTTGCTTGTTCTTCGATTGCTTGCAGGAATAGACCTTCGTGGTCGTTGATTGTGCTCCGCGTGGTCAATAACCTCTCGGAGTTGGTTTAGCGATTGCTAAGGCGCAACGTCGTGCACGTTTGTAGTCGGATCGTCAAAGTCGTCTCCACCAAATCGATAGTTATCATCTCATCGAAAGATCGGGACACCCTCGCCTCTATCAGGAAGATCCCCTCGTGGATTCAAGGCCTCCTCCGGGAGAAGAACGGCTACCTTTGTGTCTTTCCTTTGTTGATTTTGGACCATGTATCACTCGTGCTTCGATGATCTAGACCTTGTGTGATTGATCCTTGTTGGTTGAGTGTTCCTCCCTCGTTTTCCCCGTGTTTCCTCTCGTTCTTCCGCGCGTTCTTCGTGTTCCCTCCGTAGGATCCCCTCCAAACGTGAAAGATCGACGAATTAGGGTTCCACCCTACATCACACCTACTACAACCGTGATCTCTTCAAGAAGCTACAACTCCTCAAGCAAGGAACAAAGAGTGTTGAAGAATACTACAAAGAAATGGAGATTGCCATGATTCGAGCCAATGTCAAGGAAGATGATGAGCAAACAATGGCACGATTCTTGAATGGACTCAACCATCCCATCAAGAAGATTGCCGACTTCCAACCCTACTCCAACCTCATTGAGCTCGTGCACCAAGCTACGAAGGCGGAACGACAAGTGCAAGATGACTTCAAGTACGCCAAGTACTCATCCAAGACATACGGCCTCTCCAACAACCAAGCTTCAACAACTACTCCAACTTCGACATCAACCAAGCCTTTTCCAAGCAACGACGACAAGTCAAGTTACAAGAAAACTTCTACAAGTTCAAGTCGTCCTCCTCCTACTACAAGCAACTCCAAGCCGCGTGCTTCATCATCTACTCCAACCGATGAGACCGTCAAGACAAGCTCCTTCAAGTGTTTTACTTGCGGCGGCCGAGGCCACAAGTCATATGAATGCCCAACAAGCGTACCATGATACTCAACGACGATGGCACCTACGACTCAATGAGTGAAGATGAAATGGACGCTATTGAGCAAGTGGCCTTGCATCGGCGCATCAACGAGGATGAAGATGATCAAGTCTTTTGCGATGAAGATACAAGCCCCGCTCTTGTTGTCTCCAAAGTCTTGACACTTGAACATCACCAAGAAGAAGACCAACGATGCCACATCTTCCACACAAAGGCTGGCATCAATGGGAGATCCATCAAGGTCATCATCGATGGAGGTAGTTGCCACAACTTGGCAAGCGAAGAACTATGCTCCAAGCTCCACTTGGTCAAAAAGAAGCATCCGCAACCATACAAGGTTCAATGGCTAAGTGACTCGGCACTATACGAGTTGAGCATACGGTCCAAGTATCCTTCAAAATCGGTGCATATGAAGACACTTTGGAGTGTGATGTGGTCCCAATGACCGCTTGCCACCTCCTCCTTGGTCGGCCATGGCAATTCGACCGTGGTGTCTACCACAATGGGCGACAAACCACTATAGCTTCAAGATGAAAGGCAAAGAATATGTTTTACGACCCATGTCTCCTAGTCAAGTGATAGCCGACAAACAAGCCACCAACCAAAGAGAAAAGAGTGAGAAAGTGAGCCACCAAAAGTGAGTGAGAGCCACAAGCAAAATTTGAGCGCCTCTTCGCCTAGAGAGAAAAACCTCATACTATTCGCCACCAAACATGAGATGAGAGAAGCGTGTGAGAACCCATCGAGTGTGATGCACTTTGTCCTCGTGTGCAAGGATGGAGAACCACAAACTAACACCACTCATGAGCTACCTTTGGTGTTTCAATCTCTTTTGCAGGAATTTCAAGATGTTTTTCCCGATGAGCTACCTCCGGGTCTACCTCCTCTTCGAGGCATTGAGCATCGAATCGACCTCATGATGAGGACATCAATACCATTGTTACACCCACAGCCCCTGCTGCTATACATACTGGACCAATTACTAGAGCTCGCGCACGCCAACTAAATTACCAGGTACTTTCGTTTCTTGGTAATGATTCTAATGTTCATGAGAATATGATGCTGCCTAAATTGGATACATTTGTTTTGCTTATAAATGAAGGGCCTAGCTTGGAGAAGGATGAACATTGGAGCAAGAACAAGCATGGAGATGATGGCATGCTAAGGGGACAAGAACGGAGTTACAAGTGATGATTTCAGGACTTTAAAGCCACCATAATGAGTGCATGAAGCCTTGGACGAAATATACAAGATGCCACTTCATAAATTTCGTCCAGAGGCTATTCTAGGTGCTGCGTCACCTTATTATTGGGCCAGGCCCATGTAATTTCGAAATACATTAGTATAGGCTATTTTAGAGTCCGTATGTGTGGGGAAACAAGAGATAGGGTTAGTTTCGACCCCTCCACCAAGGGCCACGAAATTCTCCCCTCTTCCTCCATATATACAGCCCTTAGGGCACCGCTTAGACTTTGGGTTTTGTTTAGATCAAAAGTTCGCCATAGCTGCAACTTCGCGTGCATTTCGCTTGTGTTCAACGACTGCACAAAGCGCACAGTAACCCCACCTTGATCAATAAAGCTTTCATCTTATATTCGCAATATCCAGATTGCAATCTCAGTTTCTTGCTTGTTCTTCGCTTGCTCGCAGGAGAAGCAGACCCTCGTGGTCGTTGATCGTGTTCGCGTGGTCAATAACCTCTCGGAGTTGGTTTAGCGATTGCTAAGGCGCGACGCCCTCGCACGCTCGTAGTCGGATCGTCAAAGTCGACTTCCACAAAGCGAAATCCACCATCTCATCGAAAGACGGACACCTTTGCCTCTATCAAGTGGTATCAGATTTCCGTGTTGCTCGGTGAGATTTTACGTTTTTCGTAGTTTAGATCGAGTCTGTTCTTCATACCTATAGTCCACGAAAAAGCCACAAAAAAATTAGGTTAGTTCATCCCATCCAACCAATCTGAGCCTTTGCATAATCTTTTTCAGATTTGCTTTGTTGAATTTGCGGTTGCATCGTCGTGTCAAGTTGCTGGTCTTAGCGCCTAGTCTTTTAGAGTTTCGAGTTCTGTTCACAAAGTTGTCACGCCGCCGCTGCCATATACCACCACCACATATTCACCGCCAATCCGAATCCATATACGCCACCACATATCCGCCGCCATCACGCCCATCCGAGTCCACCTCGCAACATATATCCGCCACCATCCGAAGTTCCACCAGATTCATCTGCGCCACCAGTCCGAAGTTCCACCAGATTCATCTTCGCCACCAGTCCGAAGTTCCACCAGATTCATCTCCGCCACCAGTCCTAGTCCGAGTCCAAGAATTATTGCATTGTTCTCGATTTCCAGATCGCGCGACTCCGAGTCGTGACAGCAGAGGACTCCCCAACTTCCGAGCCATCCGCAGAAGAAAAATAGTTCCAGTTTCAAAAAAAAAAAAACTAAGTCTGGAAAATTCTGGCTAGGCAGTTTTTAGGCCATTTGTAGACTTTTTCGAAAAAAATTTGTAGCGGAGCAAAAAAAAAAAAAAAAAGAGGAAAAAAAAGTGCAAAAAAAAAGGAAAAAAAAAAAGAAAAAAAATTCAGAGTGTGCTCCTCCCTTGTTTACGTGCAGCGCCGTGATTTTGTTAGTGTTCTAGGCTCGTCTCTCTAGCACAGTCTAGCCTAGGACCAACAAGATCGTCGTTGAGCGCTTATTCAACTTTGCATCTCTCGAATTGATTATTGCTGATCCTTTTGCTACCATATTATAAGCCTTCCCAGCTCCACATACATCTACGTCATGCGTTGGACTCTCCCTGGTAATCGCTCTATCCAAGCTTTGAGAGTTTTGACTACAACGGTTGCCGATCACCGCCTGCTGCTGGGTAAGAACTGGTAAGAATTTGAGATTTGCTTGACGGGTTTGTGATACACCACCACCACTTCTTAGTAGTCTGTAGGATCATATTCTTGTGTGTTTCTATTTGCTGCTAACCATGGTAGGATCACAAGCCGATGAGACTGATTGGGAGAACCTGACAAACAAACAGCTACATGATAAGTTTCAGCAAATGATGATTGGACAGGTGCAAGATGTGGTAAACAGATTTGACGAGGCCATGGAGAAGATAGATGGCATTGAGAAGACGTTTGAAACAAAGCTTAATAGCAAGTTTGATGAATTGCTCGCTGTTTTCCACAACCACCGCCAGCTGCACCTATCGCACCTCTCCAGAACGACAACAACTACGCCCCTTCCGAATCAGTATGGACGAGCTCAGCGTGTTCCTATTGAGCCAGACAAAATTCTGGTGCCGCTGCCATCGCTGTTAGTGCTTCTTTGGCTCTCGCCATCGCTGCTGCTGGTACCGACGAGGATGATTATGTGGAAGATTACGAGGATGAGGTTGATCAACATCGAACTACGTGCAACCACCAGCACCACAACCACCAGGTCGCCCACATGCAAATAATGGCAATGTTAGGGCTCCCCTCAGTACGCGATCATGACCATCTCCCTAAACTGAAATTGAATATTCCACCATTTGAGGGTAGATATGTTCCTGATATATATCTTACTTGGGAGTTAGAAACTGAACAACGATTTACATGTTTACAATATCCCGAGGAGAGACGTGTTCTGCTGCTGTTTGTGCTTTCACTAGCTTTGCATGTGTTTGGTGGTCCGAACATTGTAGATTATATCCTGTTCCAGCTACTTGGGCTGCTTTGAAAACTGCTATGCGCTCGTTGGGTTCCACCATATTATCAACGTGAATTACTTCAAAAATTGCAGCGTTTAAGACAAGGAAAAATTCTGTAGAAGAATATTATCGAATTGCAAACTGGCTTGATTAGATGTGGTATTATTGAGGAGAATGAAGCTATGCTTGCACGTTTTCGGGTGGATTAAATAGAGAGATTCAGACCATTCTAGACTATAAGGATTATAATAATATCACTCGCTTATTCCATCTTGCTTGTAAAGCTGAACGTGAAGTGCAGGATCGATGTGCATTGGTGCGCACTAACTTTTCTCGCAGTCGACCTTCATCATGGACACCACGTGCATCATCTACTTCCATCGCACCAGCACCTCCTTCAGGTGCCACCTCCAACCGTGATACAAGAAAGCAGGCACAACCACCACTATCCGCCAAGAGCACACCTGCTGGGCCTGCAGAGCTCTTCTTCCATGGCGCCAACAGGCACACAAGTGATATTATTTGTCGTCGTTGTAAGGGAAGAGGACATTTTATGAGAGAATGCAAATCTCAGCGTGTGATGATTGCTACGAGGATGGTGGGTATGAGTCCGCTAGTGACTATGATGAGGAGACTTTGGCTCTTATTACACATGAGGAACACGGTGGAGATGATTCTCGATCATGAGACACAATACATGGCTGCTCAAGATGCCGACAGGTATGAATGTTTAGTTGCTCAACGTGTTTTGAGTGTGCAGGTTACACAAGTTGAGCAAAATCAGAGGCATAATTTGTTCCATACAAAGGAGTTGTGAAGGAACGTTCTATTCAAGGCCATCATAGATGGAGGGAGCTGCAACAACTTGGCTAGCATGGAGATGGTGGAGAAGTTATCTCTCACCACAAGACCACATCCACATCCTTACTACATCCAATGGTTCAACAACAGCGGCAAGGTGAAGGTAACACGACTGTTCGTGTGCATTTTAGTATCTCTACATATGCTGATTATGTTGATTGTGATGTGGTACCTATGCAAGCATGTTCCTTGTTACTTGGTAGACCATGGCAATTTGATAAAAATTTGTACACCATGGTAGAAACAATCAGATACTCTTGTTCATAAGGATAAAAATATTACTTTGCTTCCTATGACTCTCGAGTCCATTTTGAAAGATGATATTAATAGAGCTAATAAAGCAAAACAGGAGAAAAATAAGAGTGAAAATCAGATTGTGGCAAAAGAATTTGAGCAACACATGAAGCCTAATAATAAACCATCTACTGTTGCTTCTGAAATTAAATTGAAAAGTGCATGTTTACTTGCCACCAAATCTGATATTGATGAGCTAGATTTTGGCAAATCTATTTGCTATGCTTTTGTGTGCAAAGAGGCATTATTTTCATTCGAGGACGTGCCTTCCTCTTTGCCCCCTGCTGTCACTAACATTTTGCAGAGTTCGCCGACGTCTTTCCACAAGACGTGCCACCGGATTACCACCTATTCGAGGGATTGAGCATCAAATTGACTTAATTCCCGTGCATCATTACCCAACCGCACCATACCGCACCAATCCAGAGGAGACGAAGGAGATTATGCGTCAAGTACAGGAGCTGCTCGACAAAGGTTATATACGCGAATCCCTTAGTCCTTGTGCTGTTCCTATTATTCTAGTGCCGAAAAAGGATGGTACGCCACGTATGTGTGTTGATTGTAGAGGCATCAATAATATTACTATTCGTTATCGCCACCCTATTCCTAGGCTAGATGATATGCTTGATGAATTGAGTGGCTCTACAATATTCTCCAAAGTTGATTTATGAGTGGATACCATCAAATTCGTATGAAATTGGGAGATGAATGGAAAACAGCATTTAAAACTAAGTTTGGATTATATGAGTGGTTAGTCATGCCTTTTGGGTTAACTAATGCACCTAGTACTTTCATGAGATTAATGAACGAAGTTTTACGTGCTTTCATTGGACGATTTGTGGTAGTTTATTTTGATGATATACTGATTTATAGCAAATCTTTGGAAGAACATTTGGAACATTTACGTGTTGTTTTTAATGCTCTACGTGATGCACGCTTGTTTGGTAACCTTGGGAAGTGCACCTTTTGCACCGATCGAGTATCTTTTCTTGGCTATGTTGTTACTCCACAGGAATTGAAGTTGATAAAGCCAAGATTGAAGCTATTGAGAGTTGGCCGCAGCCCAAAACGGTCACACAAGTGAGGAGTTTCCTTGGCCTCGCTGGTTTCTATAGGCGTTTTGTGAGAGATTTCAGCACCATTGCTGCACCTCTCAACGAGCTTACAAAGAAGGATGTGCCTTTTGTTTGGGGTACCGCATGGAAGAAGCCTTCACGGTATTGAAAGCTAAGTTGACACATGCTCCTTTACTCCAACTTCCTGATTTTAATAAGACTTTTGAGCTTGAATGTGATGCTAGTGGAATTGGATTAGAGGTGTGTTATTACAAGATGGCAAACCTGTTGCATACTTTTTCGAAAAATTGAATGGGCCTAGTCTGAATTACTCTACTTATGATAAAGAATTATATGCTCTTGTTCGGACTTTAGAAACATGGCAACATTATTTATGGCCCAAAGAATTTGTTATACATTCTGATCATGAATCTTTGAAACATATTAAAAGTCAAGCTAAACTGAATCGTAGACATGCTAAATGGGTTGAATTCATTGAGACTTTCCTTATGTCATTAAACACAAGAAGGGTAAAGAAAATGTTATTGCTGATGCATTGTCTCGTCGCTATACTATGCTTTCACAACTTGACTTCAAAATATTTGGTTTGGAGACCATCAAAGATCAATATGTGCATGATGCTGATTTTAAAGATGTATTGCAGAATTGTAAAGAAGGAAGAACATGGAACAAGTTTGTCGTTAATGATGGATTTGTGTTCGTGCTAACAAGCTATGCATTCCAGCTAGCTCCGTTCGTCTTTTGTTGTTGCAGGAGGCGATGGAGGAGGACTAATGGGACACTTTGGCGTGAAGAAGACGGAGGACGACTTGCTACACATTTCTTTTGGCCAAAGATGAGACGGATGTTGAGCGCTTTATTGCTCGCTGCACTACATGTCAAAAAGCTAAGTCACGACTAAATCCTCATGGTTTATATATGCCTTTGCCTGTACCTAGTGTTCCTTGGGAGGATATATCTATGGACTTTGTTTTAGGTTTACCTAGAACAAAGAAGGGAGGATAGCATATTTGTTGTCGTGGATAGATTCTCTAAAATGGCACACTTTATACCATGTCATAAAAGCGATGATGCTGTCAATGTTGCTGATTTGTTCTTTCGTGAAATTATTCGCTTGCATGGTGTGCCAAATACTATTGTTTCAGATCGTGATACTAAATTTCTTAGCCACTTTTGGAGATGTTTATGGGCTAAGTTGGGGACTAAACTGCTTTTAGTACTACTTGTCACCCCAAACTGATGGACAAACAGAAGTAGTCAATAGAACATTGTCTACTATGCTTAGGGCTGTTCTAAAGAATAATAAGAAAATGTGGGAGGAATGCTTGCCTCATATTGAATTTGCTTATAATCGCTCATTGCATTCTACTACTAAGATGTGCCCTTTTGAAGTTGTGTATGGTTTCCTACCTCGTGCACCAATTGATTTGTTGCCTCTTCCATCTTCGGAGAAGGTTAATTTTGATGCTAAAGAACGTGCTGAATTGATTTTAAAATGCATGAGTTAACTAAGGAAAACATTGAGCGATGAATGCTAAATATAAACTTGCTGGAGATAAGGGTAGAAAACATGTTGTGTTTGCACCGGAGATCTTGTTTGGTTACATTTGCGTAAGGATAGATTTCCTGATTTGCGCAAATCAAAGCTAATGCCACGTGCTGCTGGTCCCTTTAAGGTGTTGGAGAAAGTAAATGATAATGCATATAAACTTGAGCTGCCTGCAGATTTTGGGGTTAGTCCCACTTTTAACATTGCAGATTTGAAGCCATATTTGGGTGAGGAAGATGAGCTGCCGTCGAGGACGACTTCATTTCAAGAAGGGGAGGATGATGAGGACATCAATACCATTGTTACACCCACAGCCCCTGCTGCTATACATCTTGGACCAATTACTAGAGCTCACAAGACGCCAACTAAATTACCGTGTACTTTCGTTTCTTGGTAATGATTCTAATGTTCATGAGAATATGATGCTGCCTAAATTGGATACATTTGTTTTGCTTACAAATGAAGGGCCTAGCTTGGAGAAGGATGAACATTGGAGCAAGAACACACATGGAGTTGATGGCATGCAAGGGGATCAAGAACGGAGTTACAAGTGATGATTTCAGGACTTTGAAGCCACCATAAGGAGTGCATGAAGCCTTGGACGAAATATACAAGATGCCACTTCATAATATTCGTCCATAGGCTATTCTAGGTGCTGCGTCACCTTATTATTGGGCCAGGCCCATGTAATTTCGAAATACATTAGTATAGGCTATTTTAGAGTCCGTATGTGTGGGGAAACAAGAGATAGGGTTAGTTTCGACCCTCCACCAAGGGCCACGAAATTCACCCCTCTTCCTCCATATATACAGCCCTTAGGGCACCGCTTAGACTTGGGTTTTGTTTAGATCAAAAGTTCGCCATAGCTGCAACTTCGCGCATTTCGCTTGTGTTCAACGACTGCACAAAGGCGCCACAGTAACCCCACCTTGATCAATAAAGCTTTCATCTTATATTCGCAATATCCAGATTGCAATCTCAGTTTCTTGCTTGTTCTTCGCTTGCTCGCAGGAAACAGACCCTCGTGGTCAGGTTGATCGTGTTCGCGTGGTCAATAACCTCTCGGAGTTGGTTTAGCGATTGCTAAGGCGCGACGCCCTCGCACGCTCAGTAGTCGGATCGTCAAAGTCGACTTCCACAAAGCGAAATCCACCATCTCATCGAAAGACGGGACACCTTTGCCTCTATCACCTCATCCCCGGAGCGCCACTTCCAAACAAAGCTCCCTACCGTGTCAATCCCGAAGAAACCAAGGAGATTCAACGGCAAGTACAACAACTACTTGACAACGGTCATGTACGTGAAAGCTTAAGCCCTTGTGCCATGCCCGTTATACTTGTGCCTAAGCCCGATGGAAGTTTCCGCTTGTGCTCCGATTGTAGACCCATCAATGCTATCACCGTGCGCTATAGGCATCCCATTCCTCGCTTAGATGATATGCTTGATGAACTTAGTGGACCAACTTTTTCTCAAAAATTGATCTTAAAAGTGGCTATTATCAAATCCGCATTCATGAGGGTGATGAATGGAAAACTGCTTTCAAAACAAAATTTGGCTTATATGAATGGTTGGTTATGCCTATGTGATGTAGGGTGGAACCCTAATTCGTCGATCTTTCACGTTTGGAGGGGATCCTACAGAGAACACGATGAACACGGGGAAGAACGGAGAGAAATCACACGGGAAAACACTCAAGAACAAGTCCAAATCACACATCCACTAGACAATTAAACACACAAGATCACAAGGTACATGAACAACAAAGGGAAAGATACAAGGTAAGGTTCATCTCCAAGAGGAGGTCTTGATGATATCCTAGATGGATCTTCCCTAAAGAGGGTCTTGAATCCAGGGGATCTTCTCCTAGATGGAGGTCTTGGCCTCCAATGGAGTAATGGTCTCTCTCTCAAGAGTAGAGATAGGTAGGAGCAAAGCTCACTTAAGAATGAGCTATCACTTTGCTGACCCTAGAAAGGAGGTGGAGGTGGTCTATTTATAGTCTAAGCCACGAAGGGGTAAGTGGGAGAGGGATACAAGGCCAAGGCCTGCTGCTGGTTGCAAGACAGTGAGGCGGTAGTACGACTCATGGGCGGTAGTACCGCTTGCTTTGGGCGGTAGTACCGCTTGAGCGGTAGTACCGCTTACTTTGGGCGGTAGTACCGCCTTTTCGGACTGGCAGGTCCTTCTTCTTCCGCTTCGCTTCCATGCTTCCTCATGGACGGTGTAGGCGTTTTTAGGCACTTGCACTCCTCCTCGTCAGGCGTGAAGCTCGACAATACCTATGCATGCACACGAGTGGAGTGTCAAGTAGTATACCATCCTCAAAGGGGTCAAGTGAACACGTAAAGGAGAAGATTCACCTTTATGTATGAGAAGTAGAGGTCGACGTGTCACTTGCCAAACGGACCCTTGACATGGTGATGACCGAGGATGCTCCGCATCATCCCCTCCCCCTTGGAAAAGATCCGACCTCGGATCGAAAACCAAATCACCATGGGAAAGAGATGGCTTCGCCATGAAGAAGTGGACGTTCACCAAGTACTCATCATCTTCAAGTTCGCAATGGGCACTCTCCAATGTCGCACCGTCTTGGGGTTCCTTCAAAATGAGCAATGACAACAAACACTTTGAAAAACAAATGTGGTTAGCATTAGTGCAAAACCAAGCATTCAAGAGGTGATTCGCCAAACAAGTGTTGTCATCAAGCATAGCATATGGTTTGACAAAGGATTGTGACATGGCATGTAAGCACATAAATTGAGCACAAGCAAAGATATCATGGGGACAAGCATGTAAATGTGAGGTAGAGATGCAAATATGTGTGACAAGAGCATAAGCATCTACCTCGAGGTCATAGCAAGCATGCATAAAGAGCTCGACAAATGGTCGATGGTAGGCATAGGAATCATTCACAACACCAAATAAGATGAGATGTCTAAACACATGGGTCAAGTGCAAGACAATCCACGCATAATGTGCATAGGGTGTAGTGAATATAGTGTGGCACTCAACACAATAGAAAGAGCAATTGTTCATCATGTGTGAGGCAATCAAGTGAATCATTTGACAAGCAAAGGGACATGGCATATGTGAAGAAATGACATTGGTGCAACCAACCATATGATAGTAGCAATTACTCCAAGAATTGGATGCAACACACAAGGTATATATATCATGAAGCATGGAAATGCTAAAATGGTAAGGCGAGGCAAGATCTCTAATATGTGCGCAATCAAGTAGTCCAAGATGACCCATAAGTCTCATGGTGCAAGCAACACAAGTAGTATGATCCACAATATCCATGCTCAAGAAGGATGTCACCTTGAAAGCGTGTCCTTGTGCATTCTTCATAATGCCGAAGTGGTAGGAAATGTGGTGTAGAAGCGAGTCGTGGTAGAATGTATGAGTCTCGCTCTCAAGAGCTCCAATGGTCAACTCACGTGAAGTGGAAGTCGACACGAAGTCCAAGTATCCTACACATGCAGAAAACAAGGCAAAGAACGTATGCGCATGGTAGATAAACACATCATCCATCATGATGGTTCTCATCTTTTGCACATAACCATTAGAAGCAAAAGTGCATGAATAATATGATGCAACAATGGCGATATTCATGGCACTAGGTATATGGTGCAAAGAAGTAAGACAAGCATGCTTGACAAGAATTGTGTCAAAATCTCCAAATATATGCGAGAATGCTATGGGGGCAATCTCATGAACAAGAAGAGAATCATTGTTGCACTCAATACATGGCAAATCATCTAGCATGAGAGAGGCAACACATGGAGATATATGACAAGAAGCAATACAAATCATGTGCAAAGCATATAGATGGTTGTCATCAACCGCATGAGATGAGCACTTATAACACAAGAGACAATGATCAAGATATATCATGTGAGAGGCATGAGCATATATGTCATCAACCCAAGAAAGCAAGTAGTGGAACATGGGTGATGCAATATAGTGAGCATTCATAGCTATCAAATCAAGCAAGCTAGTAGTGCGAAGATGCAACATACTAGGAGGAATCATGGCAAACATGTCATTGGTGCAAATAGTGCGCATGAATAATTCACAAGTCATAGCACAAGCATGAAAGCAATATATGAGTACAACATCATGAATGTATTGGCGAGAGGCCATATGTGAATAGCAATGGGTCATCATGACTCTCCCAACACAACAAGCATCAATAGAATGGGGCACATGATAAACATGGCAAAAGCAACAAGGATCTCCACCAAGCATGCAAATACACATAGGAATACCATAATGGAGAATCATGGGTAGATGCAAACAAGGGTCACAATTGCATGGCAAAGGCATAGAAGCAAGCATAGCATGCAAAGTGAACATGGTAAAATGAGCATAATGTGAGAAGTGGTAAATGGCCCATAGCCGCAGGAGAGCCAAGTAGAGGAGTTGCGTAGTCCTTGCGCCAAGGGAACGGTGGTAAGGATAGTCCACGGGATCCCGAATCGTCATTGCTCTCAAGAGCTCGTTTTGTCAACTCGTGGGATTGCGAAATTGACAAGTATTCATGGGTACCTACACAAAAGAGACACAAATGAAAGAAATTGTGTGTGTGGTAAATGTACACATCATCCATCATGATGTGTATGTGCACGTGTGAGTTAGCACAAGATAAGCAATGCTCAAAGAAATTTGAGGCATGGTATATGAACATGTCATCCATCATGAAAGAATAGTTGTTATGTATGACACGATGGGGACACAAATTGAGAATGCAAGTATATGACACATCAATATCATGTTTAATCATGGGGAGCATATGGTGCACACAATTATGGGGATCATGCAATGGAAGGATGGATCAAAATCTCCTAACATGTATGAGGAAACTATGGGGGTCTCCTCATGAACAACATTGGAAACATCATATGAAGAAAATGGACAACATCCAAAACAATGCATATCCGAAGCTAGGTGGTCATGGCATGGCATATGAGATGAATGATGCAAAGGGAGCAAATCAATATCATCACAAGAAAAACAAATGCCAATAACCATGGGCTTGTCATCTATGCCATATGTGCAAATTGGGTGCATTTTAATGGCATATGCATAGTCACTATGAAGAGATTGCAAATAAGACATATGATGGATCTCATGCATAGCATATGACAAGTCAAGCGGATTAGCAAACATGACGTGACCTAAAGAATTGTCACAAGAAATCCTATGTAACATGGCATCACAACTAATAGACTCCACAAGAGAATCATCATACTCATCATAAATGGGAAAATCATCGCATGGGGAAATCATACTAGCATGAAGCATGGAAATAGGTGGATCAACATCATGCAAGCAATCAATGTCAAGAATGTCCACTAGTGGGACTAGAGTATCACCGTCACCTTTGTTACCTTTGTCATTCCACTCAAGTGGTGTAGGTGAGGTGGGAAAGACCAAATGGTGGTCATCTTCATCTTGATGGAACCATGTGGGGGGTGCATCATATTCCACCATGGCCATCGTCTTGTCCAAAGGGAGGACGAAGTCGTCGAGGATCGGCGCGTCATCATAAATGGGACCTAGCACCAAATGAGAAGACACAATAGAGGTAGAGGTCAAGTTGTTAGAAATGCAAATGGCCTCACGAGACCTATCAACTATCTCACTCTCTCTATGTGGTGGTTCACTCACTCCCTCAAAATAGGTGCACTCAAACTCACGTATGGTGGAGTCACTCATCTCACTCAAGTGGTGGGGTTTGTGGCTCTCCTCACATGGGAATTGTGGCAACTCATCATATATGTGGCTAGTGCTGAAGTCACTCTCACTCTCAATATGGTGGCACAAGTCACTCAAGTCATCGTACGTCGCCGTGGTCGAAGGGAAGATCCCATGCTCAACCATCTCGTCGTCGTCGCCGTGGATGAAGGCCGAAGATGGCACATCATCACTCTCCTCCATGACCGAAGGGAAAATCCCATGCTCGATCATCTCGTCACCGTCGCCGTAGATGAAGGCCAAAGATGGCACATCATCATTCTCGCTTCCAAAGATGGAAGCATCATCCTTGCTCGCCACCTTGTCGCTCGCCTCCAAAGCTTGGTCCTTGGGAGCATCGCCTTGGAGCTCGTCGGGCTTGGACATCTTGGTGGTACTAGCCTCATGCTTGTCGAGAGCTTGGTCGCCGGGAAGTTTGCTTGGGGTGGAGAAGCCTTGGCCTTCATGAGTTCTTGTTCCGCCTTTGAGAGCACCAATGTAGTAGTCGCCGATGGACTTGTAGTTCTCGAGGAAGATGGTCTTGGAGATGTCGCAGTAATCCCATCATGAAGTGGAACTTCATCCAAATGGGGTCGCCCACGCCGGCTCGCCGAAGGCAATCATCATCTCCTTGAAGTACTTGTCGATGGACTTGGATCCTGGGTGGTGTTCTCCAATTGGCGCCGGTTGATCCGTAGGTTGGAGGCACAAACTCGCCGAAAGCTCTCTTCGCCTTGGGCCAACTCATCTCGTGGCTCTCCGAAGGTGTGTGAAGCCACCATGCCAATGCGTAGTCGTGGAAGTTTCTCGTGACGCACTTCACTTGATCTTCGGGAGGAACTTGATGTAGCTTGAGGTAGTCGTCCATCAAACGCTCCCACTCGAGGTACTCCTCGGGTTCGTGAGTCCCATAGAAAGGAATCGCGTGGTCGATGTCGAGGTCGTAGTAGCTCGTGGAGGTCGCGGACTTGAGCTTGGGGAGCTTCTCTTGAGTGTAGTCTTGAGGTTCTTGTTGGCGAAGATACCATATGTCCGTAGGCGAAGATGCCTTGAAGTCGCTTGGCGAAGATGCCAAGGGAGATGGTGAAGTCATTGAGCGGTTGTTGATGTAGAGCTCTTGACCTTCACGTTCTTGTTGGTGATGGTGTCGATGCCGATGTGATCTTGCCGGAGATGGTAGCTCGAAGCATGTGCTCTTGAGCGCCTTCTCAAGATGAGGAAGATCGCTTGTAGGACTTGATGAGGGCCTTGATCTCCTCCATGCGCTTGTCCATCTTGGCGGCGTAGTTGTTGTTCATGGCATCGAACTCGTCGTTGTTGTTGTAGACCGAAAGTGAAATGCCTTGCCTATCCATCACAAGACTCGAGTAGAGGTGAGTAGGAAATGAGATAAACAATACCAAGTTACCTTTTCCCAAAGTTGAGGATGTATCTCGTTTCACTCAATGTGAGATGAAAGAATAGTGGAATTGGTACCAGACTTGTTCACTCACACCTACAAGTAAAGGCTTATGGTAGAGCTCGGTGAGGATAGTGGCACAAAAATTTGATGCAAAATGTTAGCAAGAGTCAATAATGTTGAAAAAGATTCACAAATTCGCAAGTGAGACAAATGGACCAATAGCAAAGAATGGCACACGGAAACACACACACGGATAGATAAATGGGGTCGTGCAACCAAGGAATGAGCACAAAATGTGGAATCCACGGAAAACGCTCGTGTTGCACAACTCAAGAGAGACGCTAGCACGATTGCTCAATAGGCGGATACGACACTTGTGCACAACCTATAAGATGCAAAATGGATATTCTTTCTATCCCAAGTATGCTATGTATGTTTGGTTCCTGGTGTTTCTCTCAAGCATGATATCATATGATGTAGATTTGACAATCTTATGTGCAATGGGGTATGATGCAATGGCACTTGCTCGCGAGCTCTTTGCTCTCTTTTTGCTTAAAAGCTTTTTTTTTTGCTCTATGGCCACTTTTGTACAATGCACAAACCAAGATAGCAATTGTGTATATGCGGGAACAAACTTGAGGCACAATGGATGATATGATACCAATATGATATGGTATGTATGCAATGGAAGGTATGGACCACTAATGTGCACAAGTAACGTTGCCGGCAATACTCAAATGGCTAGTCTCGATAGGTAAGTGACGCAAAATGGGCTAGGGGTTAACAATGCAATTGCAAGGGAATATACAATGGTGTCGCCGAGGTTACCGCCCTTTCGATGATGAGTGGCGGTGTTCTTGGTGTAGATACCAAGATGATGGAGACTCGTCCTAAGTAGTCAAACACCTTAGGAAACGGAAAACCGCAAACTCAAAATCTCAAATGACAAATGTCAAATGTGGTAGCGGAAAGCGGTGGTGGTGTTGCACTAGGCAATGCGGAAGTGGGATGATGGGTTATACACGGTGTAAGAGTTGGAAGCGCACGGTTCCTAAGTAGCCGAAACACCTTAGGAGACACAAGCCACAACTCGAAAAAGCTCAAACAACAATTGGGTTAAGTTGGGTTGTCGGAAGTGTATGATGGACAAGGTTATGTGGAAGTGGTGGCGGTGGTGGTGGTTGATGAAGAAGCAACGGTCCCTAAGTAGCCTAAACACCTTAGGAGACTCAAATCACAACTCAAACAACCACTAATGCTATAAGGAACAAAATGGGTTAGGTTGCGGAAGTCGGTGGTGGTTATGCGGATGTTGTGGTGGAAGCCCTAGGCAAAGATGCCAAACTTCACCAAATGTGATGGAGTCAAATGATGTTGGTAGTATTTTTGTGGGATGGGGGATGTCAATAGCTTCAAAACAAGCTAAAGAACGTCAAAAACGGACTCCGGATGAATTAGTTATGGGCAAAACAGTGAAACTCGGAAAGCTGAAACTGGCCAGGGCGGTAGTACCGCTCGGGAGGGCGGTAGTACCGCTCGCGTCGGGATTTTTCGACTGTTTCGGCTGAAATAGGGCCTAGCGGTAGTACCGTTAGCGGGATGGTAGTACCGCTTGAGGTTCTCAGCGGTAGTACCGCTCTATAGGGCGGTAGTACCGCTCGTGTCGCGATTTTTCGCAGATCGAATCGGGGCGCGATTTTGGGGCGGAAATTGATGATTTCGGGGGCAAAATTTGATGGATTTCGTGGATGGAAAGAGGGGAAACTTGGGGGAATGCTAGATCCACTTGAAACCAAGCAAATCCATGGATCAAAATCAACAAAACATCATCAAACCAACAAATCACAAAAAATTTTGGGGGCTATTTTTGGTGGGGATTTTCGGATTTAGGATGAAAACAACAAAACCAAGCTAGAAAAAGAGGGGTAGGGGCTCCAAAAACGTGATCAACCTGGCTCATGATACCATATGATGTAGGGTGGAACCCTAATTCGTCGATCTTTCACGTTTGGAGGGGATCCTACAGAGAACACGATGAACACGGGGAAGAACAGAGAGAAATCACACGGGGAAACACTCAAGAACAAGTCCAAATCACACATCCACTAGACAATTCAACACACAAGATCACAAGGTACATGAACAACAAAGGGAAAGATACAAGGTAAGGTTCATCTCCAAGAGGAGGTCTTGATGATATCCTAGATGGATCTTCCCTAAAGAGGGGTCTTGAATCCGCAGGGGGATCTTCTCCTATATGGAGGTCTTGGCCTCCAATGGAGTAATGGTCTCTCTCTCTCAAGAGTAGAGATAGGTAGGAGCAAAGCTCACTTAAGAATGAGCTATCACTTTGCTGACCCTAAAAAGGAGGTGGAGGTGGTCTATTTATAGTCTAAGCCACGAAGGGGTAAGTGGGAGAGGATACAAGGCCAAAGGTCTGCTGCTTGCAAGACAGCAGGCGGTAGTATCGACTCATGGGCGGTAGTATCGCTTGAGCGGTAGTACCGCTTGCTTTGGGCGGTAGTACCGCTTGAGCGGTAGTACCGCTTACTTTGGCGGTAGTACCGCCCTTTCTGGACTGGGCAGGTCCTTCTTCTTCCGCTTCGCTTCCATGCTTCCTCATGACGGTGTAGGCGTTTTAGGCGCCAGACTCCTCCTCGTCAGGCGTGAAGCTCCGACAATACCTATGCATGCACACGAGTGGAGTGTCAAGTAGTATACCATCCTCAAAGGGGTCAAGTGAACACGTGTAAAGGAGAAGATTCACCTTTATGTATGAGAAGTAGAGGTCGCACGTGTCACTTGCCAAACGGACTCTTGACATGGTGATGACCGTAGGATGCTCCGCATCACTATGGGTCTATCGGAAGCTCCCGGAACTTTTGTGCGCCTCATGCATCATGTACTTCGTCCATACATTGGAATCTTTGTTGTGGTTTACTTCGATGACATTCTTGTGTTTAGCAAAACCATGAACGAGCATCTTGATCATGTTAAGCTTGTTTTGCAAACACTTCGAAAAGAAAGTCTTTATGCCAACTTGAAGAAATGCACGTTTGGAGTTGACAAAGTGGTTTTCTTGGGTTTCGTTGTCTCTTCAAAGGGTGTCCATGTTGATGACACTAAGATCAAAGCAATTAAAACTTGGCCCCAACCCACCAATTTGCAACAAGTGCGAAGTTTCCTTGGCCTTGCAGGGTTTTATCGCCGCTTTGTGAAAAACTTTAGCACTATTGCAGCCCCTTTGCATGCTTTGAGTAAGAAGAATACTCCTTTTGTTTGGGGTCCTTTGCAATCCAACGCTTTTGATGAGCTCAAGTCTTTGCTCACTCATGCTCCAATTCTTGCTTTGCCCAATTTTGACAAAACTTTTGAGGTCCATTGTGATGCAAGTGGTACCGAATTGGCGGAGTTTTAATGCAAGAAAACGAGTCATTGCTTATTTTAGTGAAAAACTCTCCGTGCTCAACTTAACTATCCCGTGTATGACAAAGAATTGTATGCTTTAGTGCGTGTGCTAAATGTTTGGGAACATTATCTTAGACCTCATGAGTTTGTCATCCATACCGATCATGAAACGCTTAAGTACTTAAATGGTCAAACTAAATTGAACAAGCGTCATGCCAAATGGAGTGAATTTATTGAATCTTTTCCATATGTGATAAAGTACATTAAGGGCAAGGAAAATGTAGTTGCCGATGCACTTTCACGCATATGCACGCTTGTCACCCAACTTGAGTTGAATGTTATTGGCTTTGAGCACAAAGATTTATATGCTAGTGATCCATCTTTTGCACCTCATTATGCTAAATGTTTGACGCATACATCTTGGGAACAATATTACCTCAAGGATGGTTATCTTCTGAGAGCTAACAAACTTTGCATACCCGAGTCTTCTCTTCGTTTGTTACTTTTGCAAGAGGCTCATGGAGGTGGACTCATGGGACATTTTGACGCGACAAGACCTTCGCCACGCCTCCAAGAACTACTTTTGGCCCAAGATGTTTCGAGACGCTTCACGCTTCACCACCCGATGCTCTACATGCCGCAAAGCTAAGTCAAAAGCTCAATCTCATGGTCTTTACATGCCTCTTCCAATTCCATATCAACCTTGGGAAGACATTAGCATGGACTTCAGACTTGGTTTGCCTAGAACTCAAAATGGAAAGGATTCCGTGTTTGTGGTTGTAGATCGATTTTCTAAGATGGCACACTTTATTCCTTGCAACAAGGTAGACGATGCTTCACATATTGCAAATCTCTTTGTAGGAAATCTTGCGCCTTCATGGAGTACCAAAGTCAATCGTCTCCGACCGCGACGCCAAGTTCTTGAGTTACTTTTGAAGACTCTTTGCGCCAAGCTCGCATCAAGCTCATGTTCTCATCCGCATACCATCCTCAAACCGATGGCCAAACGGAGGTGACGAACCGGACGCCTCCACTCTACTGCGTGTTGATCAAGAAGAACATCAAGGAGTGGGAGACATGTTTACCCATCGCCGAAAGTACGCCTACAACCGCAAGAAGACATTCAACGACCGGCAAGTCCCCCTTCGAGGTCGTCTACGGCTTCAACCCATTATCCCCATTGGACATCCTACCTCTACCTCTACAAGAGCGCACCAACCTCGACGCAAGTGCCCGTGCAAGCTACATCAAGAAGATGCATGAAGATACAAGAAACACCATCGAGCGCCAAGTACAACGACTAGCGACCAAGCTCAACATCAACAAGCAACCCATGATCTTCAACAAAGGCGATCTAGTGTGGCTACACCTTCGCAAGGAACGCTTCCCCAACGAACGCAAGTCCAAACTTCTACCTCGAGCTGATGGACCCTTCAAGGTGTTACAACAACACTACATTTACAAGTATTCGATTGATGATGAGATCCGACCATGATCGACGATCGATCCTGACGAGACAGAGCCCGGATTATCCGACTCGGTCCGCGATCCGCTAACTCCACCAAGGAGGTTCCGGATCATCCGGCTCTGTCCGATCGTCCGGCCTTTGTCCGGATCGTCCGCCTCCTCGGTACTTGTGGCTTTCCTCTCCGCCTTCACGCATGTCTTCGCCCGATTCTCCTTGCTTCCCAGCTTTTATGGTCGACTCCTTGGTGCCCGAGTATGCATAGAGTTTCCGCTTGAGGTAGTAACCATGTCTCATGTGAATCAAGGATAGTTGTGAGAGGAGGATGTCACCCGGTCTCAAGAGCTTTTGCACGTGCTCGAGTCATCGGTCCTTGTGGTGTTGTAGGTGTTGATGTAGAGTCCATGGGATGATGGAAGGATGCCCGCATCATATCCCTCCTTCAAAGGATCCGACCGGATCTAGTTCTTCATCACCATGGAAAGGTGAGAGGTCTTTGACGTTGAAGGTGTCGCTCACGTTGTACTTGTCGCTTGGTAGGTCGAGCTTGTAGGCGTTGTTGTTGTAGCGTGTGATAGAGGCGGGGTATCCCGATCTTTCAATGAGATGATAACTATCGATTTGGTGGAGACGACTTTGACGATCCGACTACAAATGTGCACGACGTTGCGCCTTAGCAATCGCTAACCCAACTCCGAGAGGTTATTGACCACGCCGGAGCACAATCAACCTGACCACGAAGGTCTATTCCTGCAAGCAATCGAAGAACAAGCAAGAATATGATAAAAGCAATCTGAATATTGCGAGTATGTATGAAGTACGGATGAAGGTGGGGATCCGTAAGCGGTCTTGGTCTGGTCCTTGGACACAAACGGAAGTACGAAGTTGCAATGGCTAACTTTAACTAAACAAATCCCAAGGAAAAAGCTACTAGATGGATCTACTTATATAGGAGCAAGGGGTGGCGGCCAAGGAGGTGGGAGGACGTCCCAAGGCAGCCTAAAACTAACCCTAGGTCGTACAAGGCTCATGGGCCCAAGTGGAGGTGACGTAACACCTTTCGACTTGTAGTTTGACTCGGATTCTGCTGCAGCGTCAGATTGTTTCGTCCATAACTCAACGCTCCGGACGGATTTTAAGGTGATTCCAACTGTGCTGGAAAGAGCATGAAATCTACTTTCCAACAAAAAAAGAATCACCCAATTCGGAGTCCGTATGAAAAAGTTGTTAACGTTTTGAGTCAGGTATGTCTGTGCAGTCCGAATCTGAATCCAGAACGTGAGAGACTTGGACTCTATCTTCTCTTGGCCCAAAAGTGACGTGAGAAGACTTTTTGAACAGCACCTAAACTTCTCCTTTTCCCTTATCTTCATATGTGGATTGTATAAATGTCCCATACACCTGCAATTAGACAAAACACAAAAGTATGTGAAGTATTTTTGTTCTCGATAACATAAATATATTATTGAATAGTTTGCACTAGAAATCACCTGACAAATATGCATGTATGCAATATTTTTGGTCTTATCCAAGGTAGTCATGTCCTCATCATCCTCCCCTTCTTGAAAACAAAGCCGTCCTCGGCGTTGCTTAATCTGAAATGTGGCTAACAAAAAAGACAAGGTGTACATGTTGTATATGTATACGTCATCCATTTTTACTTCCCTTGATTTTTGCATATATGACACATGAATAGATGAGTAACTTGCATACTTCATAAAATCTAAAGCCAACAAATTAGCACAAGAACTAGAAGGCATGAAAATATTGCAACTCAGTTTGCACATATAAGTGAAGCTCTTATTTATTTCAAAAGTTTGACAATGTTCATCATTAAACCATCCCAACATTGGTGAATAAACCTTATTTGAATCAAATTTACATGCTACAACATGCTTAGATAAGCAAACATGCAATGAGTCATTCGACACAGAATCA
This sequence comes from Aegilops speltoides, assembly GCA_021437245.1. Taxonomy (NCBI): domain Eukaryota; kingdom Viridiplantae; phylum Streptophyta; class Magnoliopsida; order Poales; family Poaceae; genus Aegilops; species Aegilops speltoides. The sequence continues at coordinate 243,339,332 of CM038146.1, forward strand.
TCACCAAGATTAGAGGTCATATCAAAATGATTAAACATTGATTCTTTTGCATCAACAGTTAATTCAATGGGTGCACTCAAAATTGTTGGTATCTCAGTTGTTTGATCACATGACGCATTCATGACAGTTTCAAGATTCTCTAAAATAGGTGATGTGCTCAAATCACCAGGTAACTCAACACATGATGCATTCAAGTTAACTACGGATGCATCATTCTCATGTAAAGTTATATCATCAATACCTTTACTGTTACCTTGTCGCAAAGACGTAGCTGATGTAGGTACAGACGTAGACAATGCACCATGCTCTTGAGATGATGCTGCGCTCACAATCCGAGGTGGGGCTGCTCTAGTAGGTGCAACGGTGGAGGAACCAACCGGCGGTGGTGAGCATGAACTGGAATAGTAGTTGTTGTAGTCACCCAATGCATCCTCCTGTATCTGTCTCTCAAAGGTACAAGCACGAACATACATACCAGTAATGCAACGAGGAATATACTGAAATCTTTCCTGAATATCATGGTTCAAACCACCAAAAAATCTATTCATTGTATCATCCTTAGATTCTTCTATGTCACAATGATGCATATAAGATTTGAACTCTTGGTAGTAAGTATGAACAGTGTTATTGCCTTGTTTAAATTGTTCAAATTTGCGAAGCAATTCACGACGATAGTAAGGAGGGAAAAACTGTTTTCTCATTAAATCTTTCAAATCTTTCCAAGTTGTGGGTTTTTTATCAATGTTTTTCTTACAATGCACACTCCACCAAACAGAAGCAAAACCAGTAAATGCTCTAGTGGCAGCTCGTACTCGCTCAAGTTCAGAAAAAACATGCTGACTAAAAACTTGTTCTACTTCAAGCTCCCAAGCTAGATAAATAGCAGGATTAAATCTACCCTCAAATGACGGTAAAGAGCTAACCTGGCCATGTGCTTGTGTGTGTTGTCCCAACTCGTGATGGTGAAGATGTGTCCGTCGTCCAAGAACTTCTATCTCTGAAACCTGTCATGATTAGTAGAAACAAGAAACAAAATTCGAGAATAATGTTTCTATGAACTACTAGGATGTGGTTGTAAAGTGCTCACAGTAAAGCAAATATCAATATCTTACAAGTTCTTACCATGCGGCAGGTGGTGACAAGCAACCAGCGGTGTCAAGTAACTCTGAAGATTGTGTAAAGCGATTGCCAGGGGAACGTACGTATACACGGTGTAGAAATATGTGGAGCTGGGTTGGCTATATATGGTAGCAAAAGATTAGCAATAATCAATTCAGAGATGCAATGTTGAATAAACGCTCAACGACGGTACTGTGCTGGTCCTAGGCTAGACCGGACTAGAGACGCGAGCCTAGAACACTAATGAGGTCACGGCGTAGCACAACTAGCATCAAGGAAGGATACTAAGTAGCTCTTGACAGCAAGATAGAAGTGAAGATCACAACGGTAGTGAAGATAATGATGAAAAACAACTACCAAGCAGGATATACAACAACTCTCTCTTCAACTTTCCTCTTGAAAAGTTTGAGCCAATTTTACGATAAATTCTTTCAAAGAATGCTACTAACTCAAGCTTTCCAATGCGAAAAGAATCACTCAATTCCGAGTTGATATGAGGAGTCAAAGAATTCTAAAACTGGCCTGAAATATTGGAACAAGCTGTGTTCACGAACTTCGGAGGGCAAAAAGACCTATTTAGAAGCCGATTTTGATGTGTCAAATATTGAACTAGCTTCTGCAACTATTTGGATGCGGCTCGTCGCTAGCTTCAATTTGAGTACTCACGGAGCCAAAATGGACTTCGTATGAGGAAGATACACCTGTTTTACTGAACAGTACACAAAACAGATTCCAATCCGAATTCAGGTACGAGATTGATTCTAGATAGATCCGATTTTTTTTTCTTCTATTTTTTTTCCTCACACTTTTTTTTCCTTTTTCTTCTCTCTCTTTTTCTTTTTTTCTTTCCTTTTTTTCTCTCTTTTTTTTCTCCCTCTTTCCAAGACAAACTAGATAAGATGCAGATTGGATCAGGCGAAGATGTGAATGACCTCAACTATGATTATGACAATGAACAACGCGTAGCACGTGGTGGAAATTAATAGATGGGATGGTGGACAGCGGAAGGATAATGATGCAGCGGCGTGACTAATGTGAACAGAACTCAAACTCTAAAGGACCTAGACACTAAGACCAGCAACTGACACGACGATGCAACCGATAATTCAACTATGCAAGCAACGAATAGAAAATTGCAAAGGCTCAGACTGGCTTGGATAAAGGATGAACAGATCTAACTTTTTTGTGTGGCTTTTTCATGGACTATAGGTATGAATGACAGATGCGATCTAAACTATGAAAAACTGTAAAATCTCACCGAGCAACCTGAAAACTGATACCACTTGATAGAGGCGGGTGTCCCGATCTTTCGATGAGATGATAACTATCGATTTGGTGGAGACGACTTTGACGATCCGACTACAAACGTGCACGACGTTGCGCCTTAGCAATCGCTAACCCAACTCCGAGAGGTTATTGACCACGCCGGAGCACAATCAACCTGACCACGAAGGTCTATTCCTGCAAGCAATCGAAGAACAAGCAAGAATATGATAAAAGCAATCTAAATATTGCGAGTATGTATGAAGTACGGATGAAGGTGGGGATCCGTAAGCGGTCTTGGTCTGGTCGTTGGACACAAACGAAGTACACGAAGTTGCAATGGCTAACTTTTAACTAAACAAATCCCAAGGAAAAAGCTACTAGATGGATCTACTTATATAGGAGCAAGGGGTGGCGGCCAAGGAGGTGGGAGGACGTCCCAAGGCAGCCTAAAACTAACCCTAGGTCGTACAAGGCTCATGGGCCCAAGTGGAGGTGACGTAACACCTTTCGACTTGTAGTTTGACTCGGATTCTGCTGCAGCGTCAGATTGTTTCGTCCATAACTCAACGCTCCGGACGGATTTTAAGGTGATTCCAACTGTGCTGGAAAGAGCATGAAATCTACTTTCCAACAAAAAAAGAATCACCCAATTCGAGTCCGTATGAAAAAGTTGTTGACGTTTTGAGTCAGGTATGTCTGTGCAGTCCGAATCTGAATCCAGAACGTGAGAGACTTGGACTCTATCTTCTCTTGGCCCAAAAGTGACGTGAGAAGACTTTTTGAACAGCACCTAAACTTCTCCTTTTCCCTTATCTTCATATGTGGATTGTATAAATGTCCCATACACCTGCAATTAGACAAAACACAAAAGTATGTGAAGTATTTTTGTTCTCGATAACATAAATATATTATTGAATAGTTTGCACTAGAAATCACCTGACAAATATGCATGTATGCAATATTTTTGGTCTTATCCAAGGTAGTCATGTCCTCATCAGCGTGCTAACACCTTGAAGGGTCCATCGGCTCGAGGTAGAAGTTTGGACTTGCGTTCGTTGGGGAAGCGTTCCTTGCGAAGGTGTAGCCACACTAGATCGCCTTTGTTGAAGATCATGGGTTGCTTGTTGATGTTGAGCTTGGTCGCTAGTCGTTGTACTTGGCGCTCGATGGTGTTTCTTGTATCTTCATGCATCTTCTTGATGTAGCTTGCACGGGCACTTGCGTCGAGGTTGGTGCGCTCTTGTAGAGGTAGAGGTAGGATGTCCAATGGGGACAATGGGTTGAAGCCGTAGACGACCTCGAAGGGGGACTTGCCGGTCGTTGAATGTCTTGCGCGGTTGTAGGCGTACTCGGCGATGGGTAAACATGTCTCCCACTCCTTGATGTTCTTCTTGATCAACACGCGAAGTAGAGTGGAGAGCGTCCGGTTCGTCACCTCCGTTTGGCCGTCGGTTTGAGGATGGTATGCGGATGAGAACATGAGCTTGATGCCGAGCTTGGCGCAAAGAGTCTTCCAAAAGTAACTCAAGAACTTGACGTCGCGGTCGGAGACGATTGACTTTGGTACTCCATGAAGGCGCAAGATTTCCCTACAAAAGAGATTTGCAACATGTGAAGCATCGTCTACCTTGTTGCAAGGAATAAAGTGTGCCATCTTAGTAAATCGATCTACAACCACAAACACGGAATCCTTTCCATTTTGAGTTCTAGGCAAACCAAGTACAAAGTCCATGCTAATGTCTTCCCAAGGTTGATATGGAATTGGAAGAGGCATGTAAAGACCATGAGATTGAGCTTTTGACTTAGCTTTGCGGCATGTAGAGCATCAGGTGGTGAAGCGTGAAACGTCTCGAAACATCTTGGGCCAAAAGTAGTTCTTGGAGAGCGTGGCGAAGGTCTTGTCGCGTCCAAAATGTCCCATGAGTCCACCTCCATGAGCCTCTTGCAAAAGTAACAAACGAAGAGAAGACTCGGGTATGCAAAGTTTGTTAGCTCACATAAGATAACCATCCTTGAGGTAATATTGTTCCCAAGATGTATGCGTCAAACATTTAGCATAATGAGGTGCAAAAGATGGATCACTAGCATATAAATCTTTGATGTGCTCAAAGCCAATAACATTCAACTCAAGTTGGGTGACAAGCGTGCATATGCATGAAAGTGCATCGGCAACTACATTTTCCTTGCCCTTAATGTATTTTATCACATATGGAAAAGATTCAATAAATTCACTCCATTTGGCATGACGCTTGTTCAATTTAGTTTGACCTTTTAAGTACTTAAGCGTTTCATGATCGGTATGGATGACAAACTCATGAAGTCTAAGATAATGTTCCCAAACATTTAGCACACGCACTAAAGCATACAATTCTTTGTCATACACGGGATAGTTAAGTTGAGCACTGGAGAGTTTTTCACTAAAATAAGCAATGACTCGTTTTTCTTGCATTAAAACTCCGCCAATTCCGGTACCACTTGCATCACAATGGACATCAAAAGTTTTGTCAAAATTGGGCAAAGCAAGAATTGGAGCATGAGTAAGCAAAGACTTGAGCTCATCAAAAGCGTTTGATTGCAAAGGTCCCCAAACAAAAGGAGTATTCTTCTTACTCAAAGCATGCAAAGGGGCTGCAATAGTGCTAAAGTTTTTCACAAAGCGGCGATAAAAACCTGCAAGACCAAGGAAACGTCGCACTTGTTGCAAATTGGTGGGTTGGGGCCAAGTTTTAATTGCTTTAATTTTAGTTTCATCAACATGGACACCCTTGGAGGAGACAACGAAACCCAAGAAAACCACTTTGTCAACTCCAAAAGTGCATTTCTTCAAGTTGGCATAAAGACTTTCCTTTCGAAGTGTTTGCAAAACAAGCTTAACGTGATCAAGATGCTCTTTCATGGTTTTGCTAAACACAAGAATGTCATCGAAGTAAACCACAACAAATATTCCAATGTATGGGCGAAGTACATGATGCATAAGACGCACAAAAGTTACGGGAGCCAACGACAAACCCATAGGCATAACCAACCATTCATATAAGCCGAATTTTGTGTTGAAAGCAGTTTTCCATTCATCACCCTCATGAATGCGGATTTGATAATAGCCACTTTTAAGATCAATTTTTGAGAAAAAGTTGGCTCCACTAAGTTCATCAAGCATATCATCTAAGCGAGGAATGGGATGCCTATAGCGCACGGTGATAGCATTTATGGGTCTACAATCGGAGCACAAGCGGAAACTTCCATCGGGCTTAGGCACAAGTATAACGGGCACGGCACAAGGGCTTAAGCTTTCACGTACATGACCGTTGTCGATTAGTTGTTGTACTTGCCGTTGAATCTCCTTGGTTTCTTCGGGATTGACACGGTAGGGAGCTTTGTTTGGAAGTGGCGCTCCGGGGATGAGGTCGATTCGATGCTCAATGCCTCAAGAGGAGGTAGACCGGAGGTAGCTCATCGGGAAAAACATCTTGAAATTCCTGCAAAAGAGATTGAAACACCAAAGGTAGCTCATGAGTGGTGTTAGTTTGTGGTTCTCCATCCTTGCACACGAGGACAAAGTGCATCACACTCGATGGGTTCTCACACACTTCTCTTATCTCATGTTTGGTGGCGAATAGTATGAGGTTTTTCTCTCTAGGCGAAGAGGCGCTCAAATTTGGCTTGTGGCTCTCACTCACTTTTTGGTGGCTCACTTTCTCACTCTTCTCTCTTTGGTTGGTGGCTTGTTTGTCGGCAATCACTTGACTAGGAGACATGGGTCGTAAAACATATTCTTTGCCTTTCATCTTGAAGCTATAGTGGTTTGTACGCCTATTGTGGTAGACACCACGGTCAAATTGCCATGGCCGACCAAGGAGGAGGTGGCAAACGGTCATTGGGACCACATCACACTCCAAAGTGTCCTCGTATGCACCGATTTTGAAGCATACTTAGACCGTATGCTCAACTCGTATAGTGCCGGAGTCACTTAGCCATTGAACCTTATATGGTTGCGGATGCTTCTTTTTGACCAATTGGAGCTTGGAGCATAGTTCTTCGCTTGCCAAGTTGTGGCAACTACCTCCATCGATGATGACTTTGACGGATCTCCCATTGATGCCGGCCTTTGTGTGGAAGATGTGGCATTGTTGGTCTTCTTCTTGGTGATGTTGAAGTGTCAGGACTTTGGAGACAACAAGAGCGGGGCTTGTATCTTCATCGCAAAAGACTTGATCATCTTCATGCTCGTTGATGCGCCGGTGCATGGCCACTTGCTCAATAGCGTCCATTTCATCTTCACTCATTCAGTCGTAGGTGCCATCGTCGTTGAGTATCATGGTACGCTTGTTGGTGCATTCATATGACTTGTGGCCTCGGCCGCCGCAAGTGAAACACTTGAAGGAGCTTGTCTTGACGGTCTCATCGGTTGGAGTAGATGATGAAGCACGCGGCTTGTAGTTGCTTGTAGTAGGAGGAGGACGACTTGAACTTGTAGAAGTTTTCTTGTAACTTGACTTGTCGTCGTTGCTTGGAAAAGGCTTGGTTGATGTCGAAGTTGGAGTAGTTGTTGAAGCTTGGTTGTTGGAGAGGCCGTATGTCTTGGATGAGTACTTGGCGTACTTGAAGTCATCTTGCACTTGTCGTTCCGCCTTTGTAGCTTGGTGCACGAGCTCAATGAGGTTGGAGTAGGGTTGAAAGTCGGCAATCTTCTTGATGGGATGGTTGAGTCCATTCAAGAATCGTGCCATTGTTTGCTCATCATCTTCCTTGACATTGGCTCGAATCATGGCAATCTCCATTTCTTTGTAGTATTCTTCAACACTCTTTGTTCCTTGCTTGAGGAGTTGTAGCTTCTTGAAGAGATCACGGTTGTAGTAGGTGGGCACAAAGCGTGCTCTCATGACATCCTTCATTTGAGCCCAAGTGGTGATTGGAGGGTCACCTCTTGCTTGTCGGCGCTCAAGGACTTGTTCCCACCATATGAGCACATAGTCTTGGAACTCAAGTGATGCCATAGCGATCTTCTTCTCTTCCTCATAGTTGTGCAAACGAAAGATTTTGTCGACCTTCAATGCCCATGAGAGGTATTCTTCGGGATCATTGGTTCCATTGAACTTGGGCATTGTGAACTTGAGCTTGCCATAGCGATGTTCTTCATTGTTTTGAGGTCGATGTTGATGCTGACGTTCTTGACGTGGAGGGTAATCATCCTCATGTTGCTCTTGGCGAGGAGGAAGTCCATGATCAACTTGCTCTTGTTGACCTTGAGGTTGAGGTTGAGCTTGAGGAGCTTGTGGAGGAGCTTGTTGAGCTTGACGTTGCGCACGTGGATGGTAGTTCCTCTCTTGTATTTCTTCTCGAAGGGCTTCCTCTTGATTGCGCCTTTCGCGATTGCGGTTGGCGAGAGCTCGACTTGATGCTTGAAGGGCGCGTTCCGCCTCAAGAGCTTGTGCTTCGCGTTGTTGTTGTTGAATACGTTGAGCTTCGGCGTCTTGTTGCTCTTGGTGTAGGCGCGCTCGTTCTTGTTCTTGTTGGTGACGAAGACGTTGTCCTTCTTGAGCTTGAGCAAACGCCATTTGGCTCGATTGAGGACGAGAGCTTCTTTATCAACTTGTTCTTGGAGATTCTTGTCGTGAAGCGGGTTGCGAGATGCATGACGGTCTTGACGCGCGGCTCGACGGAGAATGTTCGATGACGGTGTACTTGTGTCGGAGAAGGAGTCGTCGGAGTGACGACTTGAGTGGCTCCGTCTTGAGTGTGAAGAGGTAGAAGTACGCCGGTTCACCAACAAGGCGCGGATCTCGTCCATTCTTGCATCATTCTCTTTCTTGTGCGCGTCGAGTTTGTTGTCAAAGTAATCTTGTGTACGTTTCTCGGGGAGTCGCAAGTCGGTGGAGAGGTTGTCGATGCGTTCGCTCATTGCTTGTTGCTCTTGATGGAGAGCTCGTTGCGCGCCAAAGAGGTGGCTCTTGGTGACGTATGATGACATGTCGTCGTCTTGCTCGATGAAGAGTGGATTTGTAGAAGAACTTGGCCTATCCATCATTTCAAGCAAATTGTGAGTGGAAGAAAGAGAAGAATGAATACCAATGTACCTTTGACCGAAGTTGAAGATGAATCAAGTTCACTCAAATGCGGACAATGAAATAGCACAATTGGTACCGATCCTTGTCGATTCTCACACCTACACAAGTAAAAGCTTTTGGTGGAGCTTGGTTAGGATGGTGGCACAAAATTGATTGCAATCGTTAGCTTGACTCAAAAATGTTGAAGAAGATTCGCAAATTCGCATATGCAACAAGTGGACCAAGCAAGTAGTGGTACACGGAAACACACACGCAAGTAGATAAATGGGATTGTGCAAACCAAAACTGAGCCAAAATGTGGAATCCACGAAAATGCTCTTGTTGCACAATACTAGAGAGACGCTAGCACGATTGCACAATAGGCGGATACGGAGCTTGTGCACAACCTACTAGGCAAAAATGCAACGATCTCTATCCCAAGTATACTATATGTATGGTATATCGGTGCAATGATCCAAGATGATCTTATGTGACAATCTTAATGTTGTATGATGCTATGCTTGTTGCTTATAAGCTCTTTGCTTATCTTTCCTCTTTGCTTAAAAGCTTGAGTGGCTCTTTCTCTTTTGAGCTCTTTTCTTATGCAAACTTGACGAACTAAGATAGCAATTTTGTATGCGATGACAACTTTGTGACACACAAGTTGATTCCGAGATATGCACCTCGATTGTATGTATGATATGGTGTATGCAACTAATGTGCACAAGTCACGTTGCCGGCAATACTCAATGGCTAGTCTCGGTGGGTAAGCAACGCAAAAGATGGTATGTGATGGCTATCAATGCGATTGCATGGTATGACAAAGATGTCGTCGATGTTACCGTCCGTAGCGAAGATGAGTAGCCGACCAAAGTGAGCATTTGTTGTTGATGTCACACCGCGCCTAGATAAACAAAACACCAAAAGGACACGGAAATCTCACTCAAATTGTCGAACTCAACTTCGAATGTAAGTACGGAGGTTGTGTCTTGGGGTTTTTGATGCGGAGCATCCTTCCATCATCCCCATGGACTCTACATCAACACCTTCAACACCACAAGGACCAATGACTCGAGCACGTGCAAGAGCTCTTGAAACCGAGGTGACATCACTCCTCTCACAACTCTCTTTCGATTCACATGAGACTTGGTTACTACCTCAAACGGAAACTCTATGCATACTCAGGCACCGAGGAGTCGACCATGAAGAGGCTTGGAAGTAAGGAGAACCGAAAGCGGAAGGCACGCATGAAGACCAGGGTGGCCGGACGATCCGGACGGAGGCCCGGACGATCCGGACAGAGCCCGGACGATCCGGCTACAGCGACCGAAGGCAACAGAAGCTCCCTCCCGAAGCCGGATCATCCGGACCCCGGCCCGGATCATCCGGACCCCGCCCGGACGTCCGGACCACCAGCCGGACATCCGGCCCGTCGCCGCCACCCGCCGAGCCTCCGGCTCATCCGGGTCCCTGCCCGGACCGTCCGGACCAGCCCGGATCATCCGGACCCTCGTCCGGATCATCCGGCCAGCGCCTGCGTGCAAGTGTTGGGCTGAGCCCATGTACCCCTTCGCCCCAGACTCTATATATAGGACCCCCTCTCCTCACTTTGAGACTTAGCATTGGATTAGCTCATATTTGTGTGTGAGAGCCTTTGCTCATCCACCGGTACTTCTCCACGGAGATCAGGACCTCTGTCTAGGAGAAGATCCATCGGATTCAAGACCCCTATACGGGAAGATCCCCTCGTGGATTCAAGACCTCCTCCGGGAGAAGAACGGCTACCTTTGTATCTTTCCTTTGTTGATTTTGGACCATGTATCACTCGTGCTTCGATGATCTAGACCTTGTGTGATTGATCCTTGTTGATTGAGTGTTCCTCCCTCGTTTTCCCCTTGTTTCCTCTCGTTCTTCCGCGCGTTCTTCGTGTTCCCTCCATAGGATCCCCTCCAAACGTGAAAGATCGACGAATTAGGGTTCCACCCTACATCATATGGTATCATGAGCCACGTTGATCACGTTTTTGGAGCCCCTACCTCGTGATTTCTAGCTTGATTTTGTTGTTTTCGTCCTAAAACCGAAAATCCCACAAAAATACCCCCAAATTTTTTGTGATTTGTTAGTTTTGATGATGTTTTGTTGTTTTTGATCCGTGGATTCGGTGTGTAACTCGTGGATCTTGTGTTTCCCCACCTCCTACCCCTCGAAATCCACCCAAAATCCCCATAATCGTCAAATTCCACCCCATTTTCGTGTTCTTCCCGAGCAATTCCCGTGCGTGGTTGACCTGCCCGGATCATCCGGACCAAGTCCCGGATCATCCGGACTAGCCCGAGATCATCCGGCTCCTGGCCCGGATCATCCGGCTTCCTCTGCCAACACTGCAATTCTGCAGTTCTCCTCCACCACCACTACCACCCACACATACATACACCCTCCCCACCCCATCCACCACCACTTTCATTTGCAAAACCCCAAGACACAACCTCCGTACTACCATTCGAATTTGAGTTCGACAATTTGAGTGAGATTTCCGTGTCCTTTTGTGTTTCGGCTATCTAGGCGCGGTGTGACATCAACAACAAACGCTCATTTTGGTCAGCTACTCATCTTCGCTACGGACGGTAACATCGACGACATCTTTGTCATACCTTGCAATTGCATTGATAACCATCATATACCATCTTTTGCGTTGCTTACCCACCGAGACTAGCCATTGAGTATTGCCGCAACGTGACTTGTGCACATTAGTTGCATACACCATATCATACATACAATCGAGGTGCATATCTCGAATCAACTTGTGTGTCACAAAGTTGTCATCGCATACACAATTGCTATCTTAGTTCGTCAAGTTTGCATAAGAAAAGAGCTCAAAAGAGAGAGCCACTCAAGCTTTTAAGCAAAGAGGAAAGATAAGCAAAGAGCTTCTAAGCAACAAGCATAGCATCATACAACATTAAGATTGTCACATAAGATCATCTTGGATCATTGCACCGATATACCATACATATAGTATACTTGGGATAGAGATCGTTGCATTTTTGCCTAGTAGGTTGTGCACAAGCTCCGTATCCGCCTATTGTGCAATCGTGCTAGCGTCTCTCTAGTATTGTGCAACAAGAGCATTTTCGTGGATTCCACATTTTGGCTCACTTTTGGTTTGCACAATCCAATTTATCTATTTGCGTGTGTGTTTCCGTGTACTACTACTTGCTTGGTCTACTTGTTGCATATGCGAATTTGCGAATCTTCTTCAACATTTTTGAGTCAAGCGATTGCAATCAATTTTGTGCCACCATCCTAACCAAGCTCCACCAAAAGCTTTTACTTGTGTAGGTGTGAGAATCGACAAGGATCGGTACCAATAGTGCTATTTCATTATCCGCATTTGAGTGAACTTGATTCATCTTCAACTTTGGTCAAAGGTACATTGGTATTCATTCTTCTCTTTCTACCACTCACAATTTGCTTGAAATGATGGATAGGCCGAGTTCTTCTACAAATCCACTCTTCATCGAGCAAGACGACGACATGTCATCATCGTCACCAAGAGCCACCTTTTTGCGCAAGAACGAGCTCTCCATCAAGAGCAACAAGCAATGAGCGAACGCATCGACAACCTCTCCACCGACTTGCGACTCTCCGAGAAACGTACACGCGATTATTTCGACAACAAACTCGACGCGCACAAGAAAGAGAACGATGCAAGAATGGACGAGATCCGCGCCTTGTTGGTGAACCGGCGTACTTCTACCTCTTCACACTCAAGACGGAGCCACTCAAGTCGCCACTCCGACGACTCCTTCTCCGACACAAGTACACCGTCATCGAACATTCTTCGTCGAGCCGCGCGTCAAGACCGTCATGCATCTCGCAACCCGCTACACGACAAGAATCTCCAAGAGCAAGTTGATGAAGAAGTTCCTCGTCCTCAATCGAGCCAAATGGCGTTTGCTCAAGCTCAAGAACGACAACGTCTTCGTCACCAACAAGAACAAGAACGAGCGCGCCTACACCAAGAACAACAAGACGCCGAAGCTCAACGTCTTCAACAACAACAACGTGAAGCACAAGCTCTTGAGGCGGAACGCGCCCTTCAAGCATCAAGTCGAGCTCTCGCCAACCGCAATCGCGAAAGGCGCAATCAAGAGGAAGAACTTCGAGAAGAAATACAAGAGAGGAACTACCATCAACGTGCGCAACGTGATGTAGGGTGGAACCCTAATTCGTCGATCTTTCACGTTTGGAGCGGGATCCCTCGAAGAACACGATGAACACGGGGAAGAACGGAGAGAAATCACAAGGGGAAACACTCAAGAACAAGTCCAATCACACATCCACTAGACAATCAAACACACAAGGTCACAAGGTACATGAACAACAAAGGGAAAGATACAAGGTAAGGTTCATCTCCAAGAGGAGGTCTTGATGATATCCTAGATGGATCTTCCCACAAGGGGGGTCTTGTATCCTAGATGGATCTTCCCACAAGGGGGGTCTTGTATCCTAGATGGATCTTCCCACAAGGGGGTCTTGATGATATCCCGCAGGATCTTCTCCTAGATGGAGGTCTTGGCCTCCAATGGAGTAGTGGTCTCTCTCTCAAGAGATAGGTAGGAGCAAAGCTCACCTAAGAATGAGCTATCACTTTGCTAACCCTAGAAAGGAGGTGGAGGTGGTCTATTTATAGTCTAAGCCACGAAGGGGTAAGTGGGAGAGGGATACAAGGCCAAAGGCCTGCTGCTGCAAGACAGCAGGCGGTAGTACCGGACTCATGGGCGGTAGTACCGCTTGAGCGGTAGTACCGCTTGCTTTGGGCGGTAGTACTGCTTGAGCAGTAGTACCGCTTACTTTGGGTGGTAGTACCGCCCTTTCTGGACTGGGCAGGTCCTTCTTCTTCCGTCTTCGCTTCCATGCTTCCCTCGCGGACGGTGTAGGCGTTCCTAGGCGCTTGCACTCCTCCTCGTCGTGCGTGAAGCTCCGACAATACCTATGCATGCACACAGTGGAGTGTCAAGTAGTATACCATCCTCAAAGGGGTCAAGTGAACACGTAAAGGAGAAGATTCACCTTTATGTATGAGAAGTAGAGGTCGACGTGTCACTTGCCAAACGGACTCTTGACATGGTGATGACCGAGGATGCTCCGCATCATCCCTCCCCTTGAAAAGATCCGATCTCGGATCGAAAACCAAATCACCATGGGAAAGAGATGGTTTCGCCGTGAAGAAGTGGACGTTCACCAAGTACTTGTCATCTTCAAGCTCGCAATGGGCACTCTTCAATGTCGCACCGTCTTGGGATTCCTTCAAAATGAGCAAGGAAAACAAACACTTGGAAAAACAAATGTGGTTAGCATTAGTGCAAAACCAAGCATTCAAGAGGTGATTCACCAAACAAGTGTTGTCATCAAGCATAGCATATGGTTTGACAAAGGATTGTGACATGGCATATAAGGACATAATTTGAGCACAAGCAAAGATATCATGGGAACAATCATGTAAATGTGAGGTAGAGATGCAAATATATGTGACAATAGCATAAGCATCCACCTCAAGGTCATAGCAAGCATGCATAAAGCGCTCGACAAATGGTCGATGGTAGCCATATGAATCATTCACAACACCAAATAAGATGAGATGTCTAAACACATGGGTCAAGTGCAAGACAATCCAAGCATAATGTGCATAGGGTGTAGTGAGTATAGTGTGGCACTCAACACAATAGAAAGAGCAATTGTTCATCATGTGTGAGGCAATCAAGTGAATCATGTGACAACCAAAGGAACATGGCATATGTGAAGAGATGGTATTGGTGCAACCAACCATATGATAGTAGCAATTAGTCCAAGAATTGGATGCAACACACAAGGTATATATATCATGAAGCATGGAAATGCTAAAATGGTAAGGCGAGGCAAGATCTCTAATATGTGCGCAATCAAGTAGTCCAAGATGAACCATAAGTCTCATGGTGCAAGCAACACAAGTAGTATGATCCACAATATCCATGCTCAGGAAGGATGTCACCTTGAAAGCGTGTCCTTGTGCATTCTTCACAATGCCGAAGTGGTAGGAAATGTGGTGTAGAAGCGAGTCGTGGTAGAATGTATGAGGCTCGCTCTCAAGAGCTCGAATGGTCAACTCACGTGAAGTGGAAGTCGACACGAAGTCCAAGTATCCTACACATGCAGAAAACAAGGCAAAGAACGTATGCGCATGGTAGATAAACACATCATCCATCATGATGGTTCTCTTCTCTTGCACATAACCATTAGAAGCACAAGTGCATGAATAATATGATGCAACAATGGTGATATTCAAGGCACTAGGTATATGGTGCAAAGAGGTAAGACAAGCATGCTTCACAAGGAATATGTCAAAATCTCCAAACATGTGTGAGAATGCTATGGGGGCAATCTCATGAGCAAGACTATAAGCATTGTTGCACTCAATACATGGCAAATCTAGCATGAGAGGCAACACATGGAGATATATGACACGGAGCAATATGAATCATGTGTAAAGCATATAGATGGTTGTCATCAACCGCATGAGATGAGCAAGTATGACACAAGAGACAACGCATGTGAGAGGCATGAGCATATATGTCATCAACCCAAGAAAGCAAGTAGTGGAACATGGGTGATGCAACATAGCAAGCAATCATAGCAATCAAGTCAAGTATGCTAGTAGTGCGAAGATGCGACATACTAGAATGAATCATGGCAAACATGTCCTTGGTGCAAATAGTGGGCATGAATAATTCACATGTCATAGCACAATCATGAAAGCAAGATATGAGGACAATAGCATGGGGCACATGATAAACATGGCAATAGCAACAAGGATCTCCACCAAGCATGCAAATACACATAGAAGTAGCATAATGATGAAACATGGGTAGATGCAAGCAAGGGTCACAATTGCATGGCAAAGGCATAGAAGCAAGCATAGCATGCAAAGTGAACACGGTAAAATGAGCATAATGTGAGAAGTGGTAAATGGCCCATAGCCGTGTGAGAGCCAAGTAGAGGAGTTGCGCGTAGTCCTTGCACGAAGGGAACGGTGGTAAGGATAGTCCACGGGATCCCAAATCGTCATTGCTCTCAAGAGCTCGTTTTGTCAACTCGTGGGATTGCGAAGTTGACAAGTATTCATGGGTACCTACACAAAAGAGACACAAACGAAAGAAATTGTGTGTGTGTGGTAAATGTACACATCATCCATCATGATGTGTATGTGCACGTGTGAGTTAGCACAAGATAAGCAATGCTCAAAGAAATTTGAGGCATGGTATATGAACATGTCATCCATCATGAAAGAATAGTTGTTATGTATGACACGATGGGGACACAAATTGAGAATGCAAGTATATGACACATCAATATCATGTTTAATCATGGGGAGCATATGGTGCACACAATTATGGGGATCATGCAATGGAAGGGATGGATCAAAATCTCCTAACATGTATGAGGAAACTATGGGGGTCTCCTCATGAACAACATTGGAAACATCATATGGAGAAAATGGACAACATCCAAAACAATGCATATCCGAAGCTAGGTGGTCACGGCATGGCATATGAGATGAATGATGCAAAGGGAGCATATCAATATCATCACAAGAAAAACAAATGCCAATAACCATGGGCTTGTCATCTATGCCATATGTGCAAATTGGGTTCATTTTAATGGCATATGCATAGTCACTATGAAGAGATTGCAAATAAGACATATGGTTGATCTCATGCATAGCATATGACAAGTCAATCGGATTATCAAACATGACGTGACCTAAAGAATTCTCACAAGAAATCCTATGTAACATGGCATCACAACTAATAGACTCCACATGAGAATCATCGTACTCATCATAAATGGGCAAATCATCACATGGGGAAATCATACTAGAATGAAACAAGGTACTAGGTGGATCAACATCATGCAAGCAATCAATCTCGAGAAAGTCCACTAGTGGGACTAGAGCATCACCGTCACCTTTGTTACCTTTGTCATTCCACTCAAGTGGTGTAGGTGAGGTGGGAAAGACCAAATGGTGGTCATCTTCATCTTGATGGAACCATGTGGGGGGTGCATCATATTCCACCATGGCCATCGTCTTGTCCAAAGGGAGGACGAAGTAAATCGAGGATCGGCGTCATCATAAATGGGACCTAGCACCAAATGAGAAGACACAATAGAGGTAGAGGTCAAGTTGTTAGAAATGCAAATGGCCTCACGAGACCTATCAACTATCTCACTCTCTCTATGTGGTGGTTCACTCACTCCCTCAAAATAGGGGCACTCAAACTCACGTATGGTGGAGTCATTCATCTCACTCAAGTGGTGGGGGTTGTGGCTCTTCTCACATGGGAATTGTGGCAACTCATCATATATGGGGCTAGTGGTGAAGTCACTCTCACTCTCAATATGGTGGCACAAGTCACTCAAATCATCATACGTCGCCCCTGGTCGAAGGGAAGATCCCATGCTCAACCATCTCGTCGTCGTCGCCGTGGATGAAGGCCGAAGATGGCACATCATCACTCTCCTCCATGACCGAAGGAAAATCCCATGCTCGATCATCTCGTCACCGTAAATGTCAGAGATGAAGGCGAAGATGGCACATCATCCCTCTCGCCTCCAAAGATGGAAGCATCATCCTTGCTCGCCACCTTGTCGCTCGCCTCCAAAGCTTGGTCCTTGAGGGTCTCCGTAGTCGTACTTGTCGCCGCACCGTCTTGAAAAAGAGTCGAAGTAGACTCCACACCATCAATGCCACAAAGAGGGATGGCGGTGAAGTCGAACTTGGGAGCATCGTCTTGGAGCTTGTCGGGCTTGGACATCTTGGTGGTACTAGCCTCATGCTTGTCGTAGAGCTTGGTCGCCGTGAAGTTTGCTTGGGGTGGAGAAGCCTTGGCCTTCATGAGTTCTTGTTCCGCCTTGAGAGCACCAATGTAGTAGTCGTCGATGGACTTGTAGTTCTCGAGGAAGATTGATGTAGGGTGGAACCCTAATTCGTCGATCTTTCACGTTTGGAGGGGATCCTACGGATAACACGATGAACACGGGGAAGAACGGAGAGAAATCACAAGGGGAAACACTCAAGAACAAGTCCAAATCACACATCCACTAGACAATCAAACACACAAGATCACAAGGTACATGAACAACAAAGGGAAAGATACAAGGTAAGGTTCATCTCCAAGAGGAGGTCTTGATGATATCCTAGATGGATCTTCCCAAAAGGGGTCTTGATGATATCCCGCAGGATCTTCTCACATGGAGGTCTTGAACTCCATGGGAGTGGTAGTCTCTCTCTCTCAAGAGTAGAGGTAGGAGCAAAGCTCACCTAAGAATGAGCTATCATATTTGCTACCCCTAGAAAGGGGGTGGAGGTGGTCTATTTATAGTCTAAGCCACGAAGGGGTAAGTGGGAGGGATACAAGGCCAAAGGCCCATGCTGCTGACAAGACAGGCAGGCGGTAGTACGGACTCATGGGCGGTAGTACCGCTTGAGCGGTAGTACCGCTTGCTTTGGGCGGTAGTACCGCTTGAGCGGTAGTACCGCTTACTTTGGGCGGTAGTACCGCCCTTTCTGGACTGGGCAGGTCCTTCTTCTTCCGTCTTCGCTTCCATGCTTCCCTCACGGACGGTGTAGGCGTTCCTAGGCGCTTGCACTCCTCCTCGTCGTGTGTGAAGCTCCGACAATACCTATGCATGCACACGAGTGGAGTGTCAAGTAGTATACCATCCTCAAAGGGGTCAAGTGAACACGTGTAAAGGAGAAGATTCACCTTTATGTATGAGAAGTAGAGGTCGCACGTGTCACTTTCCAAACGGACTCTTGACATGGTGATGTCCGTAGGATGCTCCGCATCATCCCCTCCCCCTTGGGAAAGATCCGACCTCGGATCGAAAACCAAATCACCATGGGAAAGAGATGGTGTTGCCGTGTAGAAGTGGTCGATCACCAAGTTCTTGTCATCTTGAAGTTCCAAATGGGCACTCTCCAATGTCGCACCGTCTTGTAATTCCTTCAAAAGTAGCAAAGATAACAAGCACTTGGAAAAACAAATGTGGTTGTCATAAGAGCAAAACCAAGCATTCAAGAGGTGATTCACCCAACAAGTGTTGTCATCAAGCATAGCATATGGTTTGACAAAGAAGTGTGTCATGATATTTGGACATATAAATTGAGTACAATCAAGTACATCATGGGAACAAGCATGTAAATGGGAGGTCAAGATGCAAATATATGTGATAAGTGAACAAGCATCTACCTCAAGTTCATAGCAAGCATGCATAAAGAGCTCAATGAACGGTCTATGGTAGGCATAAGAGTCATTCACAACACCAAATATAGTGAAATGTCTAAACACATGGGGCAAGTGCAAGACAATCCAAGTATAACGTGCATAGGGTGTAGAGAAGATATCGTGGCACTCAACACAATGGAAATAGCAATTGTTCATCATGTGTGAGGCAATCAAGTCAAGCATGTGATAAGCAAAGGGACATGGCATATGTGAAGAAATGATATTGGTGCAACCAACCATATGATAGTAGCAAGTAGTCCAAGAATTGGATGCCACACACAAGGTATATATGTCATGAAGGATGGAAATGTGGCAATCATGGTATAAAGCAATATCTCGAACATGCATGCAAATGGTGCAAGCACCACATGAAGTATGATCCACAATATCCAAGCTCAAGAAGGATGTCACCTTGAAAGTGTGTCCTTGTGCATTCTTCACAATGCCGAAGTGGAAGCAAATACGGTGTAGAAGCGAATCGTGGTAGAATATATGAGGCTCGCTCTCAAGAGCTCGAATGGTCAACTCACGTGAAGTGGAAGTCGACACGAAGTCCAAGTATCCTACACATGCACACAACAAAATAAAGAGCGATCAAGCATGGTAGATAAACACATCATCCATCATGATGGTTCTCTTCTCTTGCACATAACCATTAGAAGCACAAGTGCATGAATAATATGATGCAACAATGGCGATATTCAAGGCACTAGGTATATGGTGCAAAGAGGTAAGACAAGCATGCTTCACAAGGAATATGTCAAAATCTCCAAACATGTGTGAGAATGCTATGGGGGCAATCTCATGAGCAAGACTATAAGCATTGTTGCACTCAATACATGGCAAATCTAGCATGAGAGAGGCAACACATGGAGATATATGACACGGAGCAATATGAATCATGTGTAAAGCATATAGATGGTTGTCATCAACCGCATGAGATGAGCAAGTATGACACAAGAGACAACGCATGTGAGAGGCATGAGCATATATGTCATCAACCCAAGAAAGCAAGTAGTGGAACATGGGTGATGCAACATAGCAAGGGTCACAATTGCATGGCAAAGGCATAGAAGCAAGCATAGCATGCAAAGTGAACACGGTAAAATGAGCATAATGTGAGAAGTGGTAAATGGCCCATAGCCGTGTGAGAGCCAAGTAGAGGAGTTGCTGCGTAGTCCTTGCGCGAAGGAGCAGTGGTAAGGATAGTCCACGGGATCCCAAATCGTCATTGCTCTCAAGAGCTCGTTTTGTCAACTCGTGGGATTGCGAGGTTGACAAGTGTTCATGGGTACCTACACAAAAGAGACACAATCCAAAGAAATTGTGCGCGTGGTAAATGTACACATCATCCATCATGATGTGTATGTGCACGTGTGAGTTAGCACAAGATAAGCAATGCTCAAAGAAATTTGAGGCATGGTATATGAACATGTCATCCATCATGAAAGAATAGTTGTTATGTATGACACGATGGGGACACAAATTTAGAATGCAAGTATATGGCACATCAATAGTATGTTTAATCATGGGGAGCATATGGTGCACACAATTATGGGGATCATACAATGAGTGGGATGGATCAAAATCTCCTAAAATGTATGAGGAAACTATGGGGGCCTCCTCATGAGCAATATCGGAAACATCATATGGAGAAAATGGACAACATCCAAAACAATGCATATCCGAAGCTAGGTGGTCATGGCATGGCATATGAGATAAATGATGCAAAGGGAGCATATCAATATCATCACAAGAAAAACAAATGCCAATAACCATGTGCTTGTCATCTATGCCATATGTGCAAATTGGGTTCATTTTAATGGCATATGCATAGTCACTATGAAGAGACTGCAAATAAGACATATGATGGATCTCATGCAGAGCATATGACAAGTCAAGCGGATTAGCAAACATGACGTGACCTAAAGAATTGTCACAAGAAATCCTATGTAACATGGCATCACAACTAATAGAATCCACATGAGAATCATCATACTCATCATAAATGGGCAAATCATCACATGTGGAAATCATACTAGAATGAAACAAGGTACTAGGTGGATCAACATCATGCAAGCAATCAATCTCGAGAAAGTCCACTAGTGGGACTAGAGCATCACCGTCACCTTTGTTACCTTTGTCATTCCACTCAAGTGGTGTAGGTGAGGTGGGAAAGACCAAATGGTGGTCATCTTCATCTTGATGGAACCATGTGGGGGGTGCATCATAATCCACCATGGCCATCGTCTTGTCCAAAGGGAGGACGAAGTAAATCGAGGATCGGCGTCATCATAAATGGGACCTAGCACCAAGCGAGAAGACACAATAGAGGTAGAGGTCAAGTTGTTAGAAATGCAAATGGCCTCACGAGACCTATCAACTATCTCACTCTCTATGTGGTGGTTCACTCATTCCCTCAAAATAGGTGCACTCAAACTCACGTATGGTGGAGTCACTCATCTCACTCAAGTGGTGGGGTTGTGGCTCTCCTCACATGGGAATTGTGGCAACTCATCATATATGGGGCTAGTGGTGAAGTCACTCTCACTCTCAATATGGTGGCACAAGTCACTCAAGTCATCATCGTCGCCGTGGTCGAAGGAAGATCCCATGCTCAACCATCTCGTCGTAAATGCCGCCGTGGATGAAGGCCGAAGATGGCACATCATCACTCTCCTCCATGACCGAAGGGAAAATCCCATGCTCGATCATCTCGTCACCGTCGCCGTAGATGAAGGCCGAAGATGGCACATCATCACTCTCGCCTCCTAAGATGGAAGCATCATCCTTGCTCGCCACCTTGTCGCTCGCCTCCAAAGCTTGATCCTTGAAAGTCTCCGTAGTCGTACTCGTCGCCGCACCGTCTTGAAAAATAGTCAAAGTAGACTCGGCACCATCAATGCCACAAAGAGGGATGGCGGTGAAGTCGAACTTGGGAGCATCGTCTTGGAGCTTGTCGGGCTTGGACATCTTGGTGGTACTAGCCTCATGCTTGTCGTAGAGCTTGGTCGCCGCGAAGTTTGCTTGGGGTGGAGAAGCCTTGGCCTTCATGAGTTCTTGTTCCGCCTTGAGAGCACCAATGTAGTAGTCGTCGATGGACTTGTAGTTCTTGAGGATGATGGTCTTGGAGATGTCGTTGTGCAATCCCATCATGAAGTGGAACTTCATCGAAATGGGGTCGTCCACGCCGGCTCGTCGCAAGGCAATCATCATCTCCTTGAAGTACTTGTCGATGGACTCGGATCCTTGGGTGGTGTTCTCCAATTGGCGTCGAAGTTGTTCCGTGTAGGTTGGAGGTACAAACTCTCGCCGCAAAGCTTTCTTCGTCTTGGGCCAACTCATGTCGTAGTACTCCGAAGGTGTGTGAAGCCACCATGCCAATGCGTAGTCGTGGAAGTTTCTTGTGGCGCACTTCACTTGATCTTCGGGAGGAACTTGATGTAGCTTGAGGTAGTCGTCCATCAAACGCCCCACTCGAGGTACTCCTCGGGTTCGTGACTCCATAGAAAGGAATCTTGTGGTCGTTGTCGAGGTCGTAGTAGCTCGTGGAAGTCGCGGACTTGAGCTTGGGTAGCTTCTCTTGAGTGTAGTCTTGAGGTGCTTGTTGGCGAAGATGCCGTATGTCCGTGGCGAAGATGCCTTGAAGTCGCTTGGCGAAGATGCCAAGGAGATGGTGAAGTCGTTGAGCGGTTGTTGGTGTTGAGCTCTTGACCTTCACGTTCTTGTTGGTGATGGTGTCGATGCCGATGTGATCTTGCCGGAGATGGTAGCTCGGAAGCATGTGCTCTTGAGCGTCTTCTCGAAGATGAGGAAGATCGCTTGTAGGACTTGATGAGGGATTTGATCTCCTCCATTTTAGCTTGCATCTTGGCGTCGGAGTTGTTGTTCATGGCATCGAACTCGTCGTCGTTGTTGTAGACCGAAGATGAAATGCCTTGCCTATCCATCACAAGACTCGAGTAGAGGTGAGTAGGAAATGAGATAAACAATACCAAGTTACCTTTTCCCCAAGTTGAGGATATATCTCGTTTCACTCAATGTGAGATGAAAGAATAGTGGAATTGGTACCGGACTTGTTCACTCACACCTATCAAGTAAAGGTTATGGTAGAGCTCGGTGAGGATAGTGGCACAAAAATTTAATGCAAAATGTTAGCAAGAGTCAATAATGTTGAAAAAGATTCACAAATTCGCAAGTGAAACAAGTAGACCAATAGCAAAGAATGGCACACGGAAACACACACACGGATAGATAAATGGGGTCGTGCAACCAAGGAATGAGCACAAAATGTGGAATCCACGGAAAACGCTCGTGTTGCACAACTCAAGAGAGACGCTAGCACGATTGCTCAATAGGCGGATCGACACTTGTGCACAACCTATAAGGCATAAAATGGATATTCTTTCTATCCCAAGTATGCTATATATGTATGGTTCCCGGTGTTTCTCTCAAGCATGATATCATATGATGTAGATTTTGGTATGGCTCTTATGTGCAATGGGGTATGATGCTATGGCACTTGCTCACAAGCTCTTTGCTCTCTTTTTGCTTAAAAGCTTTTCTCCTTTTTTTCTATGGCCACTTTTGCACAATGCACAAACCAAGATAGCAATTGTGTATATGCGGGAACAAACTTGAGGCACAATGGATGATATGATACCAAGATGATATGGTATGTATGCAATGGAAGGTACGGACCACTAATGTGCACAAGTAACGTTGCCGGCAATACTCAAATGGCTAGTCTCGATAGGTAAGTGGCATAAAATGGGCTAGGGGTTAACAATGCAATTTGCAAGGGATATACAAAGGTGTCGTCGAGGTTACCGTCGCTGCGATGATGAGTGGCGGTGTTCTTGGTGTAGATACCAAGATGATGGAGACTCGTCCCTAAGTAGCCGAAACACCTTAGGAAACGGAAAAACCTTAAACTCAAAATCTCAAATGACAAATGTCAAATGGTGGTAGCGGAAAGCGGTGGTGGTGTTGCACTAGGCAATGCGGAAGTGGGATGATGGGTTATACACGGTGTAAGAGTTGGAAGCACACGGTCCCTAAGTAGCCGAAACACCTTAGGAAACACAAGCCACAACTCGAAAAAGCTCAAACAACAATTGGGTTAAGTTGGGTTGTCGGAAGTGTATGGTGGGCAAGGTTATGTGGAAGTGGTGGCGGTGGTGGTGGTTGATGAAGAAGCAACCGTCCCTAAGTAGCCTAAACACCTTAGGATACTCAAATCACAACTCAAACAACCACTAATGCTATAAGGAACAAAATGGGTTAGGTTGCGGAAGTCGGTGGTGGTTATGCGGATGATATGGTGGGGGGCCTAGGCAAACTTGCCAAATTTCAGAAAATATGATGGTGTCAAATGATGTTGTAACCTATCTAGGAGGAAGGAGAATGTCAATAGCTTCTCAACGAGCTAAAGAACGCGAAAATCGGACTCCGGATGTGGAAGTTATGGTGGAAATGGTGAAACTCAGAAAGCTGAAATTGGCCAGGGCGGTAGTACCGCTCGGGAGAGCGGTAGTACCGCTCGTGTCGGGATTTTTCGACTGTTTCGGGCGGAACAGGGCCTGGCGGTAGTACCGTTCATGGGGCGGTAGTACCGCTTGAGGTTCTCAGCGGTAGTACCGCTCTCTAGGGCGGTAGTACCGCTCGTGACGGGATTTTTCACAGATCGGATCGTGGCGCGAATTTGGGGCGGAAAAAGATGATTTCGGGGGCAAAATTTGATGGATTTCGTGGATGAAAAGAGGTGAAACTTGGGGAGATGCTAGATCCACTTGAAACCAAGCAAATCCATGGATCAAAATCAACAAAACATCATCAAGCTAACAAATCACAAAAAAAATTGGGGCTATTTTTGGTGGGGATTTTCGGATTTAGGCAAGAACACACAAAATCAAGCTAGAAAAAGAGGGGTAGGGGCTCCAAAAACGTGATCAACGTGGCTCATGATACCATATGATGTAGGGTGGAACCCTAATTCGTCGATCTTTCACGTTTGGAGGGGATCCTACGGATAACACGATGAACACGGGGAAGAACGGAGAGAAATCACAAGGGGAAACACTCAAGAACAAGTCCAAATCACACATCCACTAGACAGTCAAACACACAAGATCACAAGGTACATGAACAACAAAGGGAAAGATACAAGGTAAGGTTCATCTCCAAGAGGAGGTCTTGATGATATCCTAGATGGATCTTCCCAAAAGGGGTCTTGATGATATCCCGCAGGATCTTCTCACATGGAGGTCTTGAACTCCATGGGAGTGGTAATCTCTCTCTCAAGAGTAGAGGTAGGAGCAAAGCTCACCTAAGAATGAGCTATCATATTTGCTACCCCTAGAAAGGGGTGGAGGTGGTCTATTTATAGTCTAAGCCACGAAGGGGTAAGTGGGAGAGGATACAAGGCCAAAGGCCTGCGGCTGCTTGACAGAGCAGAGGCGGTAGTATCGGACTCATGGGCGGTAGTACCGCTTGAATGGTAGTACCGCTTGCTTTGGGTGGTAGTACCGCTTGAGCGGTAGTACCGCTTACTTTGGCGGTAGTACCGCCCTTTCTGGACTGGGCAGGTCCTTCTTCTTCCGTCTTCGCTTCCATGCTTCCCTCGCGGACGGTGTAGGCGTTCCTAGGCGCTTGCACTCCTCCTCGTCGTGCGTGAAGCTCCGACAATACCTATGCATGCACACGAGTGGAGTGTCAAGTAGTATACCATCCTCAAAGGGGTCAAGTGAACACGTGTAAAGGAGAAGATTCACCTTTATGTATGAGAAGTAGAGGTCGCACGTGTCACTTTCCAAACGGACTCTTGACATGGTGATGTCCGTAGGATGCTCCGCATCAAAGATGTTCTTGGAGATGTCGTTGTGCAATCCCATCATGAAGTGGAACTTCATCGAAATGGGGTCGTCCACGCCGGCTCGTCGCAAGGCAATCATCATCTCCTTGAAGTACTTGTCGATGGACTTGGATCCTTGGGTAGTGTTCTCCAATTGGCGTCGAAGTTGTTCCGTGTAGGTTGGAGGCACAAACTCTCGCATAAAGCTTTCTTCGTCTTGGGCCAACTCATGTCGTAGTACTCCGAAGGTGTGTGAAGCCACCATGCCAATGCGTAGTCGTGGAAGTTTCTTGTGGCGCACTTCACTTGATCTTCGGGAGGAACTTGATGTAGCTTGAGGTAGTCATCCATCAAACGCTCCCACTCGAGGTACTCCTCGGGTTCTTGAGTCCCATAGAAAGGAATCGCGTGGTCGATGTCGAGGTCGTAGTAGCTCGTGGAAGTCGCGGACTTGAGCTTGGGTAGCTTCTCTTGAGTGTAGTCTTGAGGTTCTTGTTGGCGAAGATGCCATATGTCCGTAGGCGAAGATGCCTTGAAGTTGCTTGGGGAAGATGCCAATGGAGATGGTGAAGTCGTTGAGCGGTTGTTGGTGTTGAGCTCTTGACCTTCACGTTCTTGTTGTTGATGGTGTCGATGCCGATGTGATCTTGCCGGAGGTGGTAGCTCGGAAGGATGTGCTCTTGAGCATCTTCTCGAAGATGAGGAAGATCGCTTGTAGGACTTGATGAGGGCCTTGATCTCCTCCATGCGCTTGTCCATCTTGGCGTCGTAGTTGTTGTTCATGGCATCGAACTCGTCGTTGTTGTTGTAGACCGAAAGTGAAATGCCTTGCCTATCCATCACAAGACTCGAGTAGAGGTGAGTAGGAAATGTGATAAACAATACCAAGTTACCTTTTCCCAAAGTTGAGGATGTATCCCGTGTCACTCAATGTGAGATGAAAGAATAGTGGAATTGGTACCGGACTTGTTCACTCACACCTATCAAGTAAAGCTTATGGTAGAGCTCGGTGAGGATAGTGGCACAAAAATTTGATGCAAAATGTTAGCAGGAGTCAATAATGTTGAAAAAGATTCACAAATTCGCAAGTGAGACAAATGGACCAATAGCAAAGAATGGCACACGGAAACACACACACGGATAGATAAATGGGGTCGTGCAACCAAGGAATGAGCACAAAATGTGGAATCCACGGAAAACGCTCGTGTTGCACAACTCAAGAGAGACGCTAGCACGATTGCTCAATAGGCGGATACGACACTTGTGCACAACCTATAAGATGCAAAATGGATATTCTTTCTATCCCAAGTATGCTATGTATGTTTGGTTCCCGGTGTTTCTCTCAAGCATGATATCATATGATGTAGATTTGACAATCTTATGTGCAATGGGGTATGATGCAATGGCACTTGCTCACGAGCTCTTTGCTCTCTTTTTGCTTAAAAGCTTTTTTTTTCTATGGCCACTTTTGCACAATGTACAAATGAAGATAGCAATTGTGTATATGCGGGAACAAACTTGAGGCACAATGGATGATATGATACCAATATGGTATGGTATGTATGCAGTGGAAGGTATGGACCACTAATGTGCACAAGTAACGTTGCCGGCAATAATCAAATGGCTAGTCTCGATAGGTAAGTGACGCAAAATGGGCTAGGGGTTAACAATGCAATTGCAATGGAATATACAAAGGTGTCGTCGAGGTTACCGTCCTTTGCGATGATGAGTGGCGGTGTTCTTGGTGTAGATACCAAGATGATGGAGACTCGTCCCTAAGTAGCCGAAACACCTTAGGAAACGGAAAAACCGCAAACTCAAAATCTCACACGTCAAATGTCAAAATGGTGGTAGCGAAAAACGGTGGTGGTATGCACTTGGCAATGCGGAAGTGGGATGATGGGCTATACACGGTGTAAGAGTTGTAAGCACATGGTCCCTAAGTAGCCGAAACACCTTAGGAGACACAAGCCACAACTCGAAAAAACTCAAACAACAATTGGGTTAAGTTGTGTTGTCGAAAGTGTATGGTGGGCAAGGTTATGTGGAAGTGGTGGTGGTGGTGGTGGTTGATGAAGAAGCAACCGTCCCTAAGTAGCCTAAACACCTTAGGAGACTCAAATCACAACTCAAACAACCACTAATGCTATAAGGAACAAAATGGGTTAGGTTACGGAAGTCGGTGATGGTTATGCGGATGTTGTGGTGGGAGCCCTAGGCAAAGATGCCAAAATTCACCAAATGTGATGGAGTCAAATGATGTTGGTAGTATTTTTGTGGCATGGGGGATGTCAATAGCTTCAAAACGAGCTAAAGAACGTCAAAAACGAAGTTCGTATGAATTAGTTATGGGCAAAACGGTGAAACTCGGAAAGCTGAAACTGGCCAGGGCGGTAGTACCGCTCGGGAGGGCGGTAGTACCGCTCGTGTCGGGATTTTTCGACTGTTTTGGCTGAAACAGGGCCTAGCGGTAGTACCGTTAGCGGGGCGGTAGTACCGCTTGAGGTTCTCAGCGGTAGTACCGCTCTGTAGGACGGTAGTACCGCTCGTGTCGGGATTTTTCGCAGATCGAATCGGGGCGCGATTTTGGGGCGGAAATGGATGATTTCGGGGGCAAAATTTGATGGATTTCATGGATGGAAAGAGGGGAAACTTGGGGGAATGCTAGATCCACTTGAAACCAAGCAAATCCATGGATCAAAATCAACAAAACATCATCAAACCAACAAATCACAAAAAAAATTGGGGGCTATTTTTGGTGGGGATTTTCGAATTTAGGACGAAAAGAACAAAATCAAGCTAGAAAACACGGGGTAGGGGCTCCAAAAACGTGATCAACGTGGCTCATGATACCATATGATGTAGGGTGGAACCCTAATTCGTCGATCTTTCAGGTTTGGAGCGGGATCCCTCGAAGAACACGATGAACACGGGGAAGAACGGAGAGAAATCACAAGGGGAAACACTCAAGAACAAGTCCAATCACACATCCACTAGACAATCAAACACACAAGGTCACAAGGTACATGAACAACAAAGGGAAAGATACAAGGTAAGGTTCATCTCCAAGAGGAGGTCTTGATGATATCCTAGATGGATCTTCCCACAAGGGGGTCTTGTATCCTAGATGGATCTTCCACAAGGGGTCTTGATGATATCCCGGGACCTTCTCCTAGATGGAGGTCTTGGCCTCCAATGGAGTAGTGGTCTCTCTCTCAAGAGATAGGTAGGAGCAAAGCTCACCTAAGAATGAGCTATCACTTTGCTAACCCTAGAAAGGAGGTGGAGGTGGTCTATTTATATTCTAAGCCACGAAGGGGTAAGTGGGAGAGGGATACAAGGCCAAAGGCCCGCGGCTGCGCACAGGCAGGGCGGTAGTACCGGACTCATGGGCGGTAGTACCGCTTGCTTTGGGCGGTAATACCGCTTACTTTGGGCGGTAGTACCGCCCTTTCTGGACTGGGCAGGTCCTTCTTCTTCCGTCTTCGCTTCCATGCTTCCCTCGCGGACGGTGTAGGCGTTCCTAGGCGCTTGCACTCCTCCTCGTCGTGCGTGAAGCTCCGACAATACCTATCCATGCACACGAGTGGATTGTCAAGTAGTATACCATCCTCAAAGGGGTCAAGTGAACATGATAGAGGCAGAGGTGTCCCGTCTTTCGATGAGATGGTGGATTTCGCTTTGGTGGAAGTCGACTTTGACGATCCGACTACGAGCGTGCGAGGACGTCGCGCCTTAGCAATCGCTAAACCAACTCCGAGAGGTTATTGACCACGCCGAGCACGATCAACCTGACCACGAGGGTCTATTTCCTGCGAGCAAACGAAGAACAAGCAAGAAACTGAGATTGCAATCTGGATATTGCGAATATAAGATGAAAGCTTTATTGATCAAGGTGGGGTTCTGTGACGCCTTTGTCTGGTCGTTGAACACAAACGGCTGCGAAGTTGCAGCTATGGCGAACTTTTGATCTAAACAAAACCCAAGTCTAAACGGTGCCCTAAGGGCTGTATATATGGAGGAAGAGGGGTGAATTTCGTGGCCCTTGGTGGAGGGTCCAAACTAACCCTATCTCTTGTTTCCCAACACATACGGACTCTAAAAATAGCCTATACTAATGTATTTCGAAATTACATGGGCCTGGCCCAATAATAAGGTGACGCAGCACCTAGATTAGCCTATGGACGAATATTATGAAGTGGCATCTTGTATATTTCGTCCAAGGCTTCATGCACTCCTTATGGTGGCTTCAAAGTCCTGAAATCATCACTTGTAACTCCGTTCTTGATCTCCTTGCGCATGCCATCAACTCCATGTGTGTTCTTGCTCCAATGTTCATCCTTCTCCAAGCTAGGCCCTTCATTTGTAAGCAAAACAAATGTATCCAATTTAGGCAGCATCATATTCTCATGAACATTAGAATCATTACCAAGAAACGAAAGTACCTGGTAATTTAGTTGGCGTGCGCGAGCTCTAGTAATTGGTCCAGTATGTATAGCAGCAGGGGCTGTGGGTGTAACGATGGTATTGATGTCCTCATCAGAACACGTGTAAAGGAGAAGATTCACCTTTATGTATGAGAAGTAGAGGTCGCACGTGTCACTTGCCAAACGGACTCTTGACATGGTGATGACCGTAGGATGCTCCGCATCACAACGTCAAGCCCAACAAGCTCCTCCACAAGCTCCTCAAGCTCAACCTCACCCTCAAGGTCAACAAGAGCAAGTTGATCATGGACTTCCTCCTCGCCAAGAGCAACATGAGGATGATTACCCTCCACGTCAAGATCGTCGTCATCAACATCGACCTCAAAACAATGAAGAACATCGCTATGGCAAGCTCAAGTTCACAATGCCCAAGTTCAACGGAACCAATGATCCCGAAGAGTACCTCTCATGGGCATTGAAGGTCGACAAAATCTTTCGTTTGCACAACTATGAGGAAGAGAAGAAGATCGCTATGGCATCACTTGAGTTCCAAGACTATGTGCTCATATGGTGGGAACAAGTCCTTGAGCGCCGACAAGTAAGAGGTGAACCTCCAATCACCACTTGGGCTCAAATGAAGGATGTCATGAGAGCACGCTTTGTGCCCACCTACTACAACAGTGATCTCTTCAAGAAGCTACAACTCCTCAAGCAAGGAACAAAGAGTGTTGAAGAATACTACAAAGAAATGGAGATTGCCATGATTCGAGCCAATGTCAAGGAAGATGATGAGCAAACAATGGCACGATTCTTGAATGGACTCAACCATCCCATCAAGAAGATTGCCGACTTCCAACCCTACTCCAACCTCATTGAGCTCGTGCACCAAGCTACAAAGGCGGAACGACAAGTGCAAGATGACTTCAAGTACGCCAAGTACTCATCCAAGACATACGGCCTCTCCAACAACCAAGCTTCAACAACTACTCCAACTTCGACATCAACCAAGCCTTTCCCAAGCAACGACGACAAGTCAAGTTACAAGAAAAATTCTACAAGTTCAAGTCGTCCTCCTCCTACTACAAGCAACTCCAAGCCGCGTGCTTCATCATCTACTCCAACCGATGAGACCGTCAAGACAAGCTCCTTCAAGTGTTTTACTTGCGGCGGCCGAGGCCACAAGTCATATGAATGCACCAACAAGCGTACCATGATACTCAACGACGATGGCACCTACGACTCAATGAGTGAAGATGAAATGGACGCTATTGAGCAACTGGCCATGCATCGGCGCATCAACGAGGATGAAGATGATCAAGTCTTTTGCGATGAAGATACAAGCCCCGCTCTTGTTGTCTCCAAAGTCTTGACACTTGAACATCACCAAGAAGAAGACCAACGATGCCACATCTTCCACACAAAGGCCGGCATCAATGGGAGATCCATCAAGGTCATCATCGATGGAGGTAGTTGCCACAACTTGGCAAGCGAAGAACTATGCTCCAAACTCCAATTGGTCAAAAAGAAGCATCCGCAACCATACAAGGTTCAATGGCTAAGTGACTCCGGCACTATACGAGTTGAGCATACGGTCGAAGTATCCTTCAAAATCGGTGCATATGAAGACACTTTGGAGTGTGATGTGGTCCCAATGACCGTTTGCCACCTCCTCCTTGGTCGGCCATGGCAATTCGACCGTGGTGTCTACCACAATGGGCGTACAAACCACTATAGCTTCAAGATGAAAGGCAAAGAATATGTTTTACGACCCATGTCTCCTAGTCAAGTGATAGCCGACAAACAAGCCACCAACCAAAGAGAGAAGAGTGAGAAAGTGAGCCACCAAAAGTGAGTGAGAGCCACAAGCCAAATTTGGCGCCTCTTAGCCTAGAGAGAAAAACCTCATACTATTAGCCACCAAACATGAGATGAGAGAAGTGTGTGAGAACCCATCGAGTGTGATGCACTTTGTCCTCGTGTGCAAGGGTGGAGAACCACAAACTAACACCACTCATGAGCTACCTTTGGTGTTTCAATCTCTTTTGCAGGAATTTCAAGATGTTTTTCCCGATGAGCTACCTCCGGGTCTACCTCCTCTTCGAGGCATTGAGCATCGAATCGACCTCATCCCCGGAGCGCCACTTCCAAACAAAGCTCCCTACCGTGTCAATCCCGAAGAAACCAAGGAGATTCAACGGCAAGTACAACAACTACTCGACAATGGTCATGTACGTGAAAGCTTATGCCCTTGTGCCGTGCCCGTTATACTTGTGCCTAAGCCCGATGGAAGTTTCCGCTTGTGCTCCGATTGTAGACCCATCAATGCTATCACCGTGCGCTATAGGCATCCCATTCCTCGCTTAGATGATATGCTTGATGAACTTAGTGGAGCCAACTTTTTCTCAAAAATTGATCTTAAAAGTGGCTATTATCAAATCAGCATTCATGAAGGTGATGAATGGAAAACTGCTTTCAAAACAAAATTTGGCTTATATGAATGGTTGGTTATGCCTATGGGTTTGTCGGAGGCTCCCGGAACTTTTGTGCGTCTTATGCATCATGTACTTCGCCCATACATTGGAATATTTGTTGTGGTTTACTTCGATGACATTCTTGTGTTTAGCAAAACCATGAAAGAGCATCTTGATCACGTTAAGCTTGTTTTGCAAACACTTCGAAAGGAAAGTCTTTATGCCAACTTGAAGAAATGCACTTTTGGAGTTGACAAAGTGGTTTTCTTGGGTTTCGTTGTCTCTTCAAAGGGTGTCCATGTTGATGAAACTAAAATCAAAGCAATTAAAACTTGGCCCCAACCCACCAATTTGCAACAAGTGAGAAGTTTCCTTGGTCTTGCAGGTTTTTATCGCCGCTTTGTGAAAAACTTTAGCACTATTGCAGCCCCTCTGCATGCTTTGAGTAAGAAGAATACTCCTTTCGTTTGGGGACCTTTGCAACCAAACGCTTTTGATGAGCTCAAGTCTTTGCTTACTCATGCTCCAATTCTTGCTTTGCCCAATTTTGACAAAACTTTTGAGGTCCATTGTGATGCAAGTGGTACCGGAATTGGCGGAGTTTTAATGCAAGAAAAACGAGTCATTGCTTATTTTAGTGAAAAACTCTCCGGTGCTCAACTTAACTATCCCGTGTATGACAAATAAGTGTATGCTTTAGTGCGTGTGCTAAATGTTTGGGAACATTATCTTAGACCTCATGAGTTTGTCATCCATACCGATCATGAAACGCTTAAGTACTTAAAAGGTCAAACTAAATTGAACAAGCGTCATGCCAAATGGAGTGAATTTATTGAATCTTTTCCATATGTGATAAAATACATTAAGGGCAAGGAAAATGTAGTTGCCGATGCACTTTCACGCATATGCACGCTTGTCACCCAACTTGAGTTGAATGTTATTGGCTTTGAGCACATCAAAGATTTATATGCTAGTGATCCATCTTTTGCACCTCATTATGCTAAATGTTTGACGCATACATCTTGGGAACAATATTACCTCAAGGATGGTTATCTTATGAGAGCTAACAAACTTTGCATACCCGAGTCTTCTCTTCGTTTGTTACTTTTGCAAGAGGCTCATGGAGGTGGACTCATGGGACATTTTGGATGCGACAAGACCTTCGCCACGCTCTCCAAGAACTACTTTTGGCCTAAGATGTTTCGAGACGTTTCACGCTTCACCACCCGATGCTCTACATGCCGCAAAGCTAAGTCAAAAGCTCAATCTCATGGTCTTTACATGCCTCTTCCAATTCCATATCAATCTTGGGAAGACATTAGCATGGACTTTGTACTTGGTTTGCCTAGAACTCAAAATGGAAAAGATTCCGTGTTTGTGGTTGTAGATCGATTTTCTAAGATGGCACACTTTATTCCTTGCAACAAGGTAGACGATGCTTCACATATTGCAAATCTGTTTTGTAGGGAAATCTTGCGCCTTCATGGAGTACCAAAGTCAATCGTCTCCGACCGCGACGTCAAGTTCTTGAGTTACTTTTGGAAGACTCTTTGCGCCAAGCTCGGCATCAAGCTCATGTTCTCATCCGCATACCATCCTCAAACCGACGGCCAAACGGAGGTCACGAACCGGACGCTCTCCACTCTACTTCGCGTGTTGATCAAGAAGAACATCAAGGAGTGGGAGACATGTTTACCCATCGCCGAAATACGCCTACAACCGCGCAAGACATTCAACGACCGCAAGTCCCCTTCGAGGTCGTCTACGACTTCAACCCATTGTCCCCATTGGACATCCTACCTCTACCTCTACAAGAGCGCACTAACCTCGACGCAAGTGCCCGTGCAAGCTACATCAAGAAGATGCATGAAGATACAAGAAACACCATCGAGCGCCAAGTACAACGACTAGCGACCAAGCTCAACATCAACAAGCAACCCATGATCTTCAACAAAGGCGATCTAGTGTGGCTACACCTTCGCAAGGAACGCTTCCCCAACAAACGCAAGTCCAAACTTCTACCTCGAGCCGATGGACCCTTCAAGGTGTTAGCACGCTACAACACCAACGCCTACAAGCTCGACCAACCAAGCGATAAGTACAACGTGAGCGACACCTTCAACGTCAAAGACCTCTCGCCTTTCCATGGTGATGAAGATCTAGATCCGAGGTCGGATCCTTTCGAAGGGAGGGGATATGATGCGGAGCATCCTTCCATCATCCCCATGGACTCTACATCAGCAGCTTCAACACCACAAGGACCAATGACTCGAGCACATGCAAGAGCTCTTGAAACCGAGGTGACATCACTCCTCTCACAACTCTCCTTCGATTCACATGAGACTTGGTTACTACCTCAAACGGAAACTCTATGCATACTCAGGCACCGAGGAGTCGACCATGAAGAGGCTTGGAAGCAAGGAGAACTGATGTAGGGTGGAACCCTAATTCGTCGATCTTTCATGTTTGGAGTGGGATCCCTCGAAGAACACGATGAACACGGGGAAGAACGGGGAGAAATCACAAGGGGAAACACTCAAGAACAAGTCCAAATCACACATCCACTAGACAATCAAACACACAAGGTCACAAGGTACATGAACAACAAAGGGAAAGATACAAGGTAAGGTTCATCTCCAAGAGGAGGTCTTGATGATATCCTAGATGGATCTTCCCACAAGGGGGGCTTGATGATATCCCGCGGGATCTTCTCCTAGATGGAGGTCTTGGCCTCCAATGGAGTAGTGGTCTCTCTCTCAAGAGTAGAGATAGGTAGGAGCAAAGCTCACCTAAGAATGAGCTATCACTTTGCTAACCCTAACTAGGAGGAGGGGGAGGAGTATATATAGTCTTAGCCACGAAGGGGTGAGTGGGGAAGGGATACATGGGCTTTGGGCCCGATTCTGCGTGCAGGCAGGCGAGGCCCGGATGATCCGGATGGGGGTCCGGATGATCCGGCCGTCGTCCGGATGATCCGGGAGGTGACCCGGATGATCCGGCTTCAGGAGGACCCTTCTGTTGTCGTCGGACGATTTGTCCGGATGATCCGGGGGTGCACCCGGATGATCCGACCGAGCCCGGATGATCCGGACGGCGGTCCGGACGTCCGGCCTGGCTCCTGCAGCCGCTCCGTCTTCTTCTCCTTTCTTCCGTCGCGGATGGTGTAGTCGTTCCTTGGCGCTTGCACTCCTCCTTGACATCCGTGAAGGTCCGACAATACCTATGCATGCACACGTAAGGAGTGTCAAGTAGTATACCATCCTCGAGAGTGTCAAGTGAGCACGTCTAAAGGAGAAGATTCACCTTTGAGTATGTGAAGCAGATGTGGCACGTGGCACTTGCCAAACGAACTATTGACATGGTGATGTCCATAGGATGCTCCGCATCAAGAACCGAAAGCGGAAGGCACGCATGAAGACGGAGAGGAGAAAGCAACAAGGACCAGGGTGGCCGGACGATCCGGACGGAGGCCCGGACGATCTGGACAGAGCCCGGATGATCCGGACCCCGGTCCGGACGATCCGGCTACAGCGACCGAAGGCAACAGAAGCTCCCTCCCGAAGCCGGATCATCCGGACCCCGCCCGGACGTCCGGACCACCAGCCGGACATCCGGCCCGTCGCCGCCACCCGCCGAGCCTCCGGCTCATCCGGGTCCCCGCCGGACCGTCCGGACCAGCCGGATCATCCGGACCGTCGCCCGGATCATCCGGCCAGCGCCTGCGCGCGCGTGTTGGGCTGAGCCCATGTACCCCTTCGCCCCAGACTCTCTATATAGGACCCCCTCTCCTCACTTTGAGACTTAGCATTGGATTAGCTCATATTTGTGTGTGAGAGCCTTTGCTCATCCACCGGTACTTCTCCACGGAGATCAGGACCTCCGTCTAGGAGAAGATCCATCGGATTCAAGACCCCTATACGGGAAGATCCCCTCGTGGATTCAAGACCTCCTCCGGGAGAAGAACGGCTACCTTTGTATCTTTCCTTTGTTGATTTTGGACCATGTATCACTCGTGCTTCGATGATCTAGACCTTGTGTGATTGATCCTTGTTGATTGAGTGTTCCTCCCTCGTTTTCCCCTTGTTTCCTCTCGTTCTTCCGCGCGTTCTTCGTGTTCCCTCCGTAGGATCCCCTCCAAACGTGAAAGATCGACGAATTAGGGTTCCACCCTACATCAGTTTTGCAAATGGAAGTGGTGGTGGATGGGGTGGGGAGGGTGTATGTATGTGTGGGTGGTAGTGGTGGTGGAGGAGAACTGCAGAATTGCAGTGTCGGCAGAGGAAGCCGGATGATCCGGGCCAGGAGCCGGATGATCCGGGCGAGTCCGGATGATCCGGGACTTGGTCCGGATGATCCGGGCAGGTCAACCACGCACGGGATTGGCTCGGCAAGAACACGAAAATGGGGTGGAATTTGACGATTATGGGGATTTTGGGTGGATTTCGAGGGGGATGAGGTGGGGAAACACAAGATCCACGAGTTACACACCGAATCCACGGATCAAAAACAACAAAACATCATCAAAACTAACAAATCACAAAAAAAATTTGGGGTTATTTTTGTGGGGATTTTCGGGTTTTTAGGACGAAAACAACAAAATCAAGCTAGAAATCACGAGGTAGGGGCTCCAAAAACGTGATCAACGTGGCTCATGATACCATATGATGTAGGGTGGAACCCTAATTCGTCGATCTTTCACGTTTGGAGGGGATCCTACGGAGGGAACACGAAGAACGCGCGGAAGAACGACAGGAAACACGGGGAAAACGAGGGAGGAACACTCAACCAACAAGGGATCAATCACACAAGGTCTAGATCATCGAAGCACGAGTGATACATGGTCCAAAATCAACAAAGGAAAGATACAAAGGTAGCCGTTCTTCTCCCGGAGGAGGTCTTGAATCCACGAGGGGATCTTCCCGTATAGGGGTCTTGAATCCGATGGATCTTCTCCTAGACGGAGGTCCTGATCTCCGTGGAGAAGTACCGGTGGATGAGCAAAGGCTCCCACACACAAATATGAGCTAATCCAATGCTAAGTCTCAAAGTGAGGAGAGGGGGTCCTATATATAGAGTCTGGGGCGAAGGGGTACATGGGCTCAGCCCAACATGCGCGCACAGGCGCTGGCCGGATGATCCGGACGAGGGTCCGGATGATCCGGACAGGTCCGGATGATCCGGGTGGAGTCCCGGATGAGCCGGAGGGTCGGCTGGTGGCGGCGACGGGCCGGATGTCCGGCTGGGGTCCGGACGTCGGGCGGGTCCGGATGATCCGGGCCTGGGTCCGGATGATCCGGTTTCAGCGCGGAGGTTCTGTTGCCTTCGGTGGAGTTAGCCGGATCGTCCGGACCGGGGTCCGGATCATCCGGGCTCTGTCCGGATCGTCCGGGCCTCTGTCCGGATCGCCCGGCCTCCCTGGTACTTGTGGCTTTCTCCTCTCCGTCTTCACGCATGTCTTCTGCTTCTGATTCTCCTTGCTTCCCAGCTTCTTTTTGGTCGACTCCTTGGTGCCTGAGTATGCATAGAGTTTCCGTTTGAGGTAGTAACCATGTCTCATGTGAATCGAAGGATAGTTGTGAGAGGAGTGATGTCACCTCGGTCTCAAGAGCTCTTGCATGTGCTTGAGTCATCGGTCCTTGTGGTGTTGTAGGTGTTGATGTAGAGTCCATGGGGATGATGGAAGGATGCTCCGCATCACTTACCCTCTACTACTTGTGTGTTTTCTCCTTTGGTGCTAGGTCTCCTACATGACGACACGCCTACCATTGATGAGTCCAACCTACTATGGAGACGACGATGGCCCTGATGGACGATGATGCACCCCCCACATGGTTCCATCAAAATGAAGATGACAACGAGACGATCTTCAACACCTCACCTACAACACATGAGCGACGCTCCAAAGGTAACATAGGTGATGGTGCTTCTCTCGTCCCACTAGTGGACGCTCTTGACAATGATTGCTCCCATGATGTTGACCCACCTATTACCATGCTTCATGCTAGTGAAACTCCTTCATGCCTTGACTTACCTATTAATGATGAATATGACGATGAGCATGTTGAGTTGACTAGTCGTGATGCTATGCTTCATAGGATATCATGTGAAAATTCTATTGGTCACTTCATGTTTGACAATCCATTGAACTTGTCATATGCTATGAGTGAGATCTCCCATATTGCTTCATTTCAATCTCAACATAGTAACTATGCATGCCCCATTAAAATCAATCCCATTTGCACTTATGGCATAGATGACGAGATGATGGTCATTGGCTTTTGTTTTTCATGTGATGATATTGCCGTGCTTCCTTTACATGATTTGTGCAATTCATCTACTATGACATGCCATGATCACATTGTCCCAAATATGCATTGTTTTGGATGTTGTCAATACTCTCCACGTGATGTTACTACTCTTGCTCATGAGGAGACCCCCATAGTTTCCTCATACATATTAGGAGACTTTGATACATTTCATACCTTGCATGATTCACATAATTGCTTGCACCATATGCATTCCATGAATAACAATGCTCTAGATATTTCTCATGACGCATTACACAATTTCAGTCTCCATTATGATATACATAATAACAAACCTCTCATGATGGATGACATGTTTCTATATCACGCATCTCATTTATTTGAGCATTGGCTATTTTGTTCTAACCGACACATGCACGTGCGCATCATGATGGATGATGTGTACATCTACCACGCACACACAATTTTCCCTTTGTCTTTGTATTGTGTAGGTACTCACATATACTCGTCAACCTCTCAATCCCAAGAATTGACGAAACGAGCTGATAGAGGCGGGGTGTCCCGATCTTTTGATGAGATGATAACTATCGATTTGGTGGAGACGACTTTGACGATCCGACTACAAACGTGCACGACGTTGCGCCTTAGCAATCGCTAAACCAACTCCGAGAGGTTATTGACCACGCGGAGCACAATCAACGACCACGAAGGTCTATTCCTGCAAGCAATCGAAGAACAAGCAAGAATATGATAAAAGCAATCTGAATATTGCGAGTATGTATGAAGTATTGATAAATATGGGGATCCGTAAGCGGTCTTGGTCTGGTCGTTGGACACAAACGAAGTACACGAAGTTGCAATGGCTAACTTTTAACTAAACAAATCCCAAGGAAAAAGCTACTAGATGGATCTACTTATATAGGAGCAAGGGGTGGCGGCCAAGGAGGTGGGAGAACGTCCCAAGGCAGCCTAAAACTAACCCTATGATGTAGGGTGGAACCCTAATTCGTCGATCTTTCACGTTTGGAGGGGATCCTACGGAGGGAATACGAAGAACACGCGGAAGCACAAGGGAAAACACGGGGAAAACGAGAGAGAATCACTCAACCAACAAGGGAATCGATCACACAAGTGCTAGATCATCATACACATAAGAGATTCACGAGATCCAAAGTCAACAAAGGTAAGGATACAAAGGAACCGTTCTTCTCCAAGAGGAGGCCTTGATGTTCTTCCCTAGAAGGGGTCTTGAATCCGCTTGGGGGATCTTCTCCGAAGAGGTCGTGAACTCCGAGGAGAAGTATCCAAGTGGATGAGCAAAGGCTCTCACACAAACATGAGCTAATCCAGTGCTAACCCTAGAAAGGATGAGGGGGAGGTCTATTTATAGTCTAGGTTCTCCAAGGGGTAAGTTGGGGCGAACGCAGTACATGGGCCTCGGCCCAAACGCTACACACAGGCAGGGCGGTAGTACCGCCGGGAGGGCGGTAGTACCGCTTGAGGTGCTTCAATGTAGTACCGCTTCGGGAGGGCGGTAGTACCGCTTGAGGTGCTTCAGCGGTAGTACCGCTCGGGAGGGCGGTAGTACCGCTCTGGCGCCGTTCGATTCCTGGAGTTTGTCGGGTTCGGCGGACGTAGGGCGGATCTCGAGCGGTAGTGCCGCCTGGCTCGGCTCAGCGGTAGTACCGCTTGGCTGGAGCGGTAGTACCGCTCGTGTTGGACTCTGCAGCTCCTCCTTTCGCTCTTGATGTCCCTCTTGAGCTGTAGCTTCTTCTAGGTTGACTCCTTGGTACCTAAGCATGCATAGCATTTCCGTTTGAGGTAGTAACCATGTCTCATGTGAATCGAAAGGGAATTGTGAGAGGAGTGATGTCACCTCGGTTTCAAGAGCTCTTGCACGTGCTCGAGTCATAGGTCCTTGTGGGGTTGGATGTGTTGATGTAGAGTCCATGGGGATGATGGAAGGATGCTCCGCATCATATCCCTCCTTGAAAGGATCCGACCTCGGATCAAGATCTTCATCACCATGGAAAGGCGAGAGGTCTTTGACGTTGAAGGTGTCGCTCACGTTGTACTTGTCGCTTGGTATGTCGAGCTTGTAGGCGTTATTGTTGTAGCGTGCTAGCACCTTGAAGGGTCCATCGGCTCGAGGTAGAAGTTTGGACTTGCGTTCGTTGGGGAAGCGTTCCTTGCGAAGGTGTAGCCACACGAGATCGCCTATGTTGAAGATCATGGGTTGCTTGTTGATGTTGAGCTTGGTCGTTAGTCGTTGTACTTGGCGCTCAATGGTGTGTCTTGTATCTTCATGCATCTTCTTGATGTAGCTTGCATGG
This sequence comes from Aegilops speltoides, assembly GCA_021437245.1. Lineage (NCBI taxonomy): Eukaryota > Viridiplantae > Streptophyta > Magnoliopsida > Poales > Poaceae > Aegilops > Aegilops speltoides. The sequence goes on from CM038146.1 coordinate 243,380,436, forward strand.
GCACTTGCGTCGAGGTTGGTACGCTCTTGTAGAGGAAGAGGTAGAATGTCCAATGGGGACAATGGGTTGAAGCCGTGAGCGACCTCGAAGGAGACTTGCCGGTAGTCGAATGTCTTGCACGGTTGTAGGCGTATTTCGGCGATGGGTAGACATGCTTCCCCTCCTTGATGTTCTTCTTGATCAACACGCCAAGTAGAGTGGAGAGCGTCGGTTCGTCACCTCCGTTTGGCCGTCGGTTTGAGGATGGTATGCGGATGAGAACAAGAGCTTGATTCCGAGCTTGGCGCATAGAGTCTTCCAAAAGTAACTCAAGAACTTGACGTCGCGGTCGGAGACGATTGTCTTCGGTACTCCATGAAGGCGCAAGATTTCCCTACAAAAGAGATTTGCAATATGTGAAGCATCGTCTACCTTGTTGCAAGGAATGAAATGTGCCATCTTAGAAAATCGGTCCACAACAACAAACACGGAATCCTTTCCATTTTGAGTTCTAGGCAAACCAAGTACAAAATCCATGCTAATGTCTTCCCAAGGTTGATAAGGAATAGGAAGAGGCATGTAAAGACCATGAGATTGAGCTTTTGACTTAGCTTTGCGGCATGTAGAGCATCGGGTGGTGAAGCGAGAGACATCTCGAAACATCTTTGGCCAAAAGTAGTTCTTGGAGAGCGTGGCGAAGGTCTTGTTGCGTCCAAAATGTCCCATGAGTCCACCTCCATGAGCCTCTTGTAAAAGTAGCAAACGAAGAGAAGACTCGGGAATACATAGTTTGTTAGCTCTCATAAGATAACCATCCTTGAGGTAATATTGTTCCCAAGATGTATGCGTCAAACATTTAGCATAATGAGGTGCAAATGATGGATCACTAGCATACAAATCTTTTATGTGCTCAAAGCCAATAACATTCAACTCAAGTTGGGTGACAAGCGTGCATATGCGTGAAAGTGCATCGGCAACTACGTTTTCCTTGCCCTTAATGTACTTGATCACATATGGAAAAGATTCAATAAATTCACTCCATTTGGCATGACGCTTGTTCAATTTAGTTTGACCTTTTAAGTACTTAAGTGTTTCATGATCGGTATGGATGACAAACTCATGAGGCCTAAGATAATGTTCCCAAACATGTAGTACACGCACTAAAGCATACAATTCTTTGTCATACACGGGAAAGTTAAGTTGAGCACCGGAGAGTTTTTCACTAAAATAAGCAATGACTCGTTTTCTTGCATTAAAACTCCGCCAATTCCGTACCACTTGCATCACAATGAACCTCAAAAGTTTTGTCAAAGTTGGGCAAAGCAAGAATTGGAGCATGAGTAAGCAAAGACTTGAGCTCATCAAAAGCGTTTGATTGCAAAGGTCCCCAAACAAAAGGAGTATTCTTCTTACTCAAAGCATGCAAAGGGCTGCAATAGTGCTAAAGTTTTTCACAAAGCGGCGATAAAAACCTGCAAGACCAAGGAAACTTCAGCACTTGTTGCAAATTGGTGGGTTGGGGCCAAGTTTTAATTGCGTTGATCTTAGTTTCATCAACATGGACACCCTTGGAGGAGACAACGAAACCCAAGAAAACCACTTTGTCAACGCCAAAAGTGCATTTTTCAAGTTGGCATATAGACTTTCCTTTCGAAGTGTTTGCAAAACAAGCTTAACATGATCAAGATGCTCTTTCATGGTTTTGCTAAACACAAGAATATCATCGAAGTAAACCACAACAAAGATTCCAATATAAGGTCTAAGCACATGATGCATGAGACGCACAAAAGTTCCGGGAGCTTCCGACAAACCCATAGGCATAACCAACCATTCATATAAGCCAAATTTTGTTTTGAAAGCAGTTTTCCATTCATCACCCTCATGAATGCGGATTTGATAATAGCCACTTTTAAGATCAATTTTGAGAAAAGTTGGCTCCACTAAGTTCATCAAGCATATCATCTAAGCGAGGAATGGGATGCCTATAGCGCACGGTGATAGCATTTATGGGTCTACAATCGGAGCACAAACGGAAACTTCCATCGGGCTTGGGCACAAGTATAACGGGAATGGCACAAGGGCTTAAGCTTTCACGTACATGACCGTTGTCGAGTAGTTGTTGTACTTGCCGTTGAATCTCCTTGGTTTCTTGGGATTGACACGGTAGGGAGCTTTGTTTGGAAGTGGCGCCCGGGAATGAGGTCGATTCGATGCTCAATGCCTCGTAGAGGAGGTAGACCGGAGGTAGCTCATCGGGAAAACATCTTGAAATTCCTGCAAAGAGATTGAAACACCAAAGGTAGCTCATGAGTGGTGTTAGTTTGTGGTTCTCCATCCTTGCACACTAGGACAAAGTGCATCACTCTCGATGGGTTCTCACACACATCTCTCATCTCATGTTTCGTGGCGAATAGTATGAGGTTTTTCTCTCTAGGCGAAGAGGCGCTCAAATTTGGCTTGTGGCTCTCACTCACTTTTTGGTGGCTCACTTTCTCACTCTTTTCTTTTTGGTTGGTGGCTTGTTTGTCGGCTATCACTTGACTAGGAGACATGGGTCGTAGGACATATTCTTTTCCTTTCATCTTGAAGCTATAGTGGTTTGTACGCCCATTGTGGTAGACACCACGGTCGAATTGCCATGGCCGACCAAGGAGGAGGTGGCAAACGGTCATTGGGACCACATCACACTCTAAAGTGTCTTCATATGCACCGATTTTGAAGGATACTTGGACCGTATGCTCAACTCGTATAGTGCCGGAGTCACTTAGCCATTGAACCTTGTAGGGGTGCGGGTGCTTCTTCTTGACCAATTGAAGCTTGGAGCATAGTTCTTCGCTTGCCAAGTTGTGGCAACTACCTCCATCGATGATGACCTTGACGGATCGTCCATTGATGCCGGCCTTTGTGTGGAAGATGTGGCATCGTTGGTCTTCTTCTTGTTGATGTTGAAGTGTCAAGACCTTGGAGACAACGAGAGCGGGGCTCGTATCTTCATCACAAAAGACTTGGTCATCTTCATCCTCATTCACGCGCCAGTGCATGGCCACTTGCTCAATAGCTTCCATTTCATCTTCACTCATTGAGTCGTATGTGCCATCATCGTTGAGGATCATGGTGCGCTTGTTGGTGCATTCATAGGACTTGTGGCCTCGGCCGCCGCAAGTGAAACACTTGAAGGAGCTTGTCTTGATGGTCTCATCGGTTGGAGTAGATGATGAAGCACGCGGCTTGAAGTTGCTTGTAGTAGGAGGAAGACGACTTGAACTTGTGGAAGTTTTCTTGTAACTTGACTTGTCGTCGTTGCTTGGAGAAGGCTTGGTTGATGTCGAAGTTGGAGTAGTTGTTGAAGCTTGGTTGTTGGAGAAGCCGTGTATCTTGGAGGAGTACTTGGCGTACTTGAAGTCATCTTGCACTTGACGTTCCGCCTTTGTAGCTTGATGCACGAGCTCAATGAGGTTGGAGTAGGGTTGGAAGTCGGCGATCTTCTTGATGGGGTGATTGAGTCCATTCAAGAATCGTGCCATTGTTTGCTCATCATCTTCCGTGACATTGGCTCGAATCATGGCAATCTCCATTTCCTTGTAGTATTCTTCAACACTCTTTGTTCCTTGCTTGAGTAGTTGTAGCTTCTTGAAGAGATCACGGTTGTAGTAGGTGGGCACAAAGCGTGCTCGCATGACATCCTTCATTTGAGCCCAAGTTGTGATTGGAGGTTCACCTCTTGCTTGTCGGCGCTCAAGGACTTGTTCCCACCATATGAGCACATAGTCTTGGAACTCAAGTGATGCCATAGCGATCTTCTTCTCTTCCTCAAAGTTGTGCAAACGAAAGATTTTGTCGACCTTCAATGCCCATGAGAGATACTCTTCGGGATCATTGCTTCCATTGAACTTGGGCATTGTGAACTTGAGCTTGCCATAGCGATGTTCTTCATTGTTTTGAGGTCGATGTTGATGATGACGCCCTTGACGTGGAGGGTAATCGTCCACATGTTGCTCTTGGCGTGGAGGAAGTCCATTATCAACTTGCTCTTGTTGACCTTGAGGTTGGGGTTGAGCTTGAGGAGCTTGTGTGGGTTGACGTTGCGCACGTGGGTGGTAGTTCCTCTCTTGGATTTCTTCTCGAAGGGCTTCCTCTTGATTGCGCCTTTCACGATTGCGGTTGGCGATAGCTCGACTTGATGCTTGAAGGGCGCGTTCCGCCTCAAGAGCTTGTGCTTCTCGTTGTTGTTGTTGAAGACGTTGGGCCTCGGCGTCTTGTTGTTGTTGGTGTAGGCGCGCTCGTTCTTGTTCTTGTTGGCGACGAAGACGTTGTCGTTCTTGAGCTTGAGCAAACGCTACTTGGTTTGATTGAGGACGAGGAACTTGTTCATCCACTTGCTCTTGGGAATTCTTGTCGTGTAGCGGGTTGCGAGATGCATGACGGTCTTGACGCGCAGCTCGTCGAAGAGTGTTCGATGACGGTGTACTTGTGCCGGAGAAGGAGTCGTCGGAGTGGCGACTTGAGTGGCTCCGTCTTGAGTATGAGGATGTAGAAGGAGGCCGGTTCACCAACAAGGCGCGGATCTCGTCCATTCTTGCATCATTCTCTTGCTTGTGCGCGTCGAGTTTGTTGTCGAAGTAATCTCTTGTACGCTTTTTGGAGAGTCGCAAGTCGGTGGAGAGGTTGTCGATGCGTTCGCTCATTGCTTGTTGCTCTTGATGGAGAGCTCACAGCGCCAAGAGGTGGCTCTTGGTGACGTATGATGACATGTCGTCGTCTTGCTCGATGAAGAGAGGATTTGTAGAAGAACTTGGCCTATCCATCGTTTCAAGCAAATTGTGAGTGGTAGAAGGAGAAGAACTAATACCAATGTACCTTTGACCGAAGTTGAAGATGAATCAAGTTCACTCAAATGCGGACAATGAAATAGCACTATTGGTACCGATCCTTGTCGATTCTCACACCTACACAAGTAAAAGCTTTTGGTGGAGCTTGGTTAGGATGGTGGCACAAAATTGATTGCAATCGTTAGCTTGACTCAAAAATGTTGAAGAAGATTCGCAAATTCGCAAATGTAACAAGTAGACCAAGCAAGTAGAGGTACACGGAAACACACACGCAAATAGATAAATGGGATTGTGCACACCAAAAGTGAGCCAAAATGTGGAATCCACGAAAATGCTCTTGTTGCACAATACTAGAGAGACGGTAGCACGATTGCACAATAGGCGGATACGGAGCTTGTGCACAACCTACTAGGCAAAAATGCAACGATCTCTATCCCAAGTATGCTATATGTATGGTATTTCGGTGCAATGATCCAAGATGATCTTATATGACAATCTTAATGTAGTATGATGCTATGGTTCTTGCTTATAAGCTCTTTGCTTATCTTTCTCTTTTGCTTAAAAGCTTGGGTGGCTCTTTCTCTTTTGAGCTCTTTTCTGATGCAAACTTCACGAATCAAGATAGCAATTGTGTATGCGATGACAACTTTGTGACACACAAGTGGATCTCAAGATATGCACCACTATGGTATGGTATGTATGATCCCTAATGTGCACAAGCCACGTTGCCGGCAATACTCAATGGCTAGTCTCGATGGGTAAGCAACGCAAAAGATGGGCTATGTTGGTTATCAATGCAATTGCGAGAGATGACAAAGATGTCGTCGAGGTTACCGTCCTTGGCGATGATGAGTCCTTGTCGAAGATGAGCGGTGGTGATGTTGACGTCGAACCGTACCTATATAGCCGAAACACAATAGGACACGGGAACCACAACTCAAATTCTCAAAGAACAAAAGCAACAATGGTGGTAGCGGAAAGTGGAGGTGGTATAGCGTATGATGTGGTGAAAGCCCTAGGCAAAGATGCCAATATTGGGAAAATTAGATGGTGTCCAATGGTGTTGCAACCTATCTAGGTGGATGGAGAATGTCAATAGCTACTCAACGAGCTAAAGAATGCGAAAACCGGACTCCGGATGTGGAAGTTATGGTGGAAATGGTGAAACTCAGAAATCTGGAAATGGCCAGGGCGGTAGTACCGCTGGGAAGGGCGGTAGTACCGCTCGTGTTGGGTTTTTTTCGACTATTTCGGCTGGGAGGGGCCTGGCGGTAGTACCGTTCTCGGGGCGGTAGTACCGCTTGAGGTTCACAGCGGTAGTACCGCTCTGTAGGGCGGTAGTACCGCTCGGGTCGGGATTTTCTCGGCTGCTCGAATTGTTTCGCGATTTTGGGGCGGAAATGGGTGATTTCGGGGTCAAAATTCGATGGATTTTGTGGATGGAAAGAGGTGAAACTTGGGGAGATGCTAGATCGACTCGAAACCAAGCAAATCCATGGATCAAAATCAACAAAACATCATCAAACTAACAAATCATAAAAAATTTTGGGGCTATTTTTGTGGGGATTTTCGGGGTTTTAGGACGAAAACAACAAAATCAAGCTAGAAAACATGGGGTAGGGGCTCCAAAAACGTGATCAACGTAGCTCATGATACCATATGATGTAGGGTGGAACCCTAATTCGTCGATCTTTCACGTTTGGAGGGGATCCTACGGAGGGAATACGAAGAACACGCGGAAGCACAAGGGAAAACACGGGAAAAGCGAGAGAATCACTCAACCAACAAGGAATCGATCACACAAGTGCTAGATCATCATACACATAAGAGACTCACGAGATCCAAAGTCAACAAAGGTAAGGGTACAAAGGAACCGTTCTTCTCCAAGAGGAGGCCTTGATGTTCTTCCCTAGAAGGGTCTTGAATCCGCTTGGGGATCTTCTCCGAAGAGGTCGTGAACTCCGAGGAGAAGTATCCAAGTGGATGAGCAAAGGCTCTCACACAAACATGAGCTAATCCAGTGCTAACCCTAGAAAGGATGAGGGGGAGGTCTATTTATAGTCTAGGTTCTCCAAGGGGTAAGTTGGGGGCGAAACGAGTACATGGGCCTCGGCCCGAAACGCTGCTACCACAGGCAGGCGGTAGTACCTTTCGGGAGGGCGGTAGTACCGCTTGAGGTGCTTCAGCGGTAGTACCGCTCGGGAGGGCGGTAGTACCGCTTGAGGTGCTTCAGCGGTAGTACCGCTCGGGAGGGCGGTAGTACCGCTCTGGCGTCGTTCGATTCCTGGAGTTTGTCGGGTTCGGCGGACGTAGGGCGGATCTCTAGCGGTAGTGCCGCCTGGCTCGGCTCAGCGGTAGTACCGCTTGGCTGGAGCGGTAGTACCGCTCGTGTTGGACTCTGCAGCTCCTCCTTTCGCTCTTGATGTCCCTCTTGAGCTGTAGCTTCTTCTAGGTTGACTCCTTGGTACCTAAGCATGCATAGCATTTCTGTTTGAGGTAGTAACCATGTCTCATGTGAATCGAAAGGGAATTGTGAGAGGAGTGATGTCACCTCGATTTCAAGAGCTCTTGCACGTGCTCGAGTCATAGGTCCTTGTGGGGTTGGATGTGTTGATGTAGAGTCCATGGGGATGATGGAAGGATGCTCCGCATCACCCTAGGTCGTACAAGGCCAATGGGCCCAAGTGGAGGTGACGTAACACCTTTGGACTTGTAGTTTGACTCGGATTCTGGTGCAGCGTCAGATTGTTTCGTCCATAACTCAACGCTCCGGACGGCTTTTAAGGTGATTCCAACTGTGCTGGAAAGAGCATGAAATCTACTTTCCACCAAAAAAAATCACCCAATTCGGAGTCCGTATGAAAAAGTTGTTGACGTTTTGAGTCAGGTATGTCTGTGCAGTCCGAATCTGAATCCAGAACGTGAGAGACTTGGACTCTATCTTCTCTTGGCCCAAAAGTGACGTGAGAAGACTTTTGAACAGCACCTAAACTTCTCCTTTTCCCTTATCTTCATATGTGGATTGTACAAATGTCGCATACACCTGCAATTAGACAAAACACAAAAGTATGTGAAGTATTTTTGTTCTGGATAACATAAATATATTATTGAATAGTTTGCACTAGAAATCACCTGACAAATATGCATGTATGCAATATTTTTGGTCTTATCCAAGGTAGTCATGTCCTCATCATCGTCCCCTTCTTGAAAACAAAGCCGTCCTCGGCGTTGCTTAATCTGAAATGTGGCTAACAAAAGAGACGAGGTGTACATGTTTTATATGTATACGTCATCCATTTTTACTTCCCTTGATTTTTGCATATATGACACATGAATAGATGAGTAACTTGCATACTTCATAAAATCTAAAGCCAACAAATTAGCACAAGAACTAGAAGGCATGAAAATATTGCAACTCAGTTTGCACAGATAAGTGAAGCTCTTATTTATTTCAAAAGTTTGACAATGTTCATCATTAAACCATCCCAACATTGGTGAATAAACCTTATTTGAATCAAATTTACATGCTACAACATGCTTAGATAAGCAAACATGCAATGAGTCATTCGACACAGAATCATCACCAAGATTAGAGGTCATATCAAAACGATTAAACATTGATTCTTTTGCATCAACAGTTAATTCAATGGGTGCACTCAAAATTGTTGGTATTTCAGTTGTTTGATCACATGACGCATTCATGACAGTATGAAGATTCCCTAAAATAGGTGTTGTGCTCAAATCACCAGGTAACTCAACACATGATGCATTCAAGTTAACTAGGGATGCATCATTCTCATGTGAAGTTATATCATGAATACCTTTACTGTTACCTTGTCGCAAAGACGTAGCTGATGTAGGTACAGACGTAGACAATGCACCATACTCTTGAGATGATGTCGCGCTCACAATCCGAGGTGGGGCTTCTCTAGTAGGTGCAACGGTGGAGGAACCAACCGACGGTGGTGAGCATGAACTGGAATAGTAGTTGTTGTAGTCACCCAATGCATCCTCCCTGAATCTGTCTCTCAAAGGTACAAGCACGAACATACATACCGGTAAAGCAACGAGGAATATACTGAAATCTTGCCTGAATATCATGGTTCAAACAACCAAAAAATCTATTCATTGTATCATCCTCAGATTCTTCTATGTCACAATGATGCATATAAGATTTGAACTCTTGGTAGTAAGTATGAACAGTGTTATTGCCTTGTTTAAATTGTTCAAATTTGCGAAGCAATTCACGACGATAGTAAGGAGGGAAAAACTGTTTTCTCATTACATCTTTCAAATCTTTCCAAGTTGTGGGTTGGTTATCAATGTTTTTCTTACAATGCACACTCCACCAAACAGAAGCAAAACCAGTAAATGCTCTAGTGGCAGCTCGTACTCGCTCAAGTTCAGAAAAAACATGTTGACTAAAAACTTGTTCTACTTCAAGCTCCCAAGCTAGATAAATAGCAGGATTAAATCTACCATCAAATGACGGTAAAGAGCTAACCTGGCCATGTGCTTGTGTGTGTTGTCCCAACTCTCGTGATGGTGAAGATGTGTTCGTCGTCCCAGAACTTCTATCTCCGAAACCTGTCATGATTAGTAGAAACAAGAAACAAAATTCGAGAATAATGTTCCTATGAACTACTAGGATGTGGTTGTAAAGTGCTCACAGTAAAGCAAATATCAATATCTTACAAGTTTTTACCATGCGGCAGGTGGTGACAGGCAACCAGCGGTGTCAAGTAACTATGAAGATTGTGTAAAGCGATTGCCAGGGGAACGTACGTATACACGGTGTAGAAATATGTGGAGCTGGGTTGGCTATATATGGTAGCAAAAATTTAGTAATAATCAATTCAAAGATGCAATGTTGAATAAACGCTCAACGACGGTACTGTGCTGGTCCTAGGCTAGACCGGACTAGAGACGCGAGCCTAGAACACTAATGAGGTCACGGCATAGCACAACTAGCATCAATGAAGGATACTAAGTAGCTCTTGACAGTAAGATATAAGTGAAGATAATGATGAAAAACAACTGCCAAGCAGGATATACAACAACTCTCTCTCCAACTTTCCTCTTAAAAAGTTTGAGCCAATTTTCTGATAAATTCTTGCAAAGAATGCTACTAACTCAAGCTTTCCAATACAAAGAGAATCACTCAATTCCGAGTTGATATGAGGAGTCAAAGAATTCTAAAACTGGCCTGAAAAATTGGAACAAGCTGTGTTCACGAACTTCGGAGGGCAAAAAGACCTATTTAGAAGCCGATTTTGAGGTGTCAAATATTGAACTAGCTTCTGTAACTATTTACATGCGGCTCGTCATTAGCTTCAATTTGAGTACTCACGGAGCCAAAACGGACTTCGTATGAGGAAGATACACCTGTTTTACTGAACAGTGCGCAAAACAGATTCTAATCCGAATTCAGGTACGAGATTGATTCTAGATAGATCTGAATTTTTTTCTTCTCTGTTTTTTTTCTCACACTTTTTTTTCTTTTTCTTCTCTCCTTTTCTTTTTTTTTCTTTCTTTTTTTCTCTTTTTTTTCTCTTTTTTTTCTCCCTCTTTCCAAGACAAACTAGATAAGATGCAGATTGGATCAGGCGAAGATGTGAATGACCTCAACTATGATTATGACAATGAACAACGCGTAGCACGTGGTGGAAATTGATGGATGGGATGGTGGACAGCGGAAGGGATAATGATGCAGCGGCGGCGTGACTAATGTGAACAGAACTCGAAACTCTAAAGGAACTAGACACTAAGACCAGCAACTGACACGACGATGCAACCGATAATTCAACTATGCAAGCAATGAATAGAAAATTGCAAAGGCTCAGACTGGCTTGGATAAAGGATGAACAGATCTAAATTTTTTTATGGCTTTTTCATGGACTGTAGGTATGAATGACAGATGCGATCTAAACTATGAAAAACTGTAAAATCTCACCGAGCAACCTGAAAACTGATACCACTTGATAGAGGCGGGGTGTCCTGATCTTTCGATGAGATGATAACTATCGATTTGGTGGAGACGACTTTGACGATCCGACTACAAACGTCCACGACGTTGCGCCTTAGCAGTCGCTAAACCAACTCCGAGAGGTTATTGACCACGCCGGAGCACAATCAACCTGACCACGAAGGTCTATTCCTGCAAGCAATCGAAGAACAAGCAAGAATATGATAAAAGCAATCTGAATATTGCGAGTATGTATGAAGTATTGATAAAGATGGGGATCCGTAAGCGGTCTTGGTCTGGTCGTTGGACACAAACGAAGTACACGAAGTTGCAATGGCTAACTTTTAACTAAACAAATCCCAAGGAAAAAGCTACTAGATGGATCTACTTATATAGGAGCAAGGGGTGGCGGCCAAGGAGGTGGGAGAACGTCCCAAGGCAGCCTAAAACTAACCCTAGGTCGTACAAGGCGGGCCCAAGTGGAGGTGACGTAACACCTTTGGACTTGTAGTTTGACTCGGATTCTGGTGCAGCGTCAGATTGTTTCGTCCATAACTCAACGCTCCGGACGGCTTTTAAGGTGATTCCAACTGTGCTGGAAAGAGCATGAAATCTACTTTCTAACAAAAAAAGAATCACCCAATTCGGAGTCCGTATGAAAAAGTTGTTGACGTTTTGAGTCAGGTATGTCTGTGCAGTCCGAATCTGAATCCAGAACGTGAGAGACTTGGACTCTATCTTCTCTTGGCCCAAAAGTGACGTGAGAAGACTTTTTGAACAGCACCTAAACTTCTCCTTTTCCCTTGTCTTCATATGTGGATTGTACAAATGTCCCATACACCTGCAATTAGACAAAAGACAAAAGTATGTGAAGTATTTTTGTTCTGGATAACATAAATATATTATTGAATAGTTTGCACTAGAAATCACCTGACAAATATGCATGTATGCAATATTTTTGGTCTTATCCAAGGTAGTCATGTCCTCATCACGAGCTCTTGAGAGCAACGATGCTTTGGGATCCCGTGGACTATCCTCACCACCGTCCCCTTCGCGCAAGGACTACGCGCAACTCCTCTACTTGGCTCTCACACGGCAATGGGCCATTTACCACTTGTCACCTTATGCTCATTTTACCGTGTTCACTTTGCATGCTTGGTGGAGATCCTTGTTGCTATTGCCATGTTTATCATGTGCCCCATACTATTGATGCTTGTTGTGTTGGGAGAGTCATGATGCCCCATTGCTATTTACATATGGTCTCTCGCCAATACATTGATGACACTTTACTCATATCTTGCTTTCATGTTTACGCTATGACATGTGAATTATTCATGCCCACTATTTGCACACATGACATGCTTGCCATGATTCCTTCTAGTATGTTGCATCTTCGCACTACTAGCTTGCTTGACTTCATCACTATGATTGCTTGCTATGTTGCATCACCCATGTTCCACTATTACTTGCTTTCTTGGGTTGATGACATATATGCTCATGCCTCTCACTTGATTTGTCATGATCATTGTCTCCTGTCTCCATTAGTTGCATCTCTCATATCACCTTGTATTGAGTGCCAACTTGCTATGCTTATTGATCTCGGAGACTTGGACACTATACTTGTGATGCATGCTTGTTTGATTGAGCCTCTTGTATTTGGATGTTCTTACATCATATGCCTCCATACTTTGAAATGCTCCCTTGTACTTTCTTATGATGAGCATGATGCATACACTTGTTCGGTATCTTACCACACGAATGATAGATTTTGCATTTCCGCTAACCTCATTTGTTTTTCCAAGTGTTTGTCATGTTCTTTCATTTTGGAGGTTTCACAAGGCGATGCCGCTATGCGACATATTGGTTATGTGAAGGCATACATGATGTGCGACACCAACATTTTCGACATTCTCATAAAGGTGAACTCCTTCTCTTTGAGCAATCCTCAAATATGCATATTGGATATGATGTAGGGTGGAACCCTAATTCGTCGATCTTTCACGTTTGGAGGGGATCCTACGGGGGAAACACGAAGAACACGCGGAAGCACGAGGGGAAACACGGGGAAAAACGAGAGGAAATCACTCAACCAACAAGGAATCGATCACACAAGTGCTAGGTCAACATACACACATGAGATCCACAAGATACATAGTCAACTAGGGTAAGGATACAAAGGAACCGTTCATCTCCAAGAGGAGGCCTTGATGTTCTTCCCTAGATAGGGGCCTTGAATCCACGAGGGGGATCTTCCCTAGATAGGGGTCTTGAATCCGCTGAGGGATCTTCTCCTAGACGGAGGTCCTGATCTCCGAGGAGAAGTAACGGTGGACGAGCAAAGGTTCTCACACACAAATATGAGCTAATCCAATGCTAAGTCTCAAAGGGAGGATATGGGGTCCTATATATAGAGTTAGGGGCGAAGGGGTACATGGGCTCAGCCCAACAGCGTTGCCAAGAATGGCTGGCGGACGATCCGGACGAGGGTCCGGATGATCCGGGCTGGTCCGGTTGATCCGGGTGGGGGCCCGGATGGTCCGGATGTTCTGTTGGTGATGGCGCAGGGCCGGACGTCCGGCTGGTGGTCCGGATGTCCGGGCGGGATCCGAATGATCCGGGCCGGGGTCCGGATGATCCGGCTTCAGTGTGGAGGTTCTGTTGCCTTCGGTCGATTTAGCCGGATCGTCCGGACCGGGATCCGGATCATCCGGCTCTGTCCGGATCGTCCAGGCCTCCGTCCGGATCGTCCGCCTCTCTGGTCTGGTTGCTTTCTCCTCTCCGTCTTCACGTATGTCTTCCGCTTCGATTCTCCTTGCTTCCTAGCCTCTTCATGGTCGACTCCTTGGTGCCTGAGTATGCATAGAGTTTCCGTTTGAGGTAGTAACCATGTCTCATGTGAATCGAAGGAGAGTTGTGAGAGGAGTGATGTCACCTCGGTTTCTAGAGCTCTTGCACGTGCTCGAGTCATCGGTCCTTGGGGTGTTGTAGGTGTTGATGTAGAGTCCATGGGGATGATGGAAGGATGCTCCGCATCATATCCCCTCCCTTCGAAAGGATCCGACCTCGGATCTAGATCTTCATCACCATGGAAAGGCGAGAGGTCTTTGACGTTGAATGTGTCGCTCACGTTGTACTTGTCGCTTGGTAGGTCGAGCTTGTAGGCGTTGTTGTTGTAGCATGCTAACACCTTGAAGGGTCCATCGGCTCGAGGTAGAAGTTTGGACTTGAATTCGTTGGGGAAGCGTTCCTTGCGAAGGTGTAGCCACACGAGATCGCCTATGTTGAAGATCATGGGTTGCTTGTTGATGTTGAGCTTGGTCGCTAGTCGTTGTACTTGGCGCTCGATGGTGTTTCTTGTATCTTCATGCATCTTCTTGATGTAGCTTGCACGGGCACTTGCGTCGAGGTTGGTGCGCTCTTGTAGAGGTAGAGGTAGGATGTCCAATGGGGACAATGGGTTGAAGCCGTAGACGACCTCAAAGGGGACTTGCCGGTCGTCGAATGTCTTCTTGCGGTTGTAGGCGTACTTTCGGCGATGGGTAGACACGCCTCCCACTCCTTGATGTTCTTCTTGATCAACACGCGAAGTAGAGTGGAGAGCGTCCGGTTTGTCACCTTCGTTTGGCCATCGGTTTGAGGATGGTATGCGGAGGAGAACAAGAGCTTGATTCCGAGCTCGGCGCAAAGAGTTTTCCAAAAGTAACTCAAGAACTTGACATCGCGGTCGGAGACAATTGACTTTGGTACTCCATGGAGGCGCAAGATTTCCCTACAAAAGAGATTTGCAATATGTGAAGCATCGTCTACTTTGTTGCAAGGAATGAAATGTGCCATTTTGGAAAATCTGTCCACAACAACAAATACGGAGTCCTTTCCATTTTGAGTTCTAGGCAAACCAAGTACAAAGTCCATGCTAATGTCTTCCCAAGGTTGATAAGGAATAGGAAGAGGCATGTAAAGACCATGAGATTGAGCTTTTGACTTAGCTTTGCAGCATGTTGAGCATCTTGTGGTGAAGCGTGAGACGTCTCGAAACATCTTGGGCCAAAAGTAGTTCTTGGAGAGCGTGGCGAAGGTCTTGTCGCGTCCAAAATGTCCCATGAGTCCACCTCCATGAGCCTCTTGCAAAAGTAGCAAATGAAGAGAAGACTCGGGTATGCAAAGTTTGTTAGCTCTCATAAGATAACCATCCTTAAGGTAATATTGTTCCCAAGATGTATGCGTCAAACATTTAGCATAATGAGGTGCAAAAGATGGATCACTATCATACAAATCTTTGATGTGCTCAAAGCCAATAACATTCAACTCAAGTTGGGTGACAAGCGTGCATATGCGTGAAAGTGCATCGGCAACTACATTTTCCTTGCCCTTAATGTACTTGATCACATATGGAAAAGATTCAATAAATTCACTCCATTTGGCATGACGCTTGTTCAATTTAGTTTGACCTTTTAAGTACTTAAGCGTTTCATGATCGGTATGGATGACAAACTCATGAGGTCTAAGATAATGTTCCCAAACATGGAGGACACGCACTAAAGCATACAATTCCTTGTCATACACGGGATAGTTAAGTTGAGCACCGGAGAGTTTTTCACTAAAATAAGCAATGACTCGTTTTTCTTGCATTAAAACTCCGCCAATTCCGGTACCACTTGCATCACAATGGACCTCAAAAGTTTTGTCAAAATTGGGCAAAGCAAGAATTGGAGCATGAGTAAGCAAAGACTTGAGCTCATCGAAAGCGTTGGCTTGCAAAGGTCCCCAAACAAAAGGAGTATTCTTCTTACTCAAAGCATGCAAAGGAGCTGCAATAGTGCTAAAGTTTTTCACAAAACGGCGATAAAAACCTGCAAGACCAAGGAAACTTCGCACTTGTTGCAAATTGGTGGGTTGGGGCCAGGTTTTAATTGCTTTGATCTTAGTTTCATCAACATGGACACCCTTGGAAGAGACAACGAAACCCAAGAAAACCACTTTGTCAACTCCAAAAGTGCATTTCTTCAAGTTGGCATAAAGACTTTCTTTTCGAAGTGTTTGCAAAACAAGCTTAACATGATTAAGATGCTCTTTCATGGTTTTGCTAAACACAAGAATATCATCGAAGTAAACCACAACAAAGATTCCAGTGTATGGACGAAGTACATGATGCATGAGGCGCACAAAAGTTCCGGGAGCTTCCGACAAACCCATAGGCATAACCAACCATTCATATAAGCCAAATTTTGTTTTGAAAGCAGTTTTCCATTCATCACCCTCATGAATGCGGATTTGATAATAGCCACTTTTAAGATCAATTTTTGAGAAAAAGTTGGCTCCACTAAGTTCATCAAGCATATCATCTAGGCGAGGAATGGGATGCCTATAGCGCACGGTGATAGCATTTATGGATCTACAATCGGAGCACAAGCGGAAAGTTCCATCGGGCTTAGGCACAAGGATAACGGGAACGGCACAAGGGCTTAAGCTTTCACGTACATGACCGTTGTCGATTAGTTGTTGTACTTGCCATTGAATCTCCTTGGTTTCTTCGGGATTGACACGGTAGGGAGCTTTGTTTGGAAGTGGCGCTCCGGGGATGAGGTCGATTCGATGCTCAATGCCTAGAAGAGGAGGTAGACCCGGAGGTAGCTCATAGGGGAAAACATCTTGAAATTCCTGCAAAAGAGATTGAAACACCAAAGGTAGCTCATGAGTGGTGTTAGTTTGTGGTTCTCCATCCTTGCACACTAGGACAAAGTGCATCACACTCGATGGGTTCTCACACACTTCTCTCATCTCATGTTTGGTGGCGAATAGTATGAGGTTTTTTCTCTAGGCTAAGAGGCGCCAAATTTGGCTTGTGGCTCTCACTCACTTTTTGGTGGCTCACTTTCTCACTCTTCTCTCTTTGGTTGGTGGCTTGTTTGTCGGCTATCACTTGACTAGGAGACATGGGTCGTAGGACATATTCTTTGCCTTTCATCTTGAAGCTATAGTGGTTTGTACGTCCATTGTGGTAGACACCATGGTCGAATTGCCATGGCCGACCAAGGAGGAGGTGGCAAACGGTCATTGGGACCACATCACACTCCAAAGTGTCCTCATATGCACCTATTTTGAAGGATACTTGGACCGTATGCTCAACTCGTATAGTGCCGGAGTCACTTAGCCATTGAACCTTGTATGGTTGCGGATGCTTCTTCTTGATCAATTGGAGCTTGGAGCATAGTTCTTCGCTTGCCAAGTTGTGGCAACTACCTCCATCGATGATGACCTTGACGGATCTCCGATTGATGCCGGCCTTTGTGTGGAAGATGTGGCATCGTTGGTCTTCTTCTTGGTGATGTTGAAGTGTCAAGACTTTGGAGACAACAAGAGCGGGGCTTGTATCTTCATCACAAAAGACTTGATCATCTTCATCCTCGTTGATGCGCCGGTGCATGGCCACTTGGTCAATAGCGCCCATTTCATCTTCACTCATTGAGTCGAGGTGCCATCGTCGTTGAGTATCATGGCACGCTTGTTGGTGCATTCATATGACTTGTGGCCTCGGCCGCCGCAAGTAAAACACTTGAAGGAGCTTGTCTTGACGGTCTCATCGGTTGGAGTAGATGATGGAGCACGCGGCTTGGAGTTGCTTGTAGTAGGAGGAGGACGACTTGAACTTGTAGAAGTTTTCTTTTAACTTGACTTGTCGTCGTTGCTTGGAAAAGGCTTGGTTGATGTCGAAGTTGGAGTAGTTGTTGAAGCTTGGTTGTTGGAGAGGCCGTATGTCTTGGATGAGTACTTGGCGTACTGGAAGTCATCTTGCACTTGTCGTTCCGCCTTTGTAGCTTGATGCACGAGCTCAATGAGGTTGGAATAAGGTTGGAAGTCGGCGATCTTCTTGATGGGATGGTTGAGTCCATTCAAGAATCGTGCCATTGTTTGCTCATCATCTTACTTGACATTGGCTCGAATCATGGCAATCTCCATCTCTTTGTAGTATTCTTCAACACTCTTTGTTCCTTGTTTGAGGAGTTGTAGCTTCTTGAAGAGATCACGGTTGATAGAGGCAAAGGTGTCCCGTCTTTCGATGAGATGGTGGATTTCGCTTTGGTGGAAGTCGACTTTGACGATCCGACTACGAACGTGCGAGGACGTTGCGCCTTAGCAATCGCTAAACCAACTCCGAGAGGTTATTGACCACGCCGAGCACGATCAACGACCACGAAGGTCTGTTTCTGCGAGCAAACGAAGAACAAGCAAGAAACTGAGATTGCAATCTAGATATTGCGAATATAAGATGAAAGCTTTATTGATCAAGGTGGGGTTCTGTGGACGCTTTGTCCAGTCGTTGAACACAAACGAAGTACGCGAAGTTGCAGCTATGGCGAACTTTTGATCTAAACAAAACCCAAAGTCTAAACGGTGCCCTAAGGGCTGTATATATGGAGGAAGAGGGGGTGAATTTCGTGGCCCTTGGTGGAGGGGTCCGAAACTAACCCTATCTCTTGTTTCCCCACACATACGGACTCTAAAAATAGCCTATACTAATGTATTTCGAAATTACATGGGCCTGGCCCAATAATAAGGTGACGCAGCACCTAGAATAGCCTCTGGACGAAATTTATAAAGTGGCATCTTGTATATTTCGTCCAAGGCTTCATGCACTCATTATGGTGGCTTCAAAGTCCTGAAATCATCACTTGTAACTCCATTCTTGTCCCCTTTGCATGCCACCATCTCCATGCTTGTTCTTGCTCCAATATTCATCCTTCTCCAAGCTAGGCCCTTCATTTGTAAGCAAAACAAATGTATCCAATTTAGGCAGCATCATATTCTCATGAACATTAGAATCATTACCAAGAAACGAAAGTACCTGGTAATTTAGTTGGCGTCTTGTGAGCTCTAGTAATTGGTCCAAGATGTATAGCAGCAGGGCTGTGGGTGTAACAATGGTATTGATGTCCTCATCATCCTCCCCTTCTTGAAATGAAGTCGTCCTCGACGGAAGTTCATCTTCCTCACCCAAATATGGCTTCAAATCTGCAATGTTAAAAGTGGGACTAACCCCAAAATCTGCAGGCAGCTCAAGTTTATATGCATTATCATTTACTTTCTCCAACACCTTAAAGGGACCATCAGCACGTGGCATTAGCTTTGATTTTGCAAATCAGAAATCTATCCTTACGCAAATGTAACCAAACAAGATCTCCAGGTGCAAACACAACATGTTTTCTACCCTTATCTCCAGCAAGTTTATATTTAGCATTCATACGCATAATGTTTTCCTTAGTTAACTCATGCATTTTTAAAATCAACTCAGCATGTTCTTTAGCATCAAAATTAACCTTCTCCGAAGATGGAAGAGGCAACAAATCAATAGGTGCACGAGGTAGGAAACCATACACAACTTCAAAAGGGCACATCTTAGTAGTAGAATGCAATGAACGATTATAAGCAAATTCAATATGAGGCAAGCATTCCTCCCACATTTTCTTATTTTTCTTTAGAACAGCCCTAAGCATAGTAGACAATGTTCTATTGACTACTTCAGTTTGTCCATCAGTTTGGGGTGACAAGTAGTACTAAAAAGCAGTTTAGTCCCCAACTTAGCCCATAAACATCTCCAAAAGTGGCTAAGAAATTTAGTATCACGATCTGAAACAATAGTATTTGGCACACCATGCAAACGAATAATTTCACGAAAGAACAAATCAGCAACATTGACAACATCATCGCTTTTATGACATGGTATAAAGTGTGCCATTTTCGAGAATCTATCCACGACAACAAATATGCTATCCCTCCCCTTCTTTGTTCTAGGTAAACCTAAAACAAAGTCCATAGATATATCCTCCCAAGGAACACTAGGTACAGGCAAAGGCATATATAAACCATGAGGATTGAGTCGTGACTTAGCTTTTTGACATGTAGTGCAGCGAGCAATAAAACGCTCAACATCCCGTCTCATCTTTGGCCAAAAGAAATGTGTAGCAAGTACGTCCTCCGTCTTCTTCACGCCAGTGTCCCATTAGTCCTCCTCCATGCGCCTCCGCAACAACAAAAGACGAACGGAGCTAGCAGGAATGCATAGCTTGTTAGCACGGAACACAAATCCATCATTAACGACAAACTTGTTCCATGTTCTTCCTTCTTTACAATTCTGCAATACATCTTTAAAATCAGCATCATGCACATATTGATCTTTGATGGTCTCCAAACCAAATATTTTGAAGTCAAGTTGTGAAAGCATAGTATAGCGACGAGACAATGCATCAGCAATAACATTTTCTTTACCCTTCTTGTGTTTAATGACATAAGGGAAAGTCTCAATGAATTCAACCCATTTAGCATGTCTACGATTCAGTTTAGCTTGACTTTTAATATGTTTCAAAGATTCATGATCAGAATGTATAACAAATTCTTTGGGCCATAAATAATGTTGCCATGTTTCTAAAGTCCGAACAAGAGCATATAATTCTTTATCATAAGTAGAGTAATTCAGACTAGGCCCACTCAATTTTTCAGAAAAGTATGCAACAGGTTTGCCATCTTGTAATAACACACCTCCTAATCCAATTCCACTAGCATCGCATTCAAGCTCAAAAGTCTTATTAAAATCAGGAAGTTGGAGTAAAGGAGCATGTGTCAACTTAGCTTTCAATACCGTGAAGGCCTCTTCCTGTGCGGTACCCCAAACAAAAGGCACATCCTTCTTTGTAAGCTCGTTGAGAGGTGCAGCAATGGTGCTGAAATCTCTCACAAAACGCCTATAGAAACCAGCGAGGCCAAGGAAACTCCTCACTTGTTTGACCGTTTTGGGCTGCGGCCAACTCTCAATAGCTTCAATCTTGGCTTTATCAACTTCAATTCCCTGTGGAGTAACAACATAGCCAAGAAAAGATACTCGGTCGGTGCAAAAGGTGCACTTCCCAAGGTTACCAAACAAACGTGCATCACGTAGAGCATTAAAAACAGCACGTAAATGTTCCAAATGTTCTTCCAAAGTTTTGCTATAAATCAGTATATCATCAAAATAGACTACCACAAATCGTCCAATGAAAGCACGTAAAACTTCGTTCATTAATCTCATGAAAGTACTAGGTGCATTAGTTAACCCAAAAGGCATGACTAACCACTCATATAATCCAAACTTAGTTTTAAATGCTGTTTTCCATTCATCTCCCAATTTCATACGAATTTGATGGTATCCACTACGCAAATCAACTTTGGAGAATATTGTAGAGCCACTCAATTCATCAAGCATATCATCTAGCCTAGGAATAGGGTGACGATAACGAATAGTAATATTATTGATGCCTCTACAATCAACACACATACGTGACGTACCATCCTTTTTCGGCACTAGAATAATAGGAACAGCACAAGGACTAAGGGATTCGCAGATATAACCTTTGTCGAGCAGCTCCTGTACTTGACGATAATCTCCTTCGTCTCCTCTGGATTGGTACGGTATGGTGCACGGTTGGGTAATGATGCACCGGAATTAAGTCAATTTGATGCTCAATCCCTCGAATAGGTGGTAATCCCGATGGCACGCCTTGTGGAAAGACGTCGTGAACTCCCTGCAAAATGTTAGTGACAGCAGGGGGCAAAGAGGAAGGCACGTCCTCGAATGAAAATAATGCCTCTTTGCACACAAAAGCATAGCAAATAGATTGGCTAAAATCTAGCTCATCAATATCAGATTTGGTGGCAAGTAAACTTGCACTTTTCAATTTACTTTCAGAAGCAACAGTAGATGGTTTATTATTAGGCTTCATGTGTTGCTCAAATTCTTTTGCCACAATCTGATTTTCACTCTTATTTTTCTCCTGTTTTGCTCTATTAGCTCTATTAATATCATCTTTCAAAATGGACTCAGGAGTCATAGGAAGCAAAGTAATATTTTTATCCTTATGAACAAGAGTATACTGATTGTTTCTACCATGGTGTACAGAATTTTTATCAAATTGCCATGGTCTACCAAGTAACAAGGAACATGCTTGCATAGGTACCACATCACAATCAACATAATCAGCATATGTAGAGATACTAAAATGCACACGAACAGTACGTGTTACCTTAACCTTGCCGCTGTTGTTGAACCATTGGATGTAGTAAGGATATGGATGTGGTCTTGTGGTGAGAGATAACTTCTCCACCATCTCCATGCTAGCCAAGTTGTTGCAGCTCCCTCCATCTATGATGACGCGAATAGAACGTTCCTTCACAACTCCCTTTGTATGGAACAGATTATGCCTCTGATTTTGCTCAGCTTGTGTAACCTGCACACTCAAAACACGTTGAGCAACTAAACTTTCATACTGTCGGCATCTTCAGCAGCCATGTATTGTGTCTCATGATCGAATCATCTCCACCGTGTTCCTCATGTGTAATAAGAGCCAAAGTCTCCTCATCATAGTCACTAGCGGACTCATACCCACCATCCTCAAGAGCAATCATCACACGCTGAGATTTGCATTCTCTCATAAAATGTCCTCTTCCCTTACAACGACGACAAATAATATCACTTGTGTGCCCTGTTGACGCCATGGAAGAAGAAGAGCTCTGTGCAGGCCCGGCAGGTGTGCTCTTGGCGATAGTGGTGGTTGTGCCTGCTTTCTTGTATCACGGTTGGAGGTGGCACCTGAAGGAGGTGATGGTGCGATGGAAGTAGATGATGCACGTGGTGTCCATGATGAAGGTCGACCTGCAGAAAAGTTAGTGCGGCGCCAATGCTGTCGATCCTGCACTTCACGTTCAGCTTTACAAGCAAGATGGAATAAACGAGTGATATTATTATAATCCTTATAGTCTAGAATGGTCTGAATCTCTATTTAATCCACCCGAAAACGTGCAAGCATAGCTTCATTCTCCTCAACAATACCACATCTAATCAAGCCAGTTTGTAATTCCCGATAATATTCTTCTACAGAATTTTTCCTTGTCTTAAGCGCTGCAATTTTTGAAGTAATTCACGTTGATAATATGGTGGAACCCAATGAGTATGCATAGCAGTTTTCAAAGCAGCCCAAGTAGCTGGAACAGGATATAATCTACAATGTTCAGACCACCAAACACATGCAAAGCTAGTGAAAGAACAAACAGCAGCAGAACGAGAACGTCTCTCCTCGGGATATTGTAAACATGTAAATCGTTGTTCAGTTTCTAACTCCCAAGTAAGATATATATCAGGAACATATCTACCCTCAAATGGTGGAATATTCAATTTCAGTTTAGGGAGATGGTCATGATCTCGTACCTGATGGGGAGCCCTAACATTGCCATTATTTGCATGTGGACGACCTGGTGGTTGTGGTCCTGGTGTTTGCACGTAGTTCTGATGTTGATCAACCTCATTCTCGTAATCTCCCACAAAATCATCCTCCTCTGTACCAGCAGCAGCAGTAGCAGGAGCCAAAGAAGCACCAACAGCAGTAGCAGCGGCACCAGAATTTTGTCCTGGCTCAACAGGAACACGCTGAGCTCGTCCATACTGATTCGGAAGGGGGCGGAGTTGTTGTCGTTGCAGAGGTGCGATAGGTGCAGCCGGCGGTGGTTGTGGAAAACGCGCGAGCAATTCATCAAACTTGCTATCAAGCTTTGTTTCAAACGTCTTCTCAATGGCATCTATCTTCTCCATGGCCTCGTCAAATCTGTTTACCACATCTTGCACCTGTCCACTCATCATTTGCTGAAACTTATCATGTAGCTGTTTGTTCGTCAGGTTCTCCCAATCAGTCTCATCGGCTTGTGATCCTGCCATGGTTAGCAGCAAATAGAAACACACAAGAATATGATCCTACAGGCTACAAAGAAGTGGTGGTGGTGTATCACAAACCCGTCAAGCAAATCTCAAATTCTTACCAGTTCTTACCCAGCAGCAGGTGGTGATCGGCAACCGTTGTAGTCAAAACTCTCAAAGCTTGGATATAGCGATTACCAGGGAGAGTCCAACGCACGACGCAGATGTATGTGGAGCTGGGAAGGCTTATAATATGGTAGCAAAAAGGGTCAGCAATAATCAATTCAGAGATGCAAAGTTGAATAAACGCTCAACGACGGTACTGTGCTGGTCCTAGGCTAGACCGTGCTAGAGACGCGAGCCTAGAACACTAACAAAATCACGGCGCTGCACGTAAACAAGGGAGGAGCACACTCTAAAATTTTTTTTCGCTCTTTTTTTTTTTTGCGCAGAATTTTTTTTTTGCGCTGCTCTTTTTTTTTTGCGAAAAATCACTATAATGGCGAGTGTCTCAAAACTCTTCCCAGGTCAAACTGACAGGATGGGCACGAAATTTTTCGACAATTTTTTTTTTTCGACTGCCCGGACCCAAAAACTGGAAACGGGTCAAAAAAAACTTTCTATAACGGCGACTGGCTCAATACGCTTAGAAACACCTAAAAATAGGATAGCCAGAAAATTTTTTATCCCGTGCGTTTTTGGAAAATTTTGGGCCTAAACGGAGGGTGGTTTCCGGACTCTTCTACGGACGGCAAAAGATTGCTGGAATCCGAAACCTACTCAGACAAGGAAACACGAATCGGAAAACTAGATGGATCCCGAAAACAAACCTAATATGCAAGGGACTCGGATTGGTGGTGGATATATGGTGGTCGATGGCAGCGGTGGTGATATATGGCAGCGGTGGTGGTATATGGAGACGGATTCGAAGCGGTGGCGGATAAGCGGTGGTGGTAGATGGCAGGGCGATGATAATGGTGCGGCGGCGTGACAACTTATGACCGAACTCAAACTCTAAAAGACTAGACTCTAAGACCAGCAACTAGACACGACGATGCAACCGCAAATTCAACAATGCCAATACAGTAAAAGATTATGCAAAGGCTCGATTGGTTCGGATAGGATGAACTAACCCTAATTTTTTTGGCTTTTTCGTGGACTATAGGTATGAAGACAGACTCGATCTAAACTACGAAAAACTGTAAAATCTCACCGAGCAACCTGGAAATCTGATACCACTTGATAGAGGCAAAGGTGTCCCGTCTTTCGATGAGATGGTGGATTTCGCTTTGGTGGAAGTCGACTTTGACGATCCAACTACGAACGTGCGAGGACGTCGCGCCTTAGCAATCGCTAAACCAACTCCGAGAGGTTATTGACCACGCCGGAGCACGATCAACCTGACCACGAAGGTCTGTTTCCTGCGAGCAAACGAAGAACAAGCAAGAAACTAAGATTGCAATCTGGATATTGCGAATATAAGATGAAAGCTTTATTGATCAAGGTGGGGTTCTGTGACGCCTTTGTGCAGTCGTTGAACACAAACGGCATCTGCGAAGTTGCAGCTATGGCGAACTTTTGATCTAAACAAAACCCAAAGTCTAAACGGTGCCCTAAGGGCTGTATATATGGAGGAAGAGGGGGTGAATTTCGTGGCCCTTGGTGGAGGGGTCCGAAACTAACCCTATCTCTTGTTTCCCCACACATACGGACTCTAAAAATAGCCTATACTAATGTATTTCGAAATTACATGGGCCTGGCCCAATAATAAGGTGACGAGCACCTAGAATAGCCTCTGGACGAAATTTATAAAGTGGCATCTTGTATATTTCGTCCAAGGCTTCATGCACTCATTATGGTGGCTTCAAAGTCCTGAAATCATCACTTGTAACTCCATTCTTGTCCCCCTTGCGCATGCCACCATCTCCATGCTTGTTCTTGCTCCAATATTCATCCTTCTCCAAGCTAGGCCCTTCATTTGTAAGCAAAACAAATGTATCCAATTTAGGCAGCATCATATTCTCATGAACATTAGAATCATTACCAAGAAACGAAAGTACCTGGTAATTTAGTTGGCGTGCGCGAGCTCTAGTAATTGGTCCAGTATGTATAGCAGCAGGGGCTGTGGGTGTAACAATGGTATTGATGTCCTCATCAACGGTTGTAGTAGGTGGGCACAAAGCGTGCTCGCATGACATCCTTCATTTGAGCCCAAGTGGTGATTGTAGGTTCAGCTCTTGCTTGTCGGCTGATGAGGACATGACTACCTTGGATATGACCAAAAATATTGCATACATGCATATTTGTGAGGTGATTTCTAGTGCAAACTATTCAATAATCTATTTATGTTATCCAGAACAAAAATACTTCACACACTTTTGTGTTTTGTCTAGTTGCAGGTGTATGGGACATTTGTACAATCCACATATGAAGATAAGGAAGAAAGAGATGTTTATTTGCTGTTCAAAAGTTCTCTCACGTCACTTTTGGCCCAAGAGAAGATAGAGTCCAAGTCTCTCACGTTTTGGACTCAGATTCGGACTGCACAGACATACCTGACTCAAAACGCCAACAACTTTTTCATACGGACTCCGAATTGGGCGATTCTTTTTTTGTTGGAAAGCAGATTTCATGCTCTTTCCAGCACAACTGGAATCACCTTTAAATCCGTCCGGAGCGTTGAGTTATGGACGAAACAATCTGACGCTGCAGTAGAATCCGAGTCAAACTACAAGTCCAAAGGTGTTACGTCACCTCCACTTGGGCCCATGAGCCTTGTACAACCTAGGGTTAGTTTTAGGCTGCCTTGGGACGTCCTCCCACCTCCTTGGCCGCCACCCCTTGCTAGTATATAAGTAGATCCATCTAGTAGCTTTTCCTTTGGGATTTGTTTAGTTAAAAGTTAGCCATTGCAACTTCGTGTACTTCGTTTGTGTCCAACGACCAGACCAAGACCGCTTACGGATCCCCACCATTATCAACACTTCATATATATTCGCAATATTCAGATTGCTTTATCATATCCTTGCTTGTTCTTCGATTGCTTGCAGGAAATAGACCCTCGTGGTCAGGCTTGATAGAGGCGGGGGTGTCCCGATCTTTCGATGAGATGATAACTATCGATTTGGTGGAGACGACTTTGACGATCCGACTACAAACATGCACGACGTTGCGCCTTAGCAATCGCTAAACCAACTCCGAGAGGTTATTGACCACACCGGAGCACAATCAACCTGACCACGAAGGTCTATTCCTGCAAGCAATCGAAGAACAAGCAAGAATATGATAAAAGCAATCTGAATATTGAGAGTATGTATGAAGTATTGATAAAGGTGGGGATCCGTAAGCGGTCTTGGTCTGGTCGTTGGACACAAACGAAGTACACGAAGTTGCAATGGCTAACTTTTAACTAAACAAATCCCAAGGAAAAAGCTACTAGATGGATCTACTTATATAGGAGCAAGTGGTGGCGGCCAAGAAGGTGGGAGAACGTCCCAAGGCAGCCTAAAACTAACCCTAGGTCGTACAAGGCCAATGGGCCCAAGTGGAGGTGACGTAACACCTTTGGACTTGTAGTTTGACTCGGATTCTGGTGCAGCGTCAGATTCTTTCGTCTATAACTCAACGCTCCGGACGGATTTTAAGGTGATTCCAATTTTTCTGGAAAGAGCATGAAATCTACTTTCCAACAAAAAAAGAATCACTCAATTCGGAGTCCGTATGAAAAAGTTGTTGGCGTTTTGAGTCAGGTATGTCTGTGCAGTCCGAATCTGAATCCAGAACGTGAGAGACTTGGACTCTATCTTCTCTTGGGCCAAAAGTGACGTGAGAGGACTTTTTTAACAGCAAATAAACATCTCTTTCTTCCTTATCTTCATATGTGGATTGTACAAATGTCCTATACACCTGCAATTAGACAAAACACAAAAGTGTGTGAAGTATTTTTTTTCTGGATAACATAAATAGATTATTAAATAGTTTGCACTAGAAATCACCTGACAAATATGCATGTATGCAATATTTGTGGTCATATACAAGGTAGTCATGTCCTCATCATCCTCCCCTTTTTGAAAATAAAGCCGTCCTCGGCGTTGCTTAATCTGAAATGTGGCTAACAAAAGAGACAAGGTGTACATGTTGTATATGTATACGTCATCCATTTTTACTTCCCTTGATTTTTGCATATATGACACATGAATAGATGAGTAACTTGCATAGTTCATGAAATCTAAAGCCAACAAATTAGCACAAGAACTAGAAGGCATGAAAATATTGGAACTCAGTTTGCACATATAAGTGAAGCTCTTATTTATTTCAAAAGATTGACAATGTTCATCATTAAACCATCCCAACATTGGTGAATAAACCTTATTTGAATCAAATTTACATGCTACAACATGCTTAGATAAGCAAACATGCAATGAGTCATTCGACACAGAATCATCACCAAGATTAGAGGTCATATCAAAATGATTAAACATTGATTCTTTTGCATCAATAGTTAATTCAATGGGTGCACTCAAAATTGTTGGTATTTCAGTTGTTTGATCACATGACGCATTCATGACAGTTTCAAGATTCTCTAAAATAGTTGATGTGCTCAAATCACCAGGTAACTCAACACATGATGCATTCAACTTAACTAGGGATGCATCATTCTCATGTGAAGTTAAATCATCAATACCTTTACTGTTACCTTGTCGCAAAGACGTAGCTGATGTAGGTACAAACGTAGACAATGCACCATGCTCTTGAGATGATGTTGAGGTCATTCACATCTTCGCCTAATTGGGTGATTCTTTTTTTGTTGGAAAGTAGATTTCATGCTCTTTCCAGCACAACTGGAATCACCTTTAAATCCGTCCGGAGCGTTGAGTTATGGACGAAACAATCTGACGCTGCAGTAGAATCCGAGTCAAACTACAAGTCCAAAGGTGTTACGTCACCTCCACTTGGGCCCATGAGCCTTGTACAACCTAGGGTTAGTTTTAGGCTGCCTTGGGACGTCCTCCCACCTCCTTGGCCGCCACCCCTTGCTAGTATATAAGTAGATCCATCTAGTAGCTTTTCCCTTGGGATTTGTTTAGTTAAAGTTAGCCATTGCAACTTCGTGTACTTCGCTTGTGTCCAACGACCAGACCAAGACCGCCACGGATCCCCACCATTATCAACACTTCATATATATTCGCAATATTCAGATTGCTTTATCATATCCTTGCTTGTTCTTCGATTGCTTGCAGGAATAGACCTTCGTGGTCAGGTTGATCGTGCTCCAGCGTGATCAATAACCTCTCGGAGTTGGTTTAGCGATTGCTAAGGCGCAACGTCGTGCACGTTTGTAGTCGGATCGTCAAAGTTGTCTCCACCAAATCGATAGTTATCATCTCATCGAAAGATCGGGACACCCCGCCTCTATCAAGTGGTATCAGTTTTCAGGTTGCTCGGTGAGATTTTACAGTTTTTCATAGTTTAGATCGCATCTGTCATTCATACCTAGAGTCCATGAAAAAGCCACAAAAAAAAGTTAGATCTGTTCATCCTTTATCCAAGCCAGTCTGAGCCTTTGCAATTTTCAATTCATTGCTTGCATAGTTGAATTATCGGTTGCATCGTCGTGTCAGTTGCTGGTCTTAGTGTCTAGTTCCTTTAGAGTTTCGAGTTCTGTTCACATTAGTCACACCGCCGCTGCATCATTATCCCTTCCGCTGTCCATCATCCCATCTATTAATTTCCACCCACGCATACGCGCTGTTCATTGTCATAATCATAGTTGTGGTCATTCACATCTTCGCTCGATCCAATCTGCATCTTATCTAGTTTGTCTTGGAAAGAGGAGAAAAAAAGAGAGAAAAAGAGAGAAAAAGGAAAGAAAAAAGAAAAAAAAGAGAGAAGAAAAAGGAAAAAAAAGTGTGAGAAAAAAAAGAGAGAAGAAAAAAAAATCGGATCTATCTAGAATCAATCTCGTACCTGAATTCGGATTAGAATCTGTTTTGCGCACTGTTCAGTAAAACAGGTGTATCTTCCTCATACGAAGTCCGTTTTGGCTCCGTGAGTACTCAAATTGAAGCTAGCGACGAGCCGCATCTAAATAGTTGCAGAAGCTAGTTCAGTATTTGACACCTCAAAATCGGCTTCTAAATAGGTCTTTTTGCCCTCTGAAGTTCATGAACACAGCTTGTTCCAATTTTTCAAACCAGTTTTAGAATTCTTTGACTCCTCATATCAGTTCGGAATTGAGTGATTCTTTTTGCATTGGAAAGCTTGACTTAGTAGCATTCTTTGAAAACATTTATCAGAAAATTGGCTCAAACTTTTCAAGAGGAAAGTTGGAGAGAGAGTTGTTGTATGTCCTGCTTGATAGTTGTTTTTTCATCATTATCTTCACTACCGTTGTGATCTTCACTTATATCTTGCTGTCAAGAGCTACTTAGTATCCTTCATTGATGCTAGTTGTGCTACGCCGTGACCTCATTAGTGTTCTAGGCTTGCGTCTCTAGTCCGGTCTAGCCTAGGACCAGCACAGTACCGTCGTGAGTGTTTATTCAACATTGCATCTTTGAATTGATTATTGCTAAATTTTTGCTACCATATATAGCCAACCCAGCTCCACATATTTCTACACCGTGTATCGACGTTCCCCGCAATCGCTTTACACAATCTTGAGTTACTTGACACCGCCGGTTGCTCGTCACCACCTGCCGCATGGTACGAACTTGTAAGATATTGATATTTGCTTTCTGTGAGCACTTTACAACCACATCCTAGTAGTTCATAGGAACATTATTCTCGAATTTTGTTTCTTGTTTCTACTAAATCATGACAGGTTTCGAGATAGAAGTTCTTGGACGATTTAACACATCTTCACCATCACGAGAGTTGGGACAACACACACAAGCACATGGCCAGGTTAGCTCTTTACCGTCATTTGAGGGTAGATTTAATCCTGCTATTTATCTAGCTTGGGAGCTTGAAGTAGAACAAGTTTTTAGTCAGCATGTTTTTTCTGAACTTGAGCGAGTACGAGCTGCCACTAGAGCATTTACTAGTTTTGCTTCTGTTTGGTGGAGTGTGCATTGTAAGAAAAACATTGATAACCAACCCACAACTTGGAAAGATTTGAAAGATGTAATGAGAAAACAGTTTTTTCCTCCTTACTATAAATCGTGAATTGCTTCGCAAATTTGAACAATTTAAACAAGGCAATAACACTGTTCATGCTTACTACCAAGAGTTCAAATCTTATATGCATCATTGTGACATAGAAGAATCTGAGGATGATACAATGAATAGATTTTTTGGTGGTTTGAACCATGATATTCAAGCAAGATTTCAGTATATTCCTCATTGCATTACTGGTATGTATGTTCGTGCTTGTACCTTTGAGAGACGATTCTGAGGAGGATGCATTGGGTGACTACAACAACAACTATTCCAGTTCATGCTCACCACCGCCGGTTGGTTCCTCCACCGTTGCACCTACTAGAGCAGCCCCACCTCGGATTGTGAGCGCGACATCATCTCAAGAGTATGGTGCATTGTCTACGTGTGTACCTACATCAGCTACGTCTTTGCGACAAGGTAACATAAAGGTATTGATGATATAACTTCACATGAGAATGATGCATCCCTAGTTAACTTGAATGCATCATGTGTTGAGTTACACAGTGATTTGAGCACAACACCTATTTTAGAGAATCTTGATCTTGTCATGAATGCGTCATGTGATCAAACAACTGAAATACCAACAATTTTGAGTGCACCCATTGAATTAACTGTTGATGCGAAAGAATCAATGTCTAATCGTTTTGATATGACCTCTAATCTTGGTGATGATTCTGTGTCGAATGACTCATTGCATGTTTGCTTATTTAAGCATATTGTAGCATGTAAATTTGATGCAAGTAAGGTTTATTCACCAATGTTGGGATGGTTTAATGATGAACATTGTCAATCTTTTGAAATGAATAAGAGCTTCACTTATATGTGCAAACTGAGTTGCAATATTTTCATGCCTTCTACTTCTTGTGCTAATTTTTTGGCTTTAGATTTTATGAACTATGCAAGTTACTCATCTATTCATGTGTCATATATGCAAAAATCAAGGGAAGTAAAAATGGATGACATATACATATACAACATGTACACCTTGTCTCTTTTGTTAGCCACATTTCAGATTAAGCAACGCCGAGGACGGCTTTATTTTCAAGAAGGGGAGGATGATGAGGACATGACTACCTTGGATATGACCAAAAATATTGCATACATGCATATTTGTGAGGTGATTTCTAGTGCAAACTATTCAATAATCTATTTATGTTATCCAGAACAAAAATACTTCACACACTTTTGTGTTTTGTCTAGTTGCAGGTGTATGGGACATTTGTACAATCCACATATGAAGATAAGGAAGAAAGAGATGTTTATTTGCTGTTCAAAAGTTCTCTCACGTCACTTTTGGCCCAAGAGAAGATAGAGTCCAAGTCTCTCACGTTTTGGACTCAGATTCGGACTGCACAGACATACCTGACTCAAAACGCCAACAACTTTTTCATACGGACTCTGAATTGGGTGATTCTTTTTTTGTTGGAAAGTAGATTTCATGCTATTTCCAGCACAACTGGAATCACCTTTAAATCCGTCCGGAGCGTTGAGTTATGGACGAAACAATCTGACGCTGCAGTAGAATCCGAGTCAAACTACAAGTCCAAAGGTGTTACGTCACCTCCACTTGGGCCCATGAGCCTTGTACAACCTAGGGTTAGTTTTAGGCTGCCTTGGGACGTCCTCCCACCTCCTTGGCCGCCACCCCTTGCTAGTATATAAGTAGATCCATCTAGTAGCTTTTCCCTTGGGATTTGTTTAGTTAAAAGTTAGCCATTGCAACTTCGTGTACTTCGTTTGTGTCCAACGACCAGACCAAGACCGCTTACGGATCCCCACCATTATCAACACTTCATATATATTCGCAATATTCAGATTGCTTTATCATATCCTTGCTTGTTCTTCGATTGCTTGCAGGAATAGACCTTCGTGGTCAGGTTGATCGTGCTCCAGCGTGATCAATAACCTCTCGGAGTTGGTTTAGCGATTGTTAAGGCGCAACGTCGTGCACGTTTGTAGTCGGATCGTCAAAGTTGTCTCCACCAAATCGATAGTTATCATCTCATCGAAAGATCGGGACACCCCGCCTCTATCATCGGCGCTCAAGGAGTTGTTCCCACCATATGAGCACATAGTCTTGGAACTCAAGTGATGCCATAGCGATCTTCTTCTCTTCCTCATAGTTGTGCAAACGAAAGATTTTGTCGACCTTCATTGCCCATGAGAGGTACTCTTCGGGATCATTGGTTCCATTGAACTTGGGCATTGTGAACTTGAGCTTGCCATAGCGTTGCTCTTCATTGTGTTGAGGTCGATGTTGATGATGACGTTCTTGGCGTGGAGGGTAATCATCCTCATGTTGCTCTTGGCGAGGAGGAAGTCCATGATCAACTTGTTCTTGTTGACCTTGAGGTTGAGGTTGAGCTTGAGGAGCTTGACGTTGCGCACGCGGATGGTAGTTCCTCTCTTGTATTTCTTCTCGAAGTGCTTCCTCTTGATTGCGCCTTTCGCGATTGCGGTTGTCGAGAGCTCGAGTTGATGCTTGAAGGGCGCGTTCCGCCTCAAGAGCTTGTGCTTCGCGTTGTTGTTGTTGAAGACGTTTAGTCTCGGCGTCTTGTTGCTCTTGGTGTAGGCGCGCTCGTTCTTGTTCTTGTTGGTGGCGAAGACGTTGTCGTTCTTGTGCTTGAGCAAACGCCATTTGGCTCGATTGAGGACGAGGAACTTCTTCATCAACTTGCTCTTGGAGATTCTTGTCGTGTAGCGGGTTGCGAGATGCATGACGATCTTGACGCGTGGCTCGACGAAGAATGTTCGATGACGGTGTACTTGTGTTTGAGAAGGAGTCGTCGGAGTGGCGACTTGAGTGGCTCCGTCTTGAGTGTGAAGAGGTAGAAGTACGCCGGTTCACCAACAAGGCGCGGATCTCGTCCATTCTTGCATCGTTCTCTTTCTTGTGCGCGTCGAGTTTGTTGTCGAAGTAATCGCGTGTACGTTTCTGAGAGTCGCAAGTCGGTGGAGAGGTTGTCGATCGTTCGCTCATTGCTTGTTGCTCTTGATGGAGAGCTCGTTGTAGCGCCAAGAGGTGGCTCTTGGTGACGATGATGACATATCGTCGTCTTGCTCGATGAAGAGTGGATTTGTAGAAGAACTTGGCCTATCCATCATTTCAAGCAAATTGTGAGTGGTAGAAAGAGAAGAACGAATACCAATGTACCTTTGACCGAAGTTGAAGATGAATCAAGTTCACTCAAATGCGGACAATGAAATAGCACTATTGGTACCGATCCTTGTCGATTCTCACACCTACACAAGTAAAAGCTTTTGGTGGAGCTTGGTTAGGATGGTGGAACAAAATTGATTGCAATCATTAGCTTGACTCAAAAATGTTGAAGAATATTCGCAAATTCGCATATGCAACAAGTAGACCAAGCAAGAAGTGGTACACGGAAACACACACGCAAATAGATAAATGGGATTGTGCAAACCAAAAGTGAGCCAAAATGTGGAATCCACGAAAATGCTCTTGTTGCACAATACTAGAGAGACGCTAGCACGATTGCACAATAGGCGGATACGGAGCTTGTGCACAACCTACTAGGCAAAAATGCCACGATCTCTATCCCAAGTATACTATATGTATGGTATTTCGATGCAATGATCCAAGATGATCTTATGTGACAATCTTAATGTTGTATGATGCTATGCTTGTTGCTTATAAGCTCTTTGCTTATCTTTCCTCTTTGCTTAAAAGCTTGAGTGGCTCTTTCTCTTTTGAGCTCTTTTCTTATGCAAACTTGACGAACTAAGATAGCAATTATGTATGCGATGACAACTTTGTGACACACAAGTTGATTCCGAGATATGCACCTCAAAGGTATGTATGATATGGTGTATGCAACTAATGTGCACAAGTCACGTTGCCGGCAATACTCAGTGGCTAGTCTCGGTGGGTAAGCAACGCAAAAGATGGTATATGATGGCGATCAATGCAATTGCAAGGTATGACAAAGATGTCATCGATGTTACCGTCCGTAGCGAAGATGAGTAGCCGACCAAAATGAGCATTTGTTGTTGATGTCACACCGCGCCTAAATAGCCGAAACACAAGAGGACACGGAAATCTCACTCAAATTGTCGAACTCAAACTCGAATGGTAGTACGGAGGTTGAGTCTTGGGGTTTGGCAAGTGGAAATGGTGGTGGATGGGGTGGGTAGGGTGTATATGTGTGGATGGTGGTGGTGGTGGATGGGTACTGCAGAATCTGCAGTTTGGCAGAGGAAGTCGGATGATCCGGCCAGAGCCGGATGATTCAAGCGTCCGGATGATCCGGGACTTGGTCCGGATGATCCGCAGGTCAACCACGCACGGAACTGCTCGGGAAGAACTCAAAACGGGAGAAATTTGACGATTTCGGGGATTTTGGGTGGATTTCGAGGGGGAGAAGGTGGGGAAACACAAGATCCACGAGTTACACACCGAATCCACGGATCAAAAACAACAAAACATCATCAAAACTAACAAATAACAAAAAAATTTGGGGGTATTTTTGTGGGGATTTTCGGGTTTTTAGGACGAAAACAACAAAATCAAGCTAGAAATCACGAGGTAGGGGCTCTAAAAACGTCATCAACGTGGCTCATGATACCATATGATGTAGGGTAGAACCCTAATTCGTCGATCTTTCACATTTGGAGGGGATCCTACGGGGGAAACACGAAGAACACGCGGAAGCACGAGGGGAAACACGGGGAAAACGAGAGGAAATCACTCAACCAACAAGGAATCGATCACACAAGTGCTAGATCAACATACACACATGAGATCCACAAGATACATAGTCAACTAGGGTAAGGATACAAAGGAACCGTTCATCTCCAAGAGGAGGCCTTAATGTTCTTCCCTAGATAGGGGCCTTGAATCCGCTGAGGGATCTTCTCCTAGACGGAGGTCCTGATCTCCGAGGAGAAGTAACGGTGGATGAGCAAAGGCTCTCACACACAAATATGAGCTAATCCAATGCTAAATCTCAAAGTGAGGAGAGGGGGTCCTATATATAGAGTCTGGGGCGAAGGGGTACATGGGCTCAGCCCAACACGCTGCAGCAGCGCCGGCCGACGACGGACGAGGGTCCGGATGATCCGGCTGGTCCGGATGATCCGTGGGGCCCGGATGGTCCGGATGTTCATTGGTGACGGCGCAGGGCCGGACGTCCGGCTGGTGGTCCGGATGTCCGGGCGGGATCCGGATGATCTGGGCCGGGGTCCGGATGATCCGGCTTCAGCGTGGAGGTTCTGTTGCCTTCGGTCGATTTAGCCGGATCGTCTGGACCGGGGTCCGGATCATCCGGGCTCTGTCCGGATCGTCCGGGCCTCCGTCCGGATCGTCCGGCCTCTCTGGTCCTGGTTGCTTTCTCCTTTCCGTCTTCGCGTATGTCTTCCGCTTCCGATTCTCCTTGCTTCCTAGCCTCTTCATGGTCGACTCCGTGGTGCCTGAGTATGCATAGAGTTTCCGTTTGAGGTAGTAACCATGTCTCATGTGAATCGAAGGAGAGTTGTGAGAGGAGTGATGTCACCTCGGTTTCAAGAGCTCTTGCACGTGCTCGAGTCATCGGTCCTTGGGGTGTTGTAGGTGTTGATGTAGAGTCCATGGGGATGATGGAAGGATGCTCCGCATCAGGATAGGTCACTCTTTCATTGTTGTTTCCTTCTTGTTGTCTACATGATACATCTCATGAACGGAGGAGCGACATTGGAGATTGGCTACATGGACCTTCACATTGAGGAGCGCTTGCACTTATTTGATGCACCTTCGACACTCCACTCATGCCTCGACATCGAGCTTTGGTACACCAACACCTTCATATTTGTTGATTGTGCTCACACATGTCATGCTCGATGGACATATCATACTCACCACAAGTTTGCACCCTATGCATGGATTGACTCACATTGTGATTGCCTTGTTGCATCTTGTATTCCCATGTCATCCATGATATATGAGCTTGTTCACTTCCTTAGCAAATTTGTTGTGATCTTCCTTGATGGCATATTCATACATCATGGTCATATTGCCCACCATCAATTGCATGACAACTTATACATATTGAGCATTCATTGCCATGTTCATGCTTTTGATGCACCATCCCATTATGACATCATTTTACACAATGGTAGAATTTGTAGATTTGTGCACCATGCTAATTATACCATGAATGCTTTGCATATCATTCTATATCATCTTGGTAAGCTTCATGCGCTTTGTCATGCACTATCCATTCGCATGGACTCTTGCTTAATTGATGGACACTTTGTGTGCGCTAACCATTGTATTTCCAAGTGTACTTTGTGTTTGATCATTTTGCATGTACCACATACCGGAGACACCTTGGAGTACTTGGAGTGCGCAATGCCTTCCCCTACGTCCCGCTACAAGTCCGTCCACGACACCCGCTTCCATGGTGATGAGGATCACGATCCGAGGTCGGATCTTTCCCAAGGGGGGATATGATGCGAGCATCCCACGCTCATCCCCATGTACACTCCGACTACTCTCCAAGCCCCAAGAGGACATATGACGAGACCTCGAACATACGCCATTGGACACAAGGTGAATTCACTCCTCTTGAACCGTCACTTTCCGTGATATGAGACACGGCTACTACCTCATGCATGGACCTTGCATACACTCAGGTACAACCGAGATGACCATGGAGAATCCAAGGACCAAGGCCAAGCATGGAAGAGAAGACGGAAGAAAGGAGAAGAAGAAGACGAAGCGGCTGCTGGAATCAGGCCGGACGTCCGGGCCGCCGTCCGGATCATCCGGGCCCAGCCGGATCATCCGGACCCTACCCCGGATCATCCGGGTAAAGACGCCGAAGACAACAGAAGCCCCCCCGACGAAGCCGGATCATCCGGACGGTCGCCCGGATCATCCGGACCCCCGACACCCGGATCATCCGGGCCGCCGTCCGGTTCATCCGGACCCCGCCTGTGCACGCGACTTGGGCCGAGGCCCGTGTACCCCTTCGCCCCTCACTTACCCCTTCGTGGCTTAGCACTATAAATAGACCTCCTCCTCCCCACTTTGAGGGTTAGCGTTGGTTTAGCTCAAGTTAGAGATAGAGCTACGCTCATCTATCGGATCTCCTCCTCGTGAGAGACCGAGGCCTCTTTGGAGAAGATCCTCTCGGATACAAGACCCCTTTACGGGAAGATCCCCTCGTGGATTCAAGGCCTCCTCTTGGAGATGAACGGTTCCTTTGTATCCTTACCCTAGTTGACTATGTATCTTGTGGATCTCATGTGTGTATGTTAATCTAGCACTTGTGTGATCGATTCCTTGTTGGTTGAGTGATTCTCTCTCGTTTTCCCCGTGTT
Organism: Aegilops speltoides; assembly: GCA_021437245.1. NCBI lineage: Eukaryota > Viridiplantae > Streptophyta > Magnoliopsida > Poales > Poaceae > Aegilops > Aegilops speltoides. The sequence continues at coordinate 243,418,405 of CM038146.1, forward strand.
TCCCTTTGTGCTTTCGTGTGTTCTTTGTGTTTCCTCCGTAGGATCCCCTCCAAACGTGAAAGACCGACGAATTAGGGTTCCACCCTACATCAACAGATGTTCACTAAAACGGTCATAATTTTGTCATTCGGAGTCTGTGTCGGACCCATAAGTACTGAAACTGCTTGCGCTGAAGCCGGATCATCCGGACCCAGGCCCGGATCATCAGACCCCGGCCGGACGTCCGGACCCCAGCGGACATCCGCCCGTCGCCGCCACCAGCCGACCCTCCGGCTCATCCGGACTCCACCCGGATCATCCGGACCGTCCGGATCATCCGTACCCTCGTCCGGATCATTCGCCGGCCTTTGTGCACGTGTGTTGGGCTGAGCCCATGTACCCTTCGCCCTGCACTCTATATAGGACCCCTCTCCTCACTTTGGGACTTAGCATTGGATTAGCTCATATTTGTGTGTGAGAGCCTTTGCTCATCCACCGGTACTTCTCCACAGAGATCAGGACCTCCGTCTAGGAGAAGATCCATCGGATTCAAGACCCCTATACGGGAAGATCCCCTCGTGGATTCAAGACCTCCTCCGGGAGAAGAACGGCTACCCTTGTATCTTTCCTTTGTTGATTTTGGACCATGTATCACTCGTGCCTCGATGATCTAGACCTTGTGTGATTGATCCTTATTGATTGAGTGTTCCTCCCTCGTTTTCCCCTTGTTTCCTCTCGTTCTTCCGCGCGTTCTTTGTGTTCCCTCCGTAGGTTCCCCTCCAAACGTGAAAGATCGATGAATTAGGGTTCCACCCCACATCATATGGTATCATGAGCCACGTTGATCACGTTTTCGGAGCCCCTACCTCGTGATTTCTAGCTTGATTATGTTGTTTTCGTCCTAAAAACCCGAAAATCCCCACAAAAATACCCCCAATTTTTTTTGTGATTTGTTAGTTTTGATGATGTTTTGTTGTTTTTGATCCGTGGATTCGGTGTGTAACTCGTGGATCTTGTGTTTCCCCACCTCCTCCCCCTCGAAATCCACCCAAAATCCCCATAATCGTCAAATTCCACCCCATTTTCGTGTTCTTCCCGAGCCAATCCCGTGCGTGGTTGACCTGCCCAGATCATCCGGACCAAGTCCCGGATCATCCGGACTAGCCCGGATCATCCGGCTCCTGGCCCGGATCATCCGGCTTCCTCTGCCAACACTGCAATTCTGCAGTTCTCCTCCACCACCACTACCACCCACACATACATACACCCTCCCCACCCCATCCACCACCACTTCCATTTGCCAAACCCCAAGACATAACCTCCGTACTACCATTCGAATTTGTGTTCGACAATTTGAGTGAGATTTCCGTGTCCTTTTGTGTTTCGGCTATCTAGGCGCGGTGTGACATCAACAACAAACGCTCATTTTGGTCGGCTACTCATCTTCGCTACGGACGGTAACATCGACGACATCTTTGTCATACCTTGCAATTGCATTGATAGCCATCACATACCATCTTTTGCGTTGCTTACCCACCGAGACTAGCCATTGAGTATTGCCGGCAATGTGACTTGTGCACATTAGTTGCATACACCATATCATACATACAATCGAGGTGCATATCTCAAAATCAACTTGTGTGTCACAAAGTTGTCATCGCATACACAATTGCTATCTTAGTTTGTCAAGTTTGCATAAGAAAAGAGCTCAAAAGAGAAAGAGCCACTCAAGCTTTTAAGCAAAGAGGAAAGATAAGCAAAGAGCTTATAAGCAACAAGCATAGCATCATACAACATTAAGATTGTCATATAAGATCATCTTGGATCATTGCACCGATACACCATACATATAGCATACGTGGGATAGAGATCGTTGCATTTTTGTTTAGTAGGTTGTGCACAAGCTCCGTATCCGCCTATTGTGCAATCGTGCTAGCGTCTCTCTAGTATTGTGCAACAAGAGCATTTTCGTGGATTCCACATTTTGGCTCACTTTTGGTTTGCACAATCCCATTTATCTATTTGCGTGTGTGTTTCCGTGTACTACTACTTGCTTGGTCTACTTGTTGCATATGCGAATTTGCGAATCTTCTTCAACATTTTTGAGTCAAGCTAACGATTGCAATCAATTTTGTGCCACCATCCTAACCAAGCTCCACCAAAAGCTTTTACTTGTGTAGGTGTGAGAATCGACAAGGATCGGTACCAATAGTGCTATTTCATTGTCCGCATTTGAGTGAACTTGATTCATCTTCAACTTCGGTCAAAGGTACATTGGTATTCATTCTTCTCTTTCTACCACTCACAATTTGCTTGAAATGATGGATAGGCCGAGTTCTTCTACAAATCCACTCTTCATCGAACAAGACGACGACATGTCATCATACGTCACCAAGAGCCACCTCTTTGGCGCGCAATGAGCTCTCCATCAAGAGCAACAAGCAATGAGCGAACGCATCGACAACCTCTCCACCGACTTGCGACTCTCCAAGAAACGTACACGCAATTACTTCGACAACAAACTCGACGCGCACAAGAAAGAGAACGATGCAAGAATGGACGAGATCCGCGCCTTGTTGGTGAACGGGCGTACTTCTACCTCTTCACACTCAAGACGGAGCCACTCAAGTCGCCACTCCGACGACTCCTTCTCCGACACAAGTACACCGTCATCGAACATTCTTCGTCGAGCCGCGCGTCAACACCGTCATGCATCTCGCAACCCGCTACACGACAAGAATCTCCAAGAGCAAGTTGATGAAGAAGTTCCTCGTCCTCAATCGAGCCAAATGGCGTTTGCTCAAGCACAAGAATGACAACGTCTTCGCCACCAACAAGAACAAGAACGAGCGCGCCTACACCAAGAGCAACAAGACGCTGAAGCTCAACGCCTTCAACAACAACAACGCAAAGCACAAGCTCTTGAGGCGGAACGCGCCCTTCAAGCATCAAGTCGAGCCCTCGCCAACCTCAATCGCGAAAGGCGCAATCAAGAGGAAGCCCTTCGAGAAGAAATACAAGAAAGGAACTACCATCCACGTGCGCAACGTCAAGCTCAACAAGCTCCTCCACAAGCTCCTCAAGCTCAACCTCAACCTCAAGGTCAACAAGAACAAGTTGATCATGGACTTCCTCCTCGCCAAGAGCAACATGAGGGTGATTACCCTCCACGTCAAGAACGTCATCATCAACATCGACCTCAAAACAATGAAGAACATCGCTATGGCAAGCTCAAGTTCACAATGCCCAAGTTCAATGGAACCAATGATCCCGAAGAGTACCTCTCATGGGCATTGAAGGTCGACAAAATCTTTCGTTTGCACAACTATGAGGAAGAGAAGAAGATCGCTATGGCATCACCTGAGTTCCAAGACTATGTGCTCATATGGTGGGAACAAGTCCTTGAGCGCCGACAAGCAAGAGGTGAACCTACAATCACCACTTGGGCTCAAATGAAGGATGTCATGAGAGCACGCTTTGTGCCCACCTACTACAACCGTGATCTCTTCAAGAAGCTACAACTCCTCAAGCAAGGAACAAAGAGTGTTGAAGAATATTACAAAGAAATGGAGATTGCCATGATTCGAGCCAATGTCAAGGAAGAAGATGAGCAAACAATGGCACGATTCTTGAATGGACTCAACCATCCCATCAAGAAGATCGCCGACTTCCAACCCTACTCCAACCTCATTGATAGAGACAGAGGTGTCCCGTCTTTCGATGAGATGGTGGATTTCGCTTTGGTGGAAGTCGACTTTGACGATCCGACTACGAGCGTGCGAGGACGTCGCGCATTTAGCAATCGCTAAACCAACTCCGAGAGGTTATTGACCACGCCGAGCACGATCAACCTGACCACGAGGGTCTATTTCTGCGAGCAAACGAAGAACAAGCAAGAAACTGAGATTGCAATCTGGATATTGCGAATATAAGATGAAAGCTTTATTGATCAAGGTGGGGTTCCGTGACGCCTTTGTCCGGTCGTTGAACACAAACGAAACGCGCGAAGTTGCAGCTATGGCGAACTTTTGATCTAAACAAAACCTAAGTCTAAACGGTGCCCTAAGGGCTGTATATATGGAGGAAGAGGGGTGAATTTCGTGGCCCTTGGTGGAGGGGTCCAAACTAACCCTATCTCTTGTTTCCCCACACATACGGACTCTAAAATAGCCTATACTAATGTATTTCGAAATTACATGGGCCTGGCCCAATAATAAGGTGACGAGCACCTAGAATAGCCTATGGACGAATATTATGAAGTGGCATCTTGTATATTTCGTCCAAGGCTTCATGCACTCCTTATGGTGGCTTCAAAGTCCTGAAATCATCACTTGTAACTCCGTTCTTGATCCCCTTGCATGCCATCAACTCCATGTGTGTTCTTGCTCCAATGTTCATCCTTCTCCAAGCTAGGCCCTTCATTTGTAAGCAAAACAAATGTATCCAATTTAGGCAGCATCATATTCTCATGAACATTAGAATCATTACCAAGAAACGAAAGTACCTGGTAATTTAGTTGGCGTCTTGTGAGCTCTAGTAATTGGTCCAAGATGTATAGCAGCAGGGGCTGTGGGTGTAACAATGGTATTGATGTCCTCATCATCCTCCCCTTCTTGAAATGAAGTCGTCCTCGACGGCAGCTCATCTTCCTCACCCAAATATGGCTTCAAATCTGCAATGTTAAAAGTGGGACTAACCCCAAAATCTGCAGGCAGCTCAAGTTTATATGCATTATCATTTACTTTCTCCAACACCTTAAAGGGACCAGCAGCACGTGGCATTAGCTTTGATTTGCGCAAATCAGAAATCTATCCTCACGCAAATGTAACCAAACAAGATCTCCTGTGCAAACACAACATGTTTTCTACCCTTATCTCCAGCAAGTTTATATTTAGCATTCATACGCTCAATGTTTTCCTTAGTTAACTCATGCATTTTTAAAATCAATTCAGCACGTTCTTTAGCATCAAAATTAACCTTCTCCGAAGATGGAAGAGGCAACAAATCAATTGGTGCACGAGGTAGGAAACCATACACAACTTCAAAAGGGCACATCTTAGTAGTAGAATGCAATGAACGATTATAAGCAAATTCAATATGAGGCAAGCATTCCTCCCACATTTTCTTATTATTCTTTAGAACAGCCCTAAGCATAGTAGACAATGTTCTATTGACTACTGTTTGTCCATCAGTTTGGGGTGACAAGTAGTACTAAAAAGCAGTTTAGTCCCCAACTTAGCCCATAAACATCTCCAAAAGTGGCTAAGAAATTTAGTATCACGATCTGAAACAATAGTATTTGGCACACCATGCAAGTTTAATAATTTCACGAAAGAACAAATCAGCAACATTGACAAGATCATCGCTTTTATGACATGGTATAAAGTGTGCCATTTTGAGAATCTATCCACGACAACAAATATGCTATCCTCCCTTCTTTGTTCTAGGTAAACCTAAAACAAAGTCCATAGATATATCCTCCCAAGGAACACTAGGTACAGGCAAAGGCATATATAAACCATGAGGATTTAGTCGTGACTTAGCTTTTTGACATGTAGTGCAGCGAGCAATAAAACGCTCAACATCCCGCCTCATCTTTGGCCAAAAGAAATGTGTAGCAAGTACGTCCTCCGCCTTCTTCACGCCAAAGTGTCCCATTAGTCCTCCTCCATGCGCCTCCTGCAACAACAAAAGACGAACGGAGCTAGCTGGAATGCATAGCTTGTTAGCACGGAACACAAATCCATCATTAACGACAAACTTGTTCCATGTTCTTCCTTCTTTACAATTCTGCAATACATCTTTAAAATCAGCATCATGCACATATTGATCTTTGATGGTCTCCAAACCAAATATTTTGAAGTCAAGTTGTGAAAGCATAGTATAGCGACGAGACAATGCATCAGCAATAACATTTTCTTTACCCTTCTTGTGTTTAATGACATAAGGGAAAGTCTCAATGAATTCAACCCATTTAGCATGTCTACGATTCAGTTTAGCTTGACTTTTAATATGTTTCAAAGATTCATGATCAGAATGTATAACAAATTCTTTGGGCCATAAATAATGTTGCCATGTTTCTAAAGTCCTAACAAGAGCATATAATTCTTTATCATAAGTAGAGTAATTCAGACTAGGCCCATTCAATTTTTCGAAAAGTATGCAACAGGTTTGCCATCTTGTAATAACACACCTCCTAATCCAATTCCACTAGCATCACATTCAAGCTCAAAAGTCTTATTAAAATCAGGAAGTTGGAGTAAAGGAGCATGTGTCAACTTAGCTTTCAATACCGTGAAGGCTTCTTCCTGTGCGGTACCCCAAACAAAAGGCACATCCTTCTTTGTAAGCTCGTTGAGAGGTGCAGCAATGGTGCTGAAATCTCTCACAAAACGCCTATAGAAACCAGCGAGGCCAAGGAAACTCCTCACTTGTGTGACCGCTTTGGGCTGCGGCCAACTCTCAATAGCTTCAATCTTGGCTTTATCAACTTCAATTCCTGTGGAGTAACAACATAGCCAAGAAAAGATACTCGGTCGGTGCAAAAGGTGCACTTCCCAAGGTTACCAAACAAACGTGCATCACGAGAGCATTAAAAACAGCACGTAAATGTTCCAAATGTTCTTCCAAAGATCTGCTATAAATCAGTATATCATCAAAATAGACTACCACAAATCGTCCAATGAAAGCACGTAAAACTTCGTTCATTAATCTCATGAAAGTACTAGGTGCATTAGTTAACCCAAAAGGCATGACTAACCACTCATATAATCCAAACTTAGTTTTAAATGCTGTTTTCCATTCATCTCCCAATTTCATACGAATTTGATGGTATCCACTACGCAAATCAACTTTGGAGAATATTGTAGAGCCACTCAGTTCATCAAGCATATCATCTAGCCTAGGAATAGGGTGACGATAACGAATAGTAATATTATTAATGCCTCTACAATCAACACACATACGTGACGTACCATCCTTTTTCGGCACTAGAATAATAGGAACAGCACAAGGACTAAGGGATTCGCGTATGTAACCTTTGTCGAGCAGCTCCTGTACTTGACGATAATCTCCTTCGCCTCCTCTGGATTGGTACGGTATGGTGCACGGTTAGTAACGATGCACCGGAATTAAGTCAATTTGATGCTCAATCCCTCGAATAGGTGGTAATCCCGGTGGCACGTCTTGTGGAAAGACGTCAGCGAACTCCTGCAAAATGTTAGTGACGGCAGGGGGCAAAGAGGAAGGCACGTCCTCGAATGAAAATAATGCCTCTTTGCACACAAAAGCATAGCAAACAGATTTGCTGAAATCTAGCTCATCAATATCAGATTTGGTGGCAAATAAACATGCACTTTTCAATTTTATTTCAGAAGCAACACTAGATGATTTACTAATAGGCTTCATGTGTTGCTCAAATTCTTTTGCCACAATCTGATTTTCACTCTTATTCTTCTCCTGTTTTGCTTTATTAGCTCTATTAATTTCATCTTTCAAAATAGAATCAGGAGCCATAGGAAGCAAAGTAATATTTTTATCCTTATGAACAAGAGTATACTGATTGTTTCTACCATGGTGTACAGAATTTTTATCAAATTGCCATGGTCTACCAAGTAATAAGGAACATGCTTGCATAGGTACCACATCACAATCAACATAATCAGCATATGTAGAGATACTAAAATGCACACGAACAGTACGTGTTACCTTAACCTTGCCGCTGTTGTTGAACCATTGGATGTAGTAAGGATGTGGATGTGGTCTTGTGGTGAGAGAAAGCTTCTCCACCATCTCCATGCTAGCCAAGTTGTTGCAGCTCCTCCGCCTATGATGACGCCGCACGTAACGCTTTCTTCACAACTCCTTGGTATGGAACAAATTGTGCCTCTGATTTTGCTCAGCTTGTGTGACCTGCACACTCAAAACACGTTGAGCAACTAAACATTCATACTGTCGGCGTCTTCAGAGCCAAGTATTGCGTCTCATGATCAGAATCATCTCCACCGTGTTCTTCACGTGTAATAAGAGCCAACGTCTCCTCATCATAGTCACTAGCAGACTCATACCCACCATCCTCAGTAGCAATCATCACACGCTGAGATTTGCATTCTCTCGCATAATGACCTCTTCCCTTACAACGACGACAAATAATATCACTTGTGTGCCCAGTTAATGCCATGGAAGAAGAAGAGCTCTGTGTAGGCCCGGCAGGTGCGCTCTTGGCAGATAGTGGCGGTTGTGCCTGCTTTCTTGTATCACGGCTGGAGGTAGCAGCTGATGGAGGTGCTGGTGTAGTGGAAGTAGAGGATGCACGCGGTGTCCATGATGAAAGTCGACCTGCAGAAAAGTTAGTTCGCGCCAAGGCTTGTCGATCCTGCACTTCACGTTCAGCTTTACAAGCAAGATGGAATAAACGAGTGATATTAGTATACTCCTTATACTCTAGAATGGTCTGAATCTCTCTATTTAATCCACCTATAAAACGTGCAAGCATAGCTTCATTCTCCTCAACAATACCACATCTAATGATGCCAGTTTGTAATTCCTGATAATATTCTTCTACAGAACTTTTTCCTTGTCTTAAACGCTGCAATTTTTGAAGCAATTCACGTTGATAATATGGTGGAACCCAACGAGTACGCATAGCAGTTTTCAAAGCAGCCCAAGTAGCAGGAATAGAATATAATCTACAATGTTCAGACCATCATACACATGCAAAACTAGTGAAAGCACAAACAGCAGCAGCAACCCGTCTCTCCTCAGGATATTGTAAACATGTAAAACGTTGTTCAGTTTCTAACTCCCAAGTAAGATATATATCAGGAACATATCTACCCTCAAATGGTGGAATATTCAATTTCAGTTTAGGAATATGGACATCATCTCGTACCTGAGGTGGTGGTGCAGGCCTACCATTACTTAATATATACCGAGGTCGACCTGCTGGTGGTGGTGCTGGTGGCTGCACGTAGTTCTGATTTTGATCAACCTCATCCTCATAATCGCCCGCATACTACCGCCCAAAGCAAGCGGTACTACCGCTCAAGCGGTACTACCGCCCATGAGTCCGGTACTACCGCCCTACTGTCTGTGCAGCAGCTGGCCTTTGGCCTTGTATCCTCTCCCACTTACCCCTTCGTGGCTTAGACTATAAATAGACCACCTCCACCTTCTTTCTAGGGTTAGCAAAGTGATTGCTCATTTGTATCCGAGCTTTGTTCGACCTATCTCTACTCTTTGAGAGAGAGAGACCACTACTCCATTGGAGGCCAAGACCTCCATCTAGGAGAAGATCTGCGGGATATCATCAAGACCCCTTGTGGGAAGATCCATCTAGGATATCATCAAGACCTCCTCTTGGAGATGAACCTTACCTTGTATCTTTCCCTTTGTTGTTCATGTACCTTGTGATCTTGTGTGTTTGATTGTCTAGTGGATGTGTGATTTGGACTTGTTCTTGAGTGTTTCCCCTTGTGATTTCTCTCCGTTCTTCCCCGTGTTCATCGTGTTCTCCGTAGGATCCCCTCCAAACGTGAAAGATCGACGAATTAGGGTTCCACCCTACATCATATGGTATCATGAGCCACGTTGATCACGTTTTTGGAGCCCCTACCCCGTGTTTTCTAGCTTGACTTTGTTGTTTTCATCCTAAATCCGAAAATCCCCACCAAAAATAGCCCCCAAATTTTTTTGTGATTTGTTGGTTTGATGATGTTTTGTTGAATTTGATCCGTGGATTTGCTTGGTTTCAAGTGGATCTAGCATTCCCCCAAGTTTCCCCTCTTTCCATCCACGAAATCCATCAAATTTTGCCCCCGAAATCATCCATTTCCGCCCCAAAATCGCGCCCCGATTCGATCTGCGAAAAATCGGGACACGAGCGGTACTACCGCCCTACAGAGCGGTACTGATGAGGACATCAATACCATTGTTACACCCACAGCCCCTGCTGCTATACATACTGGACCAATTACTAGAGCTCACAAGACGCCAACTAAATTACCGTGTACTTTCGTTTCTTGGTAATGATTCTAATGTTCATGAGAATATGATGCTGCCTAAATTGGATACATTTGTTTTGCTTACAAATGAAGGGCCTAGCTTGGAGAAGGATGAACATTGGAGCAAGAACAAGCATGGAGATGATGGCATGCTAAGGGGACAAGAATGGAGTTACAAGTGATGATTTCAGGACTTTGAAGCCACCATAATGAGTGCATGAAGCCTTGGACGAAATATACAAGATGCCACTTCATAAATTTCGTCCAGAGGCTATTCTAGGTGCTCGTCACCTTATTATTGGGCCAGGCCCATGTAATTTCGAAATACATTAGTATAGGCTATTTTTAGAGTCCGTATGTGTGGGGAAACAAGAGATAGGGTTAGTTTGGACCCCTCCACCAAGGGCCACGAAATTCTCCCCTCTTCCTCCATATATACAGCCCTTAGGGCACCGTTTAGACTTTGGGTTTTGTTTAGATCAAAAGTTCGCCATAGCTGCAACTTCACAGATTTCGTTTGTGTTCAACGACTGACAAAGGCGTCAGAACACCACCTTGATCAATAAAGCATTCATCTTAAATTCGCAATATCCAGATTGCAATCTCAGTTTCTTGCTTGTTCTTCGTTTGCTTGCAGGAAATAGACCCTCGTGGTCAGGTTGATCGTGCTCCGGCGTGGTCAATAACCTCTCGGAGTTGGTTTAGCGATTGCTAAGGCGCGACGTCCTCGCACGCTCGTAGTCGGATCGTCAAAGTCGACTTCCACCAAAGCGAAATCCACCATCTCATCGAAAGACGGGACACCTTTGCCTCTATCAGGTACTACCGCTGAGAACCTCAAGCGGTACTACCGCCCCGCTAACGGTACTACCGCTAGGCCCTGTTTCAGCCAAAATAGTCGAAAAATCCCGACACGAGCGGTACTACCGCCCTCCCGAGCGGTACTACCGCCCTACCTTATAGTCTAGAATGGTCTGAATATCTCTATTAAATCCACCCAGAAAACGTGCAAGCATAGCTTCATTCTCCTCAACAATACCACATCTAATCAAGCCAGTTTGTAATTCCTGATAATATTCTTCTACAGAATTTTTACCTTGTCTTAAGCGCTGCAATTTTTGAAGTAATTCACGGTTATAATATGGTGGAACCCAACGAGTACGCATAGCAGTTTTCAAAGCAGCCCAAGTAGCTGGAACATCTACAATGTTCAGACCACCAAACACATTGATGAGGACATCAATACCATTGTTACACCCACAGCCCCTGCTGCTATACATACTGGACCAATTACTAGAGCTCGTGCACGCCAACTAAATTACCAGGTACTTTCGTTTCTTGGTAATGATTCTAATGTTCATGAGAATATGATGCTGCCTAAATTGGATACATTTGTTTTGCTTACAAATGAAGGGCCTAGCTTGGACAAGGATGAACATTGGAGCAAGAACAAGCATGGAGATGATGGCATACTTAAGGGGACAAGAATGGAGTTACAAGTGATGATTTCAGGACTTTGAAGCCACCATAATGAGTGCATGAAGCCTTGGATGAAATATACAAGATGCCACTTCATAAATTTCGTCCAGAGGCTATTCTAGGTGCTTGCGTCACCTTATTATTGGGCCAGGCCCATGTAATTTCGAAATACATTAGTATAGGCTATTTTTAGAGTCCGTATGTGTGGGAAAACAAGAGATAGGGTTAGTTTGGACCCCTCCACCAAGGGCCACGAAATTCTCCCCTCTTCCTCCATATATACAGCCCTTAGGGCACCGTTTAGACTTTGGGTTTTGTTTAGATCAAAAGTTCGCCATAGCTGCAACTTCGCTGCATTTCGCTTGTGTTCAACGACCAGACAAAGGCGCCACGTAACCCCACCTTGATCAATAAAGCTTTCATCTTATATTCGCAATATCCAGATTGCAATCTCAGTTTCTTGCTTGTTCTTCGCTTGCTCGCAGGAAATAGACCTCGTGGTCAGGTTGATCGTGCTCGCGTGGTCAATAACCTCTCGGAGTTGGTTTAGCGATTGCTAGGCGCGACGCCCTCAGACGTCGTAGTCGGATCGTCAAAGTCGACTTCCACCAAAGCGAAATCCACCATCTCATCGAAAGACGGGACACCTCTGCCTCTATCAAGTGGTATCAGTTTTCAGGTTGCTCGGTGAGAATTTCCAGTTTTCCCTAGATTAGATTTATTTTCTTACCTATTGTCAAAGAAAAAGCCACAAAAATAGTTAGATCTATTCACCCTTTGTCCAAGCCACTCGAGCCTTTGCAATTTTCTTTTCATTGGTTGCATTATTGAATTATCGGTTGCATCGTCGTGTTGAGTTGCTGGTCTTAGTGTCTAGTTCCTTTAGAGTTTCGAGTTCTGTTCACATTAGTCACGCCGCCGCTGCATCATTATCCCTTCCGCTGTCCACCATCCCATCTATTAATTTCCACCACGTGCTACGCGTTGTTCATTGTCATAATCATAGTTGAGGTCATTCACATCTTCGCCTGATCCAATCTGCTTCTTATCTAGTTTGTCTTGGAAAGAGGGAGAAAAAAAAGAGAGAAAAAAAAGAGAGAAAAAAAGGAAAGAATAAAAAAAGAAAAAGAGAGAGAAGAAAAAGAAAAAAAAGCATGAGAAAAAAAAAGAGAGAGGAAAAAAAGGATCTATCTAGAATCAATCTCGTACCTGAATTCGGATTGGAATCTGTTTTGCGCACTGTTCAGTAAAACGGGTTTATCTTCCTCATACGAAGTCCGTTTTGGCTCCGTGAGTACTCAAATTGAAGCTAGCAACGAGCCACATCTAAATAGTTGCAGAAGCTAGTTCATTATTTGACACCTCAAAATCGGCTTCTAAATAGGTCTTTTTGCCCTTTGAAGTTCGTGAATACAGCTTGTTCCAATTTTTCAGGCCAGTTTTAGAATTCTTTGACTCCTCATATCAACTCGAATTGAGTGATTCTTTTGCATTGGAAAGCTTGAGTTAGTAGCATTCTTTGAAAGAATTTATCAGAAAATTGGCTCAAACTTTTCAAGAGGAAAGTTGAGAGAGAGTTGTTGTACGTCCCTGCTTGGTAGTTGTTTTTCATCATTATCTTCACTACCATTGTGATCTTCACTTATATCTTGCTGTCAAGAGCTACTTCAGATCCTTCATTGATGCTAGTTGTGCTATGCCGTGACCTCATTAGTGTTCTAGGCTCGCGCCTCTAGTCCGGTCTAGCCTAGGACCAGCACAAGACACCGTCGTTGAGCGCTTATTCAACATTGCATCTTTGAATTGATTATTGCTAATCTTTTGCTACCATATATAGCCAACCCAGCTCCACATATTTCTACACCGTATACGACGCTCCCCTGGCAATCGCTTTACTCAATATTCGGAGTTACTTGACACCGCTGGTTGCCGATCACCGCCTGCCGCATGGTAAGAACTTGTAAGATATTGCTATTTGCATTACTGTGAGCACTTTACAACCACATCCTAGTAGTTCATAGGAACATTATTCTCGAATTTTGTTTCTTGTTTCTACTAATCATGACAGGTTTCGGAGATGGAAGTTCTTGGACGATTTAACACATCTTCACCATCACGAGAGTTGGGACAACACACACAAGCACATGGCCAGGTTAGCTCTTTACCGTCATTTGAGGGTAGATTTAATCCTGCTATTTATCTAGCTTGGGAGCTTGAAGTAGAACAAATTTTTAGTCAGCATGTTTTTTCTGAACTTGAGCGAGTACGAGCTGCCACTAGAGCATTTACTGGTTTTGCTTCTGTTTGGTGGAGTGTGCATTGTAAGAAAAACATTGATAACCAACCCACAACTTGGAAAGATTTGAAAGATGTAATGAGAAAACAGTTTTTCCCTCCTTACTATCGTCGTGAATTGCTTCGCAAATTTGAACAATTTAAACAAGGCAATAACACTGTTCATACTTACTACCAAGAGTTCAAATCTTATATGCATCATTGTGACATAGAAGAATCTGAGGATGATACAATGAATAGATTTTTGGTGGTTTGAACCATGATATTCAGAGCAAGATTTCAGTATATTCCTCGTTGCATTACCGGTATGTATGTTCGTGCTTGTTCCTTTGAGAGACGATTACAGGAGGATGCATTGGGTGACTACAACAACTACTATTCCAGTTCATGCTCACCACCGTCGGTTGGTTCCTCCACCGCTGCACCTACTAGAGAAGCCCCACCTCGGATTGTGAGCGACATCATCTCAAGAGTATGGTGCATTGTCTACGTGTGTACCTACATCAGCTACGCCTTTGCGACAAGGTAACAAATAAAGGTATTGATGATATAACTTCACATGAGAATGATGCATCCCTAGTTAACTTGAATGCATCATGTGTTGAGTTACCCGTGATTTGAGCACAACACCTATTTTAGAGAATCTTGATACTGTCATGAATGCGTCATGTGATCAAACAACTGAAATACCAACAATTTTGAGTGCACCCATTGAATTAACTGTTGATGCAAAAGAATCAATGTTTAATCATTTTGATATGACCTCTAATCTTGGTGATGATTCTGTGTCGAATGACTCATTGCATGTTTGCTTATCTAAGCATGTTGTAGCATGTAAATTTGATTCAAATAAGGTTTATTCACCAATGTTGGGATGGTTTAATGATGAACATTGTCAATCTTTTGAAATAAATAAGAGCTTCACTTATATGTGCAAACTGAGTTGCAATATTTTCATGCCTTCCAGTTCTTGTGCTAATTTGTTGGCTTTAGATTTTATGAACTATGCAAGTTACTCATCTATTCATGTGTCATATATGCAAAAATCAAGGGAAGTAAAAATGGATGACGTATACATATACAACATGTACATCTTGTCTCTTTCGTTAGCCACATTTCAGATTAAGCAACGCCGAGGACGGCTTTATTTTCAAGAAGGGGAGGATGATGAGGACATGACTACCTTGGATATGACCAAAAATATTGCATACATGCATATTTGTCAGGTGATTTCTAGTGCAAACTATTCAATAATCTATTTATGTTATCCAGAACAAAAATACTTCACACACTTTTGTGTTTTGTCTAATTGCAGGTGTATGGGACATTTGTACAATCCACATATGAAGATAAGGAAGAAAGAGATGTTTATTTGCTGTTCAAAAAGTTCTCTCACGTCACTTTTGGCCCAAGAGAAGATAGAGTCCAAGTCTCTCACGTTTTGGACTCAGATTCGGACTGCACAGACATACCTGACTCAAAACGCCAACAACTTTTTCATACGGACTCCGAATTGGGTGATTCTTTTTTTGTTGCAAAGTAGATTTCATGCTCTTTCCAGCACAATTGGAATCACCTTAAAATCCGTCCGGAGCGTTGAGTTTTGGATGAAACAATCTGACGCTGCAACAGAATCCGAGTCAAACTACAAGTCCAAAGGTGTTACGTCACCTCCACCTGGGCCCATGAGCCTTGTACGACCTAGGGTTGGTTTTAGGCTGCCATGGGACGTCCTCCCACCTCCTTGGCCGCCACCCCTTGCTCCTATATAAGTAGATCCATCTAGTAGCTTTTCCTTGGGATTTGTTTAGTTAAAGTTAGCCATTGCAACTTCGTACTTCGCTTGTGTCCAACGACCAGACCAAGACCGCTTACGGATCCCCACCTTTATCAATACTTCATACATACCGCAATATTCAGATTGCTTTTATCATATTCTTGCTTGTTCTTCGATTGCTTGCAGGAATAGACCTTCGTGGTTAGGTTGATCGTGCTCGCGTGGTCAATAACCTCTCGGAGTTGGTTTAGCGATTGCTAAGGCGCAACGTCGCACGCTTGTAGTCGGATCGTCAAAGTCGTCTCCACCAAATCGATAGTTATCATCTCATCGAAAGATCGACAAAATTCTGGTGCCGCTGCCATCGCTGTGTTGGTGCTTCTTTGGCTCTCGCCATCGCTGCTGCTGGTACCGACGAGGATGATTATGTGGAAGATTACGAGGATGAGGTTGATCAACATCGAATCCACGCACAACCACAAGCACCACAACCACCAGGTCGCCCACATGCAAATAATGGCAATGTTAGGGCTCCCCTCAGTGCGAGATCATGACCATCTCCCTAAACTGAAATTGAATATTCCACCATTTGAGGGTAGATATGTTCTGATATATATCTTACTTGGGAGTTAGAAACTGAACAACGATTTACATGTTTACAATATCCCGAGGAGAGACGTGTTCTGCTGCTGTTTGTGCTTTCACTAGCTTTGCATGTGTTTGGTGGTCTGAACATTGTAGATTATATCCTGTTCCAGCTACTTGGGCTGCTTTGAAAACTGCTATGCGTGCATCGTTGGGTTCCACCATATTATCAACGTGAATTACTTCAAAATTGCAGCGCTTAAGACAAGGAAAAATTCTGTAGAAGAATATTATCGGGAATTGCAAACCGGCTTGATTAGATGTGGTATTGTTGAGGAGAATGAAGCTATGCTTGCACGTTTTCGGGTGGATTAAATAGAGAGATTCAGACCATTCTAGACTATAAGGATTATAATAATATCACTCGCTTATTCCATCTTGCTTGTAAAGCTGAACGTGAAGTGCAGGATCGATGTGCATTGGCGCCACACTAACTTTTCTCGCAGGTCGACCTTCATCATGGACACCACGTGCATCATCTACTTCCACCGCACCATCACCTCCTTCAGGTGCCACCTCCAACCGTGATACAAGAAAGCGAGGCACAACCACCACTATCTCGCCAAGAGCACACCTGCTGGGCCTGCACAGAGCTCTTCTTCCATGGCGCCAACAGGCACACAAGTGATATTATTTGTCGTCGTTGTAAGGGAAGAGGACATTTTGCGAGAGAATGCAAATCTCAGCGTGTGATGATTGCACGAGGATGGTGGGTATGAGTCCGCTTAGTGACTATGATGAGGAGACTTTGGCTCTTATTACACATGAGGAACACGGTGGAGATGATTCGATCATGAGACACAATACATGGCTGTCAAGATGCCGACAGTATGAATGTTTAGTTGCTCAACGTGTTTTGAGTGTGCAGGTTACACAAACTGAGCAAAATCAGAGGCATAATTTGTTCCATACAAAGGAGTTGTGAAGGAACGTTCTATTCAAGGCCATCATAGATGGAGGGAGCTGCAACAACTTGGCTAGCATGGAGATGGTGGAGAAGCTATCTCTCACCACAAGACCACATCCACATCCTTACTACATCCAATGGTTCAACAACAGCGGCAAGGTTAAGGTAACACGACTGTTCGTGTGCATTTTAGTATCTCTACATATGCTGATTATGTTGATTGTGATGTGGTACCTATGCAAGCATGTTCCTTGTTACTTGGTAGACCATGGCAATTTGATAAGAATTCTGTACACCATGGTAGAAACAATCAAGATACTCTTGTTCATAAGGATAAAAATATTACTTTGCTTCCTATGACTCCTGAGTCCATTTTGAAAGATGATATTAATAGAGCTAATAAAGCAAAACAGGAGAAAATAAGAGTGAAAATCAGATTGTGGCAAAAGAATTTGAGCAACACATGAAGCCTATTAATAAATCATCTCTGTTGCTTCTGAAATTAAATTGAAAAGTGCATGTTTACTTGCCACCAAATCTGATATTGATGAGTTAGATTTTAGCAAATCTGTTTGCTATGCTTTTGTGTGCAAAGAGGCATTATTTTCATTCGAGGACGTGCCTTCCTCTTTGCCCCTCGCTGTCACTAACATTTTGCAGAGTTCACGACGTCTTTCCACAAGACGTGCCACCGGATTACCACCTATTCGAGGGATTGAGCATCAAATTGACTTAATTCCGGTGCATCGTTACCCAACCGTGCACCATACCGCATCAATCCAGAGGAGACGAAGGAGATTATGCGTCAAGTATGTGAGCTGCTCGACAAAGGTTATATACGCCGAATCCCTTAGTCCTTGTGCTGTTCCTATTATTATAGTGCCGAAAAAGGATGGTACGCCACGTATGTGTGTTGATTGTAGAGGCATTAATAATATTACTATTCGTTATCGCCACCCTATTCCTAGGCTAGATGATATGCTTGATGAATTGAGTGGCTCTACAATATTCTCCAAAGTTGATTTGCGAGTGGATACCATCAAATTCGTATGAAATTGGGAGATGAATGGAAAACAGCATTTAAAACTAAGTTTGGATTATATGAGTGGTTAGTCATGCCTTTTGGGTTAACTAATGCACCTAGTACTTTCATGAGATTAATGAACGAAGTTTTACGTGCTTTCATTGGACGATTTGTGGTAGTTTATTTTGATGATATACTGATTTATAGCAAATCTTTGGAAGAACATTTGGAACATTTACGTGTTGTTTTTAATGCTCTACGTGATGCACGCTTGTTTGGTAACCTTGGGAAGTGCACCTTTTGCACCGATCGAGTATCTTTTCTTGGCTATGTTGTTACTCCACAGGAATTGAAGTTGATAAAGCCAAGATTGAAGCTATTGAGAGTTGGCCAAGCCCAAAACGGTCACACAAGTGAGGAGTTTCCTTGGCCTCGCTGGTTTCTATAGGCGTTTTGTGAGAGATTTCAGCACCATTGCTGCACCTCTCAACGAGCTTACAAAGAAGGATGTGCCTTTTGTTTGGGGTACCGCACGGAAGAAGCCTTCACGGTATTGAAAGTTAAGTTGACACATGCTCCTTTACTCCAACTTCCTGATTTTAATAAAACTTTTGAGCTTGAATGTGATGCTAGTGGAATTGGATTAGAGGTGTGTTATTACAAGATGGCAAACCTGTTGCATACTTTTTGAAAAATTGAGTGGGCCTAGTCTGAATTACTCTACTTATGATAAAGAATTATATGCTCTTGTTCGGACTTTAGAAACATGGCAACATTATTTATGGCCCAAAGAATTTGTTATACATTCTGATCATGAATCTTTGAAACATATTAAAAGTCAAGCTAAACTGAATCGTAGACATGCTAAATGGGTTGAATTCATTGAGACTTTCCTTATGTCATTAAACACAAGAAGGGTAAAGAAAATGTTATTGTTGATGCATTGTCTCGTCGCTATACTATGCTTTCACAACTTGACTTCAAAATATTTGGTTTGGAGACCATCAAAGATCAATATGTGCATGATGCTGATTTTAAAGATGTATTGCAGAATTGTAAAGAAGGAAGAACATGGAACAAGTTTGTCGTTAATGATGGATTTGTGTTCGTGCTAACAAGCTATGCATTCCAGCTAGCTCCATTCGCCTTTTGTTGTTGCAGGAGGCGCATGGAGGAGGACTAATGGGACACTTTGGCGTGAAGAAGACGGAGGACGACTTGCTACACATTTCTTTTGGCCAAAGATGAGACGGATGTTGAGCGCTTTTATTGCTCGCTGCACTACATGTCAAAAAGCTAAGTCACGACTCAATCCTCATGGTTTATATATGCCTTTGCCTCGTACTCTAGTGTTCCTTGGGAGGATATATCTATGGACTTTGTTTTAGGTTTACCTAGAACAAAGAAGGGAGGATAGCATATTTGTTGTCGTGGATAGATTCTCAAAATGGCACACTTTATACCATGTCATAAAAGCGATGATGCTGTCAATGTTGCTGATTTGTTCTTTCGTGAAATTATTCGCTTGCATGGTGTGCCAAATACTATTGTTTCAGATCGTGATACTAAATTTCTTAGCCACTTTTGGAGATGTTTATGGGCTAAGTTGGGGACTAAACTGCTTTTAGTACTACTTGTCACCCCCAAACCGATGGACAAACTGAAGTAGTCAATAGAACATTGTCTACTATGCTTAGGGCTGTTCTAAAGAAAAATAAGAAAATGTGGGAGGAATGCTTGCCTCATATTGAATTTGCTTATAATCGCTCATTGCATTCTACTACTAAGATGTGCCCTTTTGAAGTTGTGTATGGTTTCCTACCTCGTGCACCAATTGATTTGTTGCCTCTTCCATCTTCGGAGAAGGTTAATTTTGATGCTAAAGAACGTGCTGAATTGATTTTAAAATGCATGAGTTAACTAAGGAAAACATTGAGCGATGAATGCTAAATATAAACTTGCTGGAGATAAGGGTAGAAAACATGTTGTGTTTGCACTGGAGATCTTGTTTGGTTACATTTGCGTAAGGATAGATTTCTGATTTGCACAAATCAAAGCTAATGCCACGTGCTGCTGGTCCCTTTAAGGTGTTGGAGAAAGTAAATGATAATGCATATAAACTTGAGCTGCCCGCAGATTTTGGGGTTAGTCCCACTTTTAACATTGCAGATTTGAAGCCATATTTGGGTGAGGAAGATGAACTTCCGTCGAGGACGACTTCATTTCAAGAAGGGAGGATGATGAGGACATCAATACCATTGTTACACCCACAGCCCCTGCTGCTATACATACGGACCAATTACTAGAGCTCGCAGACGCCAACTAAATTACTGTGTACTTTCGTTTCTTGGTAATGATTCTAATGTTCATGAGAATATGATGCTGCTTAAATTGGATACATTTGTTTTGCTTACAAATGAAGGGCCTAGCTTGGACAAGGATGAACATTGGAGAAAGAACAAGCATGGAGATGATGGCATACGCAAGGGGGACAAGAATGGAGTTACAAGTGATGATTTCAGGACTTTGAAGCCACCATAATGAGTGCATGAAGCCTTGGATGAAATATACAAGATGCCACTTCATAAATTTCGTCCAGAGGCTATTCTAGGTGCTGCGTCACCTTATTATTGGGCCAGGCCCATGTAATTTCGAAATACATTAGTATAGGCTATTTTAGAGTCCGTATGTGTGGGGAAACAAGAGATAGGGTTAGTTTCGACCCTCCACCAAGGGCCACGAAATTCTCCCCTCTTCCTCCATATATACAGCCCTTAGGGCACCGCTTAGACTTTGGGTTTTGTTTAGATCAAAAGTTCGCCATAGCTGCAACTTCGCATTTCGCTTGTGTTCAACGACTGCACAAAGGCGCCACAGTAACCCCACCTTGATCAATAAAGCTTTCATCTTATATTCGCAATATCCTGATTGCAATCTCAGTTTCTTGCTTGTTCTTCGCTTGCTCGCAGGAAATAGACCCTCGTGGTCAGGTTGATCGTGCTCGGCGTGGTCAATAACCTCTCGGAGTTGGTTTAGCGATTGCTAAAGGCGCGACGCCCTCGCACGCCGTAGTCGGATCGTCAAAGTCGACTTCCACCAAAGCGAAATCCACCATCTCATCGAAAGACGGACACCTCTGCCTCTATCACACATGCAAAGCTAGTGAAAGCACAAAGCAACCCAGCGAGAACACGTCTCTCCTCGGGATATTGTAAACATGTAAATCGTTGTTCGGTTTCTAACTCCCAAGTAAGATATATATCAGGAACATATCTACCCTCAAATGGTGGAATATTCAATTTCAGTTTGGGAGATGCTCATGATCTCGTACTGAGGGAGCCCTAACATTGCCATTATTTGCATGTGGACGACACTGGTGGTTGTGGTGCTGGTGGTTGCACGTAGTTCGATGTTGATCAACCTCATCCTCGTAATCTCCACATAATCATCCTCGTCGGTACCGGCAGCAGCGATAGCAGGAGCCAAAGAAGCACCAACAGCGGTAGCAGCGGCACCAGAATTTTGTCCTGGCTCAATAGGAACACGCTTGAGCTCGTCCATACTGATTCGGAAGAGCGTAGTTGTTGTCGTTCTTGGAGGTGCGATAGTGCAGCGCGGCGGTGGTTGTGGGAAGCAGCGAGCAATTCATCAAACTTGCTATCAAGCTTTGTTTCAAACGTCTTCTCAATGCCATCTATCTTCTCCATGGCCTCGTCAAATCTGTTTAGCACATCTTTTTGTCAATCATCATTTGCTGAAATTTATCATGTGGCTGTTACGCCCGTATCAATCTCGTCACATGATCCTGCCATGGTTAGCAGCAATAGAAACACACAAGAATATGATCCTCATGACTACTAACAAGAGATGGTGGTGGGTGTCACAAATCCGTCAAGCAAATCTCAAATTCTTACCAGTTCTTACTCAGCCAGGCGGTGATCGGCAACCGTTGTAATCAAAACTCTCAAAAGCTTGGATAAGCGATTGCGGGAGAGTCAACGCATACAGCGTAGATGTATGTGGAGCTGGGAAGGCTTATAATATGGTAGCAAAAAGGGTTGACAATAGTCAATTCGAGAGATGCAAAGTTGAATAAGCGCTCAAGATTGCAGTGACGGGTCTGTCCTAGGCTGACCGTGCTAGAGACGCGAGCCTAGAACACTAACAAAATCACGGCGCTGCACGTAAACAAGGGAGGAGCACACACTGAATTTTCCAACCAGTATTGTTAGTGTACTAGGGCGAGCCTAGAACACTTTGTTTACGCAGCGGCGCCGTGATTTTGTTAGTGTACTAGGCTCGCCTCTAGCACGGTCCAGCCTAGGACCAGCACAGCATCGCTGTGAGCGCTTATTCAACTTTGCATCTCCGAATTGATTATTGCTGACCTTTTTTGCTACCATATTATAAGCCTTTCCAGCTCCACATACATCTACGCCGTATGCTTGATTCTCCCCGTAATCGCTATAGCCAAGCTTTGAGAGTTTTGACTACGACGGTTGCCGATCACCGCCGCTGGGTAAGAACACGGTAAGAATTTGAGATTTGCTTGACGGATTTGTGACTGTCCACCACACCACCACCACCACTTCCTAGTAGTCCAGAGGATCATATTCTTGTGTGTTTCTATTGTTGCTAACCATGGCAGGTTCACAAGTCGATGAGACTGATTGGGAGAACCGACGAACAAACAGCTACATGATAAGTTTCAGCAAATGATGATTGGACAGTGCAAGACGTGTAAACAGATTTGACGAGGCCATGGAGAGATAGATGGCATTGAGAAGACGTTGAAACAAAGCTTGATAGCAAGTTTGATGAATTGCTCGCTGCTTTTCCACAACCACCGCCGGCTGCACATATCGCACCTCCGCAACAACAACAACTACGCCTCTTCCGAATCAGTATGGACGAGATCAGCGTGTTCCTATTGAGCCAGGACAAAATTCTCGTGCCGCCGCTACTGCTGTTGGTGCTTCTTTGGCTCTCGCCATCTGCTGGTGGTACCGAGGAGGATGATGAGTATGTGGACGATTAAGAGGATGAGGTTGATCAACATCGTAACTACTGCAACCACCAGCACCACAACCACCAGTGTCGCCCACATGCAAATAATGGCAATATTAGGGCTCCCTCAGTACGAGATCATGACCATCTCCCTAAACTGAAATTGAATATTCCACCATTTGAGGGTAGATATGTTCCGATATATATCTTACTTGGGAGTTAGAAACTGAACAACGATTTACATGTTTACAATATCCCGAGGAGAGACGTGTTCCCGCTGCTGTTTGTGCTTTCACTAGCTTTTGTATGTGTTTGGTGGTCTCGAACATTGTAGATTATATCCTGTTCCAGCTACTTGGGCTGCTTTGAAAACTGCTATGCGTACTCGTTGGGTTCCACCATATTATCAACGTGAATTGGTTCAAAAATTGCAGCGCTTAAGACAAGGAAAAAATTATGTAGAAGAATATTATCAAGAATTACAAACTGGCTTGATTAGATGTGGTATTGTTGAGGAGAATGAAGCTATGCTTGCACATTTTCTGGGTGGATTAAATAGAGAGATTCAGACCATTCTAGACTATAAGGATTATAATAATATCACTCGCTTATTCCATCTTGCTTGTAAAGTGAACGTGAAGTGCGTGGATCGACAGCCATTGGCGCCGCACTAACTTTTCTCGCAGGTCGACCTTCATCATGGACACCACGCATCATCTACTTCCACTCGCACCATCACCTCCTTGGTGCCACCTCCAACCGTGATACAAGAAAGCAGGCACAACCACCACTATCCGCCAAGAGCACACCTGCGGGGCCTGCAGAGCTCTTCTTCTTCCATGGCGCCAACAGGCACACAAGTGATATTATTTGTCGTCGTTGTAAGGGAAGAGGACATTTTATGAGAGAATGCAAATCTCAGCGGTGATGATTGCTACCGAGGATGGTGGGTATGAGTCCGCTAGTGACTATGATGAGGAGACTTTGGCTCTTATTACACATGAGGAACACGGTGGAGATGATTCTGATCATGAGACACAATACATGGCTGTCTGAAGATGCCGACAGGTATGAATGTTTAGTTGCTCAACGTGTTTTGAGTGTGCAGGTTACACAAGCTGAGCAAAATCAGAGGCATAATTTGTCCCATACAAAGGGAGTTGTGAAGGAACGTTCTATTCAAGGCCATCATAGATGGAGGGAGCTGCAACAACTTGGCTAGCATGGAGATGGTGGAGAAGCTATCTCTCACCACAAGACCACATCCACATCCTTACTACATCCAATGGTTCAAAAACAGCGGCAAGGTTAAGGTAACACGCATCGTCGTGTGCATTTTAGTATCTCTACATATGCTGATTATGTTGATTGTGATGTGGTACCTATGCAAGCATGTTCCTTATTACGAAGACTTTTGAGCTTGAATGTGATGCTAGTGGAATTGGATTAGGAGGTGTGTTATTACAAGATGGCAAACCTGTTGTATACTTTTCTGAAAAATTGAGGGCCTAGTCTGAATTATTCTACTTATGATGATAAATTATATGCTCTTGTTCGACTTTAGAAACATGAAAACATTATTTATGGCCCAAAGAATTTGTTATACATTCGATCATGAATCTTTTGGAACATATTAAAAGTCAAGCTAAACTGAATCAAGAGACATGCTAAATGGGTTGAATTCATTGAGACTTTCCCTTATGTCATTAAACACAAGAAGGGTAAAGAAATGTTATTGCCGATGCATTGTCTCACACGCTTATACTATGCTTTCACAATCTTGACTTCAAAATATTTGCCCATGCCACCATCAAAGATCAATATGTGCATGATGCGGATTTTAAAGATGTATCAGAATTGTAAAGAAGGAAGAACATGGAACAAGTTTGTCGTTAATGATGGATTTGTGTTCTGGTAACAAGTTATGCATTCCAAATGGTCTGCCTGCTTTTTGTTGTTGCAGGAGGCGTTATGGAGGAGGACCATCGGGACACTTCGCAAGAAGAAGAAGACGGACGACTTTACTACACATTTCTTTTGGCCAAAGATGAGACGGATGTTGAGCGCTTTTATTGCTCATCGTGACTACACAATGTCAAAAAGCTAAGTCACGACTCAATCCTCATGGGTTATATATGCCCCTTGCCTCGTACTCAGTGTTCCTGGGGAGGATATATTCATGGACTTTGTTTTAGGTTTACCCAGAACAAAGAAGGGAGGGATAGTATATTTGTTGTCGTGATAGATTCTAAAAATGGCAATAATTTTATACCATGTCATAAAAGCTTATGATGTTGTTAATGTTGCTGATTTGTTCTTTCGTGAAATTATTCGCTTGCATGGTGTGTCAAATACTATAGTTTCAGATCGTGATACTAAATTTCTTAGCCACTTTTTGAGATGTTTATGGGCCAAGTTGGGGACTAAACCGCTTTTAGTACTACTTGTCACCCCCAAACTGATGGACAAAACTGAAGTAGTCAATAGAACATTGTCTACTATGCTTAGGGCTGTTCTAAAGAATAATAAGAAAATGTGGGAGGAATGCTTGTCTCATATTGAATTTGCTTATAATCGCTCATTGCATTCTACTAATAAGATGTGCCCTTTTTAGTTGTGTATGGTTTCTACCGCACACCTATTGATTTGTTGCCTCTTCCATCTTCTGAGAAGGTTAATTTTGATGCTAAAGAACGTATGAATTGATTTTAAAAAGATATGAGTTAACTAAGGAAAAACATTGAGCGATGAATGCTAAATATAAACTTGTCGGAGATAAGGGTAGAAAACATGTTGTGTTTGCACTCGAGATCTTGTTTGGTTACATTTATGAAGGATAGATTTCTGATTTATCGTAAATCAAAGCTAATGCCACGTGTCACCTGGTCCCTTTAAGGTGTTGGAGAAAGTAAATGATAATGCATATAAACTTGAGCGCTCGCAGATTTTGGGGTTAGTCCCACTTTTAACATTGCAGATTTGAAGGCATATTTGGGTGAGGAAGATGAACGTCTCGTCAGAGGACGCCTCTTCATTTCAAGAAGGGGAGGATGATGAGGACATCAATACCATTGTTACACCCACAGCTCCCTAACGGCTATATAGATAATCGACTAATTACTAGAGCTTTCAAGACGCCAACTAAATTAGTTACCGTACTTTCGCTTGGTAATGATTCTAATGTTCATGAGAATATGATGTCGCTTAAATTGATACATTTGTTTTGTTACAAATGAAGGGCCTAGCTTGGAGAAGGATGAACATGGAGCAAGAACAAGCATGGAGATGATGGCATGCTAAGGGGAACAAGAATTGAGTTACAAGTGATGATTCTGTGACTCAGCTTTCACCATAATGAGTGTATGAAGTTTTGGACGAAATATACAAGATGCCACTTCATAAATTTCATTCCGTAGGCTATTCTAGGTGGCTGCATACACTTATTATTGGGCCAGTCCCATGTAATGTCGAAATACATTAGTATAGGCTATTTTTAGAGTCCGATGTGTGGGGAAACAAGAGATAGGGTTAGTTTCGACCCCTCCACCAAGGGCCACGAAATTCTCCTCTTCCTCCATATATACAGCCCTTAGGAAACCGCTTAGACTTTTGGGTTTTGTTTAGACTTAAAAGTTCGCCATAGCTGCAAGAATCAAGCAGACTTCGCTTGTGTTCAACGACTGCATAAAGGCGCTTACAGAACCCCACCTTGATTAATCAAGCTTTCATCTTATATTCGCAATATCCAGATTGCAACCAGCGGGCTTGCTTTTGTTCTTCGCTTGCTCGCAGGAAAATGCACTCGTGGTCGGGTTGATCGGGTCCCGCGTGGGTCAATAACCCTCCTGAGTTGGTTTAGCGATGTTGGCATGCCTGACGTCTTCGCATCCGTAGTCGGATCGTCAAAGTCGACTTCCACCAAAGCGTAAATCCACCATCTCATCGAAAGACGGACACCTTTGCTCTATCGAAAGTCAAAGAACATCATTCGTCGCTATTTTTTTCAGACATGTTTCAACCTATTGGCACTTCTTTTGAAGGAAATTCAGAGATTATGTTGCTATAGACATTAGTCCTCCGGTAGATTTAACGTATCTTTCAATGTGATGCTCTATGATCCGGCAATCTCATTTGGCCGTAAATTGAAGAAAATCCAGCGGCTATATGCCTTATTCTCCTTGTTTTCACGGATGGCATGTCAGAACTCATGCGCGCCAAAGCCAAGAACAAAAGGGCATTCCCTGGCATCGTCAATATATATGTGGAAACTATATCTCCTCTATAGAGGACAAGAAATTTTGGGGCAATCAGCAAAAGCGACGAGAAAATGAAGTACTTTCAAGGACTGCCATAGAATGGACAGATGTTCACTAAAACGGTCATAATTTTGTCATTCGGAGTCCGTGGTTTAACCCATAGGCATTAAACTGCTCGCTGCGAAGCGCAGGAACCAAAAATACTCCACGCCCCACCAGAGGCCCGAGAGCACTCAACTTCAGCCTTAAGCAGACTTTTTGGCCTCCGAAGTCAAAGAACGCCATTCATCGCTATTTTTCGACAAGTTTCTTAACCCATCTGGACTTCTTTGATGGAAAATCGAGAGATTATGTTGCTATAGACATTAGTCTCCCCAGGGACAAACGCATTTTCTTCGCAGATGCTCTATGATCCGGCAATCTCATTTGGTCGAAATTGAAGAAAATCCAGCAGTTATATGCCTTATTCTCCTTGTTTTCACGGATGGCATGCAGTAACTCATGCGCATGAAAGCCAAGAACAAAAGGCATTCCTCGATCGGTCAATATATATGTCGAACGATATCCTCTATAGAGGACAAGAAATTTAGCAACAGCAAAAGAGCACGAGAAAATGAAGTACTTTCAAGGACCGCCATAGAATGGATGATGTTCACTAAAACGGTCATAATTTTGTCATTCGGAGTCCGTGGGGGCCCATAAATGAACTGTTTCAAGTAAAGCGCTGAATCCAAAAATGTTCCACGCCCACGAGAAGCCCGGAGTACCCTCAAATTTAGCTTCAAGGTGACTTTTGGCCCGGAAAGTCAAAGAACATCATTGGTCGCCGCTTCTTGACAAGTTTCAACCCATTGGCACTTCCTTTTAAGGAATTCGAGAGATTATGTTGTTTATAGACATTAAGCCGCCGGTAGGGACAAACGCATCTTTCGCAGATGCTCTATGATCCGGCAATCTTATTTGGTCAGTAAATTGAAGAAAATCAGCAATGGCATATGCCTTATTCTCCTTGTTTTCACGGATGGCATGTCAGAACTTCATGCAAGTGAAAGCCAAGAACAAAAGGGCATTCCCTGCGACGGTCAATATATATGTGGAAACGATATCTCCTCTATAGAGGACAAGAAATTTTGGGGCACCGTGCAAAAGAGCGACGAGAAAATGAAGTACTTTCAAGGACCTGCCATAGAATGGATGATGTTCACTAAAACGGTCATAATTTTGTCATTCGAGTCCGTGGTTTGGCCTATAAGTATTGAAATCTGCGCAATGAAAGGCCATGAATCCAAAAATGTTCCACGCTCACGAGAAGCCCGGAGTACCTCAAATTTAGCCTTAAGCAGGACTTTTGGCCCGGAAAGTCAAAGAACATCATTTGTCGCTATTTTTGAGACAAGTTTCTGAACCCATTGGCACTTCCTTTTGAAGGGAATTCGAGAGATTATGTTGCTTATAGACATTAACCCGCCTCGGTAGGGACAAACGTACTTTCGCAGATGCTCTATGATCCGGCAATCCTATTTGGTCAGAAATTGAAGAAAATCCAGCCGCTATATGCTCTATTCTCCTTGTTTTCACGGATGGCATGTCAGAATCTCATGCAAGTGAAAGCCAAGAACAAAAGGGCATTCCCGCATCGGTCAATATATATGTGGAAACGATATCACTCTATAGAGGACAACAAATTTTGGGGAAATCAGCAAATAGCGCACGAGAAAATGAAGTACTTTCAAGGACCGCCATAGAATGGATGAGATGTTCACTAAAACGGTCATAATTTTGTCATATCGAGTCCGTGTTTGACCCATAAGTATTGAAACTGCTCACATGAGCGCCGAATCCAAAAAATACTCCACGCTTCCGCCAGAGTCCCGAGCACTTCAAATTCAGCCTTAAGGTGACTTTTGGCCCGGAAAGTCAAAGAACATCATTTGTCGCTATTTTGAGACAAGTTTCAACCCATTGGCACTTCCTTTTGAAGGAATTCGAGAGATTATGTTGTTTATAGACATTAACCCCCGGTAGGGACAAACGCATTTTCTCGCAGATATTTCTATGATCCCGCAATCCTATTTGGTCATAAATTGAAGAAAATCCAGCGGCTATGGCATGCCTTATTCTCTTGTTTTCACGGATGGCATGCTCGAACTCACGTGCGTGAAAGGCAAGAACAAAAGGGCATTCCCTGATCGGTCAATATATATGTGGAAATGATATCACCTCTATAGAGGACAAGAAATTTTGGGGCAATCAAAAAAAAGTGTAACGAGAAATGAAGTACTTTCAAGGATCGCCAGAGAATGGACAGATGTTCACTAAAACGGTCATAATTTTGTCATTCGAGTCCGTGGTCGGAACCATAAGCATTAAACTCGCTGCATGAAATGCCGAATCAAAAAAATACTCCACGCCCACCGAGGAGGCCCGAGTACCTCAATTTCAGCCTTAAGGTGGACTTTTTGGCCCCCAAAGTCAAAGAACATCATTTGTCATTGTTTTTCGACAAGTTTCAACCCATTGGCACTTCCTTTTGAAGGAATTCAGAGATTATGTTGCTTATAGACATTAGCCTCCCGGTAGGGACAAACGCATTCTTTCTCGCAGATGCTCTATGATCCGGCAACCCTATTTGGCCATAAATTGAAGAAAATCCAGCCTATATGCCTTATTCTCCTTGTTTTCGCGGATGGCATGTCAGTGATTAATGCGGAAAGCCAAGAACAAAAGGGCATTCCTTGCATCGGTCAAATATATATGGAAACGATATCCTCTATAGAGGACAAGAAATTTTGGGGCAACAGCAAAAAGAGCGCGAGACAATGAAGTACTTTCAAGGACCGCCATAGAATGGACAGATGTTCACTAAAACGGTCATAATTTTTTGTCATTCAGAATCCGTGGTCGGACCCATAAGTATTCGAACCGTCAACGGCGAAGTAGCTTGAATCCAAAAATAACCCACGCTCCGCTGAGAGGTGTGAGTACCTTTCATTCAGCCATAAGCAGGACTTTTGGCCCGAATGTCAAAGAACATCATTTGTCATTGCTTCGCATAAGTTCTCAACCCATTGGCACTCCTTTGAAGGAAATTCGAGAGATTATGTTGTTTATAGAGATTAACCCTCTCGGTAGGGACAAACGATTTTCTCGCAGATGCTCTATGATCCGGCAACCCTTATTTGGCCATAAATTGAAGAAAATCCAGCGGCTATATGCCTTATTCTCCTTGTTTTCGATGGTGCCGTTGTAATTAATGATGCGAAAGCCAAGAACAAAAGGGCATTCCCTCAATCGGTCAATATATATGTGGAAATGATATCTCCTCTATAGAGGACAAGAAATTTTGGGGCACTAGGCAAAAAGTGTACGAAAAAATGAAGTACTTTCAAGGATCGCCATAGAATGGACAGATGTCCGCGAAAACGGCATAATTTTGTCATTCAAGTCCGTGGTATCAACCATAAGTACTAAATCGTCCGCTGAAGCGCTGAATCCAAAAAATAATCCACGCTCGCCAGAGGTCTGGTACCTCACCATTCAGCTTAAGGTGACTTTTGGCCTCGAAGTCAAAGAACATCATTTGTCGCTGTTTTTCACACAAGTTTCGAACCCATCGACTTCTTCCTTTTGAAGGAAATTCGAGAGATTATGTTGTTTATAGACATTAGTCCTCCCGGTAGGGACAAACGCATCTTTCTCGCAGATGCTCTATGATCCGGCAACTCTCATTTGGCCATAAATTGAAGAAAAACTAGCGGTTATATGCCTTATTCTCCTTGTTTTCGCCGGATGGCATGTCTGTAAATTCATGCGCATGGAAAGCCAAGAACAAAAGGGCATTTCTCTGCATCGGTCAATATATATGTGGAATGATATCTCCTCTATAGAGGACAAGAAATTTTGGGGCAATCAGTCAAAAAGCTTACGAGAAAATGTAGTATTTTCAAGGACCGCCATAGAATGGACAGATGTTCACTAAAATGGTCATAATTTTATTATTCGTAGTCCGTGTCGGACACATAAGCATTGAATCTGCCAAGTATGAGCGGCATTAATCCAAAAAATACCCACGCGCCCGCCAGAGGGCCCGAGTATCACAAATTCAGCCTTTAGCAGGATTCTTTTGCCCTGAAAGTCAAAGAACATCATTCGCCGCTATTTTTCGCACAAGTTTCAATCCATTGGCACTTCCTTTGAAGGAAATTCAGAGATTATGTTGCTTATAGACATTAGTCCTCGGTAGGGACAATGGCATTCTTTCGCAGATGCTCTATGATCCGCAATCTTATTTGGCCGAAATTGAAGAAAATCCTGCATTATATGCCTTATTCTCCTTTTTTGTTTACGGATGGCATGTATAGAACTCATGTGCATGAAAACCAAGAACAAAAGGGCATTCCTGCATCGGATCGGTCAATATATAGAAACGATATTCCTCTATAGGTGACAAGAAATTTTGCCCACCCAAAAGGCGAAACTGAAACTACTCACAAGGGCTACCATAGAATCCACCATGTTCACTAAAACGGCTACCATTTTATTCAGTCTCCGTGGTCGGAACCATAGACTCAATCCTTTCATGGCGAAGACATGATCCAAAAATACTCCCACGCTTCGCTAGAGTCTTGAGTACCATCAATGGCCTCAACCCATTGAAAGCAGACTGCAGTCCGGCATTCATACAAGTACTCAACTGTTCAAGGACCAAATACCCACGCCTTCAAGAGGCCCGAGTACCATCACCAGCCTTAACTTTGTCTCTCGAAACAACATTCGTCAAGAAAGTCGAACCCATTGGCACTTCCTTTGAAGGAAACGAGATTATGTTAATTATAGACATTAGTCCTCTCTGCTTCTTCAAATAAATTCAGTTTTTGAAGGAAACCCATAAGCAACATAATCTCTCAATTTCCTTCAAAATGAAGTGCCAATGGGTTCGTAAACTTGTCCTAAAAAATACGATTTAATGACGTTTTGACTTTCAAAAAAAGTCCCGCTTTAGGCTGAATTGACGGCATCTGGAGCTCCAAGGGAGCGTGGAGTATTTTTGATTCAAGACACTCGCCATGTAGTTTGAGAGAGTACTTATGGGTCCGATACATGGACTCAATGACAAAATTATGACCGCTTTAGTGAACATCCTCTCATCTTCTATGGCGTACCCTTGAAAGTACTTCATTTTCCCATGCTTTTCACCGATTGTTTAAAATTTCTTGTCCTCTATAGAGGAGATATGGTTTCCACATATATATTAGACCGATGCCGTGAATGCCCTTTTGTTCTTGGCTTTCACGCATGAGTTATAGCATGCCATCCGCGAAAAACAAGGAGAATAAGCATATAGTCCGGATTGTTCTTTCAATTTACGCCAAATGAGATTCGCTCTGATCATAGAGCATCCGCAGAAAGGTACTTTGTCCCTACCAGGGGATTAATGTCTATAAGCAAACATAATCACTCGAATTTCCTCTCAAAAGGAAGTGCCAATGGGTTCGTAAACTTGTCTTGAAAATAGCTATTAATGATGTTCTTTGACTTTCGTACAAAAAGTCCCGCTAAGGTGAATTTGAGGGTATCCTGCCTCCCGCGCAAGCGGTAGTATTTTTGTCAGATTCACATGTACTTATGGGTCCGACACGACCAATGACAAAATTGTGGCTGTTTTAGTGAACATCCGTCCATTCTATGGCAGTCCTCGAAAGTACTTCATTTTCTCGCATGCTTGTTCGACCCTCTAAAATTTCTTGTCCTCTATAGAGGAGATATGGTTTCACATATATATTGACCGATGAATGCCCTTTTGTTCTTGGCTTTCACGCCGCATGAGTTATAGCATGCCATCCGCACAAAACAAGGAGAATAAGGTATATAGTCACCGGATTTTTTCAATTTACGCACGCCAAATGAGATTGCCTGGATCATAGAGCATCTCAAGCAGAAGGTACGCTTGTCCCTACCAGGGGACTAATGTCTATAAGCAACATAATCTCTCAATTTCTTCAAAAGGAAATGCCAATGGGTTCGTAAACTTGTCTGAGAAAAAATAGCGATTTAATGATGTTCTTTCAAGTTTGACTTTTCATTGCATTTAAGCCAAAAACCCGCTTAATACTGAATTTGAGGGTACTGATGAGGACATCAATACCATTGTTACACCCACAGCCTACTCTATCGCTATACATACCGGACTAATTACTAGAGTCACAAGACGCCAACTAAATTACTGTGTACTTTCGCTTGGTAATGATTCTAATGTTCATGAGAATATGATGCTGCTTAAATTGGATACATTTGTTTTGCTTACAAATGAAGGGCCTAGCTTGGAGAAGGATGAACATTGAGCAAGAACAAGCATGGAGATGATGGCATGCGCAGGGGGACAAGAATAGAGTTACAAGTGATGATTTCGTGACTTTGAAGCCACCATAATGAGTGCATGAAGCCTTGGACGAAATATACAAGATGCCACTTCATAAATTTCGTCCAGAGGCTATTCTAGGTGTTGGCACACCTTATTATTGGGCCAGGCCCATGTAATTTCGAAATACATTAGTATAGGCTATTTTTAGAGTCCTAGATGTGGGGAAACAAGAGATAGGGTTAGTTTCTGACCCTCCACCAAGGGCCACGAAATTCACCCCTCTTCCTCCATATATACAGCCCTTAGGGCACCGCTAGACTTGGGTTTTGTTTAGATCAAAAGTTCGCCATAGCTGCAACTTCACAGCATTTCGCTTGTGTTCAACGACTGCATAAAGGCGCCAGTAACCCCACCTTGATCAATAAAGCTTATCTTATATTGCAATATCCAGATTGCAATCTCAGTTTCTTGCTTGTTCTTCGCTTGCTCGCAGGAAATAGATTCGTGGTCGTTGATCGTGTTCTAGTGTGGTCAATAACCTCCTGAGTTGGTTTAGCGATTGTATAAGGCGCGACGCTCTCGTGACGCCGTAGTCGGATCGCCAAAGTCGACTTCCACCAAAGCGAATCCACCATCTCATCGAAAGACGGACACCTTTGCCTCTATCAAGTGGTATCGATTTGTGTTTCTCGGTGAGATTTTTACGTTTTTCGTAGTTTAGATCGAGTCTGCTTCTTCATACCTATAGTCCACTAAAAGCCAACAAAAAATTAGGTTAGTTCATCCCATCCAACCAATCTGAGCCTTTGCATAATCTTTTTCTCAGATTTTTTGTTGAATTTATGTTGCATCGCCGTGGTCAAGTTGTTGGTC
The DNA here is from genome assembly GCA_021437245.1 of Aegilops speltoides. NCBI lineage: Eukaryota > Viridiplantae > Streptophyta > Magnoliopsida > Poales > Poaceae > Aegilops > Aegilops speltoides. The sequence goes on from CM038146.1 coordinate 243,453,009, forward strand.
TTAGCGCCTAGTCTTTAGAGTTTCGAAGTTCTGCTCACAGTTGTCACGCCGCCACTGCCATATACCACCACCACATATTCACCGCTAATCCGAACTGTGATACGCCACCACATATCCGCCGCCATCACGCCCATCCGAGTCCACTGCACATATATCCGCCACCATCCGAAGTTCCACCAGATTCATCTCCGCCACCATCCGAGTTCCACCAGATTCATCTCCGCCACCAATTCGAAGTTCCACCAGATTCATCTCCGCCACCACCCTAGTCCGAGTCCAAGAATTGTTGCATTGTTCTCGGATTTCAGATCACGCGATATCTCCGAAGTCGTGATGAAGAGAGGACTCCCAACTTCCAAGCCATCGCAGAAGAAAATAGTTCCAGCTTTTTCAAAAAAAAAACTAAGTCCGGAAAATTCGCTAGGCAGTTTTTAGACCATTTGTAGACTTTTCGAAAAAATTTGTCATGGAGCAAAAAAAAAAAAAAAGAGGAAAAAAGTGCAAAAAACAAAAAGAAAAAAGAGAAAAAAATTCAGAGTGTTCTCCCTTGTTTACGTAGCGCAATGTTGATTTTGTTAGTGTTCTAGGCTCGCATGCCTCTAGCACGGCCCAGCCTAGGACCAGCACACAAGACTGCTGCTGAGCGCTTATTCAACTTTGCATCTCTCAATTGATTATTGTCATTTTTTGCTACCATATTATAAGCCTTCCCAGCCCACATACATCTACGTCAGCATGCTTGATTCTCCCTGTAATCGCTATATCCAAGCTTTGAGAGTTTTGACTACAACGGTTGCCGATCACCACCGCCGGGTAAGAACTGTAAGAATTTGAGATTTGCTTGACGGGTTTGTGATACACCACCACCACTTCTTAGTAGTCTCAGAGGATCATATTCTTGTGTGTTTCTATTTGTACTAACCATGGTAGGATCACAAGTCGATGAGACTGATTGGGAGAACTCGACTTAACAAACAACTACATGATAAGTTTCAAGCAAAATGATGATTGGACAAAAAGACGTGGTAAACAGATTTGACGAGGCCATGGAGAAGATAGATGGCATTGAGAAGACGCTTGAAACAAAGCTTGATAGCAAGTTTGATGAATTGCTCGCTGATTTTCCACAACCACCGCCGGCTGCACCTATCGTGACTTCGAACGACAACAACCACGCCCTTCCGAATCAAGATGGACGAGCTCGCATGTTCCTATTGAGCCAGACAAAATTTCGTGCCGCCGCCATCGCCTGTTGGTGCTTTTTGGCTCATCGCTGCCGGTGGTACCGAGGAGGATGATGAGTATGTGGACGATTATGAGGATGAGGTTGATCAACATCGTAACCACGCAACCACCAAGCACCACAACCACCGTGTCGCCCACATGCAAATAATGGCAATATTAGGGCTCCTCAGTACGAGATCATGACCATCTCCCTAAACTGAAATTGAATATTCCACCATTTGAGGGTAGATATGTTCCCGATATATATCTTACTTGGGAGTTAGAAACTGAACAACCATTTACATGTTTACAATATCCCGAGGAGAGACGGTTCTCGTCATTGTTTGTGCTTTCACTAGCTTTGCATGTGTTTGGTGGTCTCCAACATTGTAGATTATATCCTGCTCCAGCTACTTGGGCTGCTTTGAAAACTGCTATATGTATCAAGGTTCCACCATATTATCAACGTGAATTACTTCAAAATTGCAGCGCTTAAGACAAGGAAAAACTCAGAGAAGAATATTATCGTGAATTACAAACCTGCTTGATTAGATGTGGTATTGTTGAGGAGAATGAAGCTATGCTTGCACGCTTTTCGGGTGGATTAAATAGAGAGATTCGACCATTCTAGACTATAAGGATTATAATAATATCACTCGCTTATTCCATCTTGCTTGTAAAGCTGAACGTGAAGTGCAGGATCGACAGTGCATTGGCGCCACATCAACTTTTCCGCAGGTCGACCTTCATCATGGACACCACGCATCATCTACTTCCACCGCACTATCACCTCCTTCAAAGCACCTCCAACCGTGATACAAGAAAGCAAGCACAACCACCACTATCGCCAAGAGCACACTGGCTGGCCTTGCATGTAGCTCTTCTTCTTCCATGGCGCCAATAGGCACACAAGTGATATTATTTGTCGTCATTGTAAGGGAAGAGGACATTTTATGAGAGAATGCAAATCAGCTGCAGGATGATTGCTACCGAGGATGGTGGGTATGAGTCCGCTTAGTGACTATGATGAGGAGACTTTGGCTCTTATTACACATGAGGAACACGGTGGAGATGATTCTGATCATGAGACACAATACATGGCTGCTCAAGATGCCGACAGTATGAATGTTTAGTTGCTCAACGTGTTTTGAGTGTGCAGTTACACAAGTCGAGCAAAATCAGAGGCATAATTTGTTCCATACAAAGGAGTTGTGAAGGAACGCTTCTATTCAAGGCCATCATAGATGGAGGGAGCTGCAACAACTTGGCTAGCATGGAGATGGTGGAGAAGCTATCTCTCACCACAAGACCACATCCACATCCTTACTACATCCAATGGTTCAACAACATGCAGCAAGGTGAAGGTAACACGCATCGCTGTGTGTGCATTTTAGTATCTCTACATATGCTGATTATGTTGATTGTGATGTGGTACCTATGCAAGCATGTTCCTTGTTACTTGGTAGACCATGGCAATTTGATAAAATTTCAGACACCATGGTAGAAACAATCAAGATACTCTTGTTCATAAGGATAAAATATTACTTTGCTTCCTATGACTCCCGAGTCCATTTTGAAAGATGATATTAATAGAGCTAATAAAGCAAAACAGAGAAAATAAGAGTGAAAATCAGATTGTGGAAAAGAATTTGAGCAACACATGAAGCCTAATAATAAACCATCTATCGTTGCTTTCAAATTAAATTGAAAAGTGCATGTTTACTTGCCACCAAATCTGATATTGATGAGCTAGATTTTAGCAAATCTATTTGCTATGCTTTTGTGCAAAGAGGCATTATTTTCATTCGAGGACGGTTTTCCTTCTTTGCCCCTCGTCATCACTAACATTTTGCAGAGTTCACGACGCTCTTCCACAAGACGCAAGCCACCGGATTACCACCTATTCGAGGGATTGAGCATCAAATTGACTTAATTCTGTGCATCATTACCCAACCGTGCACCATACCGCACTCAATCCAGAGGAGACGAAGGAGATTATGCGCATAAGTACAGAGCTGCTCGACAAAGGTTATATACGCTAATCCCTTAGTCCTTGTGCTGTTCCTATTATTCTAGTGCCGAAAAAAGGATGGTACATCACGATGTGTGTTGATTGTAGAGGCATCAATAATATTACTATTCGTTATCGCCACCCTATTCCTAGGCTAGATGATATGCTTGATGAATTGAGTGGCTCTACAATATTCTCCAAAGTTGATTTATGAGTGGATACCATCAAATTCAGATGAAATTGGGAGATGAATGGAAAACAGCATTTAAAACTAAGTTTGGATTATATGAGTGGTTAGTCATGCCTTTTGGGTTAACTAATGCACCTAGTACTTTCATGAGATTAATGAACTAAGTTTTACGTGCTTTCATTGGACGCATTTGTGGTAGTCTATTTTGATGATATACTGATTTATAGCAAATCTTGGAAGAACATTTGAACATTTACGTGTTGTTTTTAATGCTCACGTGATGCACGCTTGTTTGGTAACCTTGGGAAGTGCACCTTTGCATCGATCGAGTATCTTTTCTTGGCTATGTTGTTACTCCACAGGAATTGAAGTTGATAAAGCCAAGATTGAAGTTATTGAGAGTTGGCCGAGCCCAAAACGGTCACACAAGGAGGAGTTTCTTGGCCTCATTGTTTCTATAGGCTTTGTGAGAGATTTCAGCACCATTGCTGCACCTCTCAACGAGCTTACAAAGAAGGATGTGCCTTTGTTTGGGGTACCGCACAGAAGAAGCCTTCACGGTATTGAAAGATAAGTTGACACATGCCCTTTACTCCAACTTCCCGATTTTAATAAGACTTTTGAGCTTGAATGTGATGCTAGTGGAATTGGATTAGAGGTGTGTTATTACAAGATGGCAAACCTGTTGTATACTTTTCTGAAAAATTGAGTGGGCCTAGTCTGAATTATTCTACTTATGATAAAGAATTATATGCTCTTGTTCGGACTTTAGAAACATGGCAACATTATTTATGGCCCAAAGAATTTGTTATACATTCTGATCATGAATCTTTGAAACATATTAAAAGTCAAGCTAAACTGAATCGTAGACATGCTAAATGGGTTGAATTCATTGAGACTTTCCTTATGTCATTAAACACAAGAAGGGTAAAGAAAATGTTATTGCTGATGCATTGTCTCGTCGCTATACTATGCTTTCACAACTTGACTTCAAAATATTTGGTTTGGAGACCATCAAAGATCAATATGTGCATGATGCTGATTTTAAAGATGTATTGCAGAATTGTAAAGAAGGAAGAACATGGAACAAGTTTGTCGTTAATGATGGATTTGTGTTCCTGCTAACAAGCTATGCATTCCAGCTAGCTCCGCTCGCCTTTTGTTGTTGCAGGAGGCGATGGAGGAGGACTAATGGGACACTTTGGCGTGAAGAAGACGGAGGACGATTGCTACACATTTCTTTTGGCCAAAGATGAGACGGATGTTGAGCGCTTTATTGCTCAACTGACTACATGTCAAAAAGCTAAGTCACGACCAATCCTCATGGTTTATATATGCCTTTGCCTTGCACTCTAGTGTTCCTTGGGAGGATATATCTATGGACTTTGTTTTAGGTTTACCTAGAACAAAGAAGGGAGGGATAGCATATTTGTTGTCGTGATAGATTTCTAAAATGGCACACTTTATACCATGTCATAAAAGCGATGATGCCGCTAATGTTGCTGATTTGTTCTTTCGTGAAATTATTCGCTTGCATGGTGTGCCAAATACTATTGTTTCAGATCGTGATACTAAATTTCTTAGCCACTTTTGGAGATGTTTATGGGCCAAGTTAGACTAAACTGCTTTTAGTACTACTTGTCACCCCAAACCGATGGATAAACCAAGTAGTCAATAGAACATTGTCTACTATGCTTAGGGCTGTTCTAAAGAAAAATAAGAAAATGTGGGAGGAATGCTTGCCTCATATTGAATTTGCTTATAATCGCTCATTGCATTCTACTACTAAGATGTGCCCTTTTGAAGTTGTGTATGGTTTCCTACCGTGCACCTATTGATTTGTCGCTCTTCCATCTTCGGAGAAGGTTAATTTTGATGCTAAAGAACGCATGAATTGATTTTAAAAATGCATGAGTTAACTAAGGAAAACATTGAGCGATGAATGCTAAATATAAACTTGTGGAGATAAGGGTAGAAAACATGTTGTGTTTGCACCGAGATCTTGTTTGGTTACATTTATGTAAGGATAGATTTCCGATTTGCGCAAATCAAAGCTAATGCCACGTGCCGCTGGTCCCTTTAAGGTGTTGGAGAAAGTAAATGATAATGCATATAAACTTGAGCTGCTCGCAGATTTTGGGGTTAGTCCCACTTTTAACATTGCAGATTTGAAGCCATATTTGGTGAGGAAGATGAACTTCACGAGGACTCACTTCATTTCAAGAAGGGAGGATGATGAGGACATCAATACCATTGTTACACCCACAGCCCCTGCCGCTATACATACCGGACCAATTACTAGAGTCACAAGACGCCAACTAAATTACTGTGTACTTTCGCTTGGTAATGATTCTAATGTTCATGAGAATATGATGCTTAAATTGGATACATTTGTTTTGCTTACAAATGAAGGGCCTAGCTTGGAGAAGGATGAACATTGGAGCAAGAACAAGCATGGAGATGATGGCATGCGCAAGGGGGACAAGAATGGAGTTACAAGTGATGATTTCAGACTTTGAAGCCACCATAATGAGTGCATGAAGCCTTGACGAAATATACAAGATGCCACTTCATAAATTTCGTCCAGAGGCTATTCTAGGTGTCACACACCTTATTATTGGGCCAGCCCATGTAATTTCGAAATACATTAGTATAGGCTATTTTAGAGTCCGATGTGTGGGGAAACAAGAGATAGGGTTAGTTTCGACCCTCCACCAAGGGCCACGAAATTCACCCCTCTTCCTCCATATATACAGCCCTTAGGGCACCGCTTAGACTTGGGTTTTGTTTAGATCAAAAGTTCGCTTATAGCTGCAACTTCACGTGATTTCGCTTGTGTTCAACGACTGCATAAAGGCGCCACGTAACCCCACCTTGATCAATAAAGCTTCATCTTATATTCGCAATATCCAGATTGCAATCTCAGCTTGCTTGTTCTTCGCTTGCTCGCAGAAATAGACCTCGTGGTCGTTGATCGTGTTCCTGCGTGGTCAATAACCTCCTGAGTTGGTTTAGCGATTGCTATAGGCCGACGCCCTCAAAGACGTCAGAGTCGGATCGTCAAAGTCGACTTCCACCAAAGCGAATCCACCATCTCATCGAAAGATCGACACCTTTGCCTCTATCAATTGTACTCCAGCCTCCTTAAGGCTGGCAAGCGGTAGTATTTAAAAGCAACCGGGTCGGGATAAAGGCAGATTCACTCATGTTGAAAGCAGCTTGAGTACTTATGGGTCCGACACGGACCAATGACAAAATTATGACCGCTTTAGTGAACATCTGTCCATTCTATGGCGCCTTGAAAGTACTTCATTTTCTCATGCGCTTTTTTGCCCGATTGCCCTAAAATTTCTTGTCCTCTATAGAGGAGATATCGTTTCACATATATATTGACCGATGCCGAGTAATGCCTTTTGTTCTTGGCTTTCACGCGATGAGTTACAAAGATGCCATCCGCTAAAAACAAGGAGAATAAGGCATATAGTCGCTGGATTTTCTTCAATTTACGCCAAATGAGATTGCCCGATCATAGAGCATCCGCAGAAGGTACGCTTGTCCCTACCAGGGGACTAATGTCTATAAGCAACATAATCTCTCTAATTTCCTTCAAAAGGAAGTGCCAATGGGTTCGTAAACTTGTCCAAAAAACAGCGATTTAATGATGTTCTTTGACTTTCGTGGCCAAAAGTCCTGCTTAAGGCTGATTTGAGGGCATCTGGCCTCCGCGCAAGCGCGGAGTATTTTTTGATTCGCACACTGCCACGAGTAGTTTGAGTACTTATGGGTCCGACACGGACTCCAATGACAAAATTATGACCGCTTTAGTGAACATCTCGTCCATTCTATGGCAGTCCTTGAAAGTACTTCATTTTCGCGCACTTTTGCCCGATCGCCTAAAAATTTCTTGTCCTCTATAGAGGAGATATCGTTTCCACATATATATTGACCGATGCCGTGAATGCCCTTTGTTCTTGGCTTACACGCTGCATGAGTTACAAGATGCCACCCGCCAAAACAAGGAGAATAAGGCATATAGCCGCCTGATTTTCTTTCAATTTACGCCAAATGAGATTGCCTTTTGATCATAGAGCATCGCAGAAGGTACGCTTTGTCCCTACCAGGGGACTAATGTCTATAAGCAACATAATCTCTCGAATTTCCTTCAAAAGGAAGTGCCAATGGGTTCGTAAACTTGTCCGAAAAATAGCGAATGATTAATGATGTTCTTTGACTTTCAGGCCAAAAGTCCTGCTTAAGGCTGAATTTGAGGGTATCCTCTCCCGTGGAAGCGGTAGTATTTTTGGATTCACGCCGTACGAGCAGTTTGAGTACTTACGGTCCAATGACAAAATTATGACCGCTTTAGTGAACATCTTCCATTCTATGGCAATCCTTGAAAGTACTTCATTTTCTCGCATGCTTTTTCCCGATTGCCCTAAAATTTCTTGTCCTCTATAGAGGAGATATCGCTTTCACATATATATCGACCGATGCGAGGAATGCCCTTTTGTTCTTGGCTTTCACGCATGAGTTACAAAGATGCCATCCGCCAAAACAAGGAGAATAAGGCATATAGCCGCCGGATTTTCTTCAATTTACGGCCAAATGAGATCGCCCAGATCATAGAGCATCCGCAGAAGGTACGCTTGTCCCTACCAGGGGGCTAATGTCTATAAGCAACATAATCTCTCAAATTTCCTTCAAAAGGAAGTGCCAATGGGTTCAAACTTGTCTCCAAAAAAATACGATTTAATGATGTTCTTTGACTTTAGGGCCAAAAGTCCTCGCTTAAGGCTGAATTTGAGGGTACCTGCCTCCCTAGTGCAAGCGGCAGTATTTTTGTAGATTCACATGCTCGCCATGAAAGCAGTTTGAGTACTTATGGGTCCGACACGGACCAATGACAAAATTATGACCGCTTTAGTGAACATCTATCCATTCTATGGCGTCCTGAAAGTACTTCATTTTCTCGCAGCGCTTTTTACCGATTGTTCTAAAATTTCTTAAACTCTATAGAGGAGATATCGCTTCCACATATATATCGACCGATGCTAGAATGCCTTTTGTTCTTGGCTTTCACGCCGCATGAGTTACGCAAAGATGCCATCCCGCCAAAACAAGGAGAATAAGGCATATAGTCACTGGATTTTTTTCAATTTATGGCCAAATGAGATTGCCTTGATCATAGAGCATCTGCAGAAGGAACTTTTGTCCCTACCAGGGGGCTAATGTCTATAAGCAACATAATCTCGAATTTCCTTCAAAAGGAAGTGCCAATGGGTTCGTAAACTTGTCTCAAAAACAGCGATTTAATGATGTTCTTTGAGATTCAGTGGCCAAAAGTCCTGCTTAAGGCTGAATTTGAGGGTATCCGCCTCCCGGCGCAAGCGGGAGTATTTTTGATTCACGGTGCTCGCCATGAGCAGTTTGAGTACTTATGGGTCCGACACGACTCAATGACAAAATTATGACCGCTTTAGTGAACATCTGTCCATTCTATGGCAATCCTTGAAAGTACTTCATTTTCGCATGCTTTTGGCCGATTGCTCTAAAATTTCTTGTCCTCTATAGAGGAGATATCGCTTCCACATATATATCGACCGATGCGAGGAATGCCCTTTTGTTCTTGGCTTTCACGCGCATGAGTTACAAAGATGCCATCCGCTAAAAACAAGGAGAATAAGGCATATAGTCGCGGATTTTCTTCAATTTACGCCAAATGAGATTGCCTTGATCATAGAGCATCGCAGAAGGTACGCTTTGTCCCTACCAGGGGACTAATGTCTATAAGCAACATAATCTCTTAATTTCCTTCAAAATGAAGTGCCAATGGGTTCGTAAACTTGTCTGAAAAATAGCGACGAATGATGTTCTTTGACTTTCAGGCCAAAAGTCCCGCTTAAGGTTGAATTTGAGGGTATCTTGCCTCTCGCGCAAGCGTGGAGTATTTTTTGATTCGCACGCCGCGCGAGCAGTTTGAGTACTTATGGGTCCGACACGGACCAATGACAAAATTATGACCGCTTTAGTGAACATCTCGTCCATTCTATGGCGCCTTGAAAGTACTTCATTTTCTCGGCGCTTTTTTGCCCGATTGCCTAAAATTTCTTGTCCTCTATAGAGGAGATATCGCTTCCACATATATATTGACCGATGCCAGAATGCCTTTTGTTCTTGGCTTTCACGCATGAGTTATAGATGCCATCCGCGAAAACAAGGAGAATAAGGCATATAGTCACTGGATTTCTTCAATTTACTTTAACAAATGAGATTGCCTTGATCATAGAGCATCCGCAGAAGGTACGCTTGTCCCTACCAGGGGGCTAATGTCTATAAGCAACATAATCTCTCGAATTTCCTTCAAAAGGAAGTGCCATTGGGTTCGAAACTTGTCCTAAAAACAGCGATTTAATGATGTTCTTTGACTTTCAGGCCAAAAGTCATGCTTAAGGCTGAATTTGAGGGTACCCGGCCTCCGGCGCAAGCGGGAGTATTTTTGATTGCACAGGCCGTCATGAGCAGTTTGAGTACTTATGGGTCCGACACGAACCAATGACAAAATTATGACCGCTTTAGTGAACATCTGTCCATTCTATGGTATCCTTGAAAGTACTTCATTTTCTCGTGCGCTACCGATTTTCCCTAAAATTTTTTTGTCCTCTATAGAGGAGATATCGCTTCACATATATATTGACCGATGCCGTGAATGCCCTTTTGTTCTTGGCTTTCACGCATGAGTTACAAAGATGCCATCCGCGTAAAACAAGGAGAATAAGGCATATAGCCGGATTTTTTCAATTTACGGCCAAATGAGATTGCTCAGATCATAGAGCATCTGCAGAAAGGTACGCTTTGTCCCTACCAGGGGGCTAATGTCTATAAGCAACATAATCTCTCAAATTTCCTTCAAAAGGAAGTGCCAATGGGTTCGTAAACTTGTCTCGAAAACAGCGATTTAATGATGTTCTTTGACTTTCAGTACAAAAAAGTCTCGCTAAGGCTGAATTTGACGGTACTTGGCCTCCTAGCGCAAGCGGGAGTATTTTTTGATTCACACACCGCCATGAAAGCAGTTTGAGTACTTATGGGTCCGACACGGACCAATGACAAAATTATGACCGCTTTAGTGAACATCCGTCCATTCTATGGCATTCTTGAAAGTACTTCACTTTCTCGCGCTTTTTGCTCGATTGCCCTAAAATTTCTTGTCCTCTATAGAGGAGATATCGCTTCCACATATATATTGACCGATGCCAGAATGCCTTTTGTTCTTGGCTTTCACGCGCATGAGTTATAGCATGCCATCCGGCCAAAACAAGGAGAATAAGGCATATAGTCACTGGATTTTCTTCAATTTACTACCAAATGAGATTGCCTTGATCATAGAGCATCCGCAGAAGGTACGCTTTGTCCCTACCAGGGGACTAATGTCTATAAGCAACATAATCAATCGAATTTCCTTCAAAAGGAAGTGCCAATGGGTTCGAAACTTGTCTCAAAATAGCGACGTAATGATGTTCTTTGACTTTCGTACAAAAGTCCGCTTAAGGCTGAATTTGAGGGTAGTCTGGCCTCCCCGCGCAAGCGGGAGTATTTTTGATTCACACGCTGTCGCCATGTAGCAGTTTGAGTACTTTGGGTCCGACACGGACTCAATGACAAAATTATGACCGCTTTAGTGAACATCCGTCCATTCTATGGCAATCCTTGAAAGTACTTCATTTTCTCGCGCGCTTTTGCCCGATTGCCCTAAAATTTCTTGTCCTCTATAGAGGAGATATCGCTTCACATATATATCGACCAATGCCGTGAATGCCCTTTTGTTCTTGGCTTTCACGCCGCATGAGTTACAAAAGATGCCATCCGGCTAAAAACAAGGAGAATAAGGCATATAGCCACTGGATTTTCTTCAATTTACGCCAAATGAGATTGCGCGGATCATAGAGCATCCGAGAAAGGTACGCTTGTCCCTACCAGGGGGCTAATGTCTATAAGCAACATAATCTCTCGAATTTCTTCAAAATGAAGTGCCATGGGTTCGTAAACTTGTCTAAAAAAATAACAGCGATTTAATGATGTTCTTTGACTTTCAGCCAAAAAGTCCTGCTTAAGGCTGAATTTGAGGGTACCTGGCCTCCCAGCGCAAGGAGTATTTTTTGATTCACACGCTGTCACGCGAGCAGTTTGAGTATGATAGAGGCGGGTGTCCCATCTTTCGATGAGATGATAACTATCGATTTGGTGGAGACGACTTTGACGATCCGACTACACACGCGTAAACGACAAGGCGCTCTTAGCAATCGCTAAACCAATTCCGAGAGGTTATTGATCACACGAGCACGATCGACCTTGATCTAAGGTCTATTCCTCGCAAGCAATCAAGAACAAGCAAGAATATGATAAAGCAATCTGAATATTGCGTAATATATAAAGTATTGATAATGGTGGGGATCCGTAAGCGTCTTGGTCCTGTCGTTGGACACAAACGGCACAACGGTTGCAATGGCTAACTTTTAACTAAACAAATCCCTCAAGGAAAAACTACTAAATGGATCTACTTATATGAGCAAGGTGGCGGCCAAGGAGGTGGAGGACGCCCCAAGGCAGCCTAAAACTAACCTTAGGTCGCATAATGCCAATGGGCCCAAGTGGGGTGACGAACACCTTTGGACTTGTAGTTTGACTGGATTCTGCAGCACGATTGTTTCATCCATAACTCAACGCTCTGATGGATTTTAAGGTGATTCTAACTGTGCTGGAAAGAGCATGAAATCTACTTTCCAACAAAAAAGAATCACCCAATTCGGAGTCCGTGAGTGAAAGTTGTTGACGCTTTTGAGTCAGGTATGTCCAGGCAGTCCGAATCTGAATCCGTAACGTGAGAGACTTGGACTCTATCTTCTCTTGGCCCAAAAGTGACGGAGAAGACTTTTTGAACAGCACCTAAACTTCTCCTTTCTCCTTTATCTTCATATGTCGCATTGTACAAATGTCCCATACACCTGCAATTAGACAAAACACAAAAGTATGTGAAATATTTTGTTCGATAACATAAATATATTATTGAATAGTTTGCACTAGAAATCACTCCGACAAATATGCATGTATGCAATATTTTGGTCTTATCCAAGGTAGTCATGTGCTCATGAGTACTTATGGGTCCCACACGGAACTGAATGACAAAATTATGACCGCTTTAGTGAACATCTGTCATTTCTATGTCAATCCTTGAAAGTACTTCATTTTTTTCGCAGGCTTTCTGATTGCCCTAAAATTTCTTGTCCTCTATAGAGGAGATATCGCTTCACATATATATCGACCGATGCGAGAATGCCCTTTGTTCTTGGCTTTCACGCCGCATGAGTTAAGCAGCATGCCATCCGCGAAAAACAAGGAGAATAAGGCATATAGTCACTGGATTTT